>LPNX010641852.1:0-211828 GCA_001517045.1 Pseudotsuga menziesii | reverse complement strand
TTTACTGCAATTCCAATTATCTGCTAAAGGTGTGTCATGGGATAAGTTTCTAGTTGATTGTCAATTGGGACCGACACAGTATTGGCCCAATCCATCTCCTCAAAATTGTAGAAGACAAAAGGTCATAAATCCTGAGGTTAATAGCTCAGAGGTTAAGAAACCAGAGGTCGTAAACACGCCCATAGATAATGAGATTAATGAAAATGCTGATAAGGTTTCAGTTCCTTGCGATTCTAGGGAAATATTGGATAAACCCAAACCTGGTAAGAATGATGGCAACCCTGCAAAACTAAAAGAAGGATTAGCCGAAGGTGAAATTGATAAACCTGATGAATGTGATAAAGATACTATGCATAAGTTGAACCATTTGGCTCAGGTTTGTTGTGACAAGGAAGGGTTGAATTTTGAAAACTTATCGTTTTCGCGTAGAGTCCCTAGGAGCATGCATAATCTTCATTCGATTCCAGGATATAGGTCTGATCAACAGACTTCCAAATCTACAGCTACTGAACCTACAGTTGTAAATATTGAGGATGATATTCTGATGTCTGTCCCTAACACAACGGATGTAGGGAATTCTGCTCTTGCGCAGGGAAGTGATGTGCAATCAGGTGAGGTCGAGGGCAATCAACCAGAAATAAACGTTAACACTGTAGATCTTGAACCGTTACACAATCATCATTGTGACATTCCTCATTCTCCTCATGTAACTAAAGAAGATGAAACTCTGCAACAGGTATTAGGTAATGTTTATCAAGATAAAATCACAGAGTTTAAAGGGAAGCTTAAACAGTGTCTATCCAGCACAGCCTTATTGGAGGAAGAAAACAAAACTTTCAGGAAAGAATTGCTAGAATGGATTGATAGGTGGAAAAAGGCGAACATGAAGAAGAATCAACACAAGAAATCCAAGAAATCAATATTAAATACAAATCAGCTGCTACTGGAACGAATCGAAAAACAAAATGTTAAAATTATCAGGTTGAAGGCTAAACTAGCCGAAGCTAGAAGAGTAGTCGCTCTTCATAATGAGGCTTAATAGTTTTCTCTTCTCTTATGTCACAGCATAACAGGTAATGGTTATTTCGATTTTGCATGCCTTTAAAATCAGAGATTTAACAGGCATGCCTTTATAATTTTTAAGTATTTCTGTTAGCTGTGTTAAATTCGTTTTAATATGATGCGTTGATTGAATTTAATGCAGGAAGTTTCATCATCGCCCTTTTCCAGAAATTCAGGATGTGGTTATATGATGGCATGGAGAAGTGGCTGATTTGTTACAAGATGGAGTTTTATCAATGGTCAAGAACTTTCTGAGATACCTCGACTTAGGCCAGTTGAATTCTATTTCTAGTAATAGGTGTAATTAGATGCCCTTTTGGTTAAATAGTCCCTATAATGTAGCAGGCAACTTTTATAGCAAAAAAACCGACTCTTAGTAGTATATAAGTGAAGAGTTTTGATGAACTCAAGAGGAGGATGGAGTGTGTGAAGAAAACTCATTTGAAATATATTTTGTTACTAGTACTACATTATAATTGAAGCTGAAGCTTTCATGTGAATGATACTGGACATCTGCAAATGATACTGTGTCTGGTATTTCATTTTTTGGATTTATATATATATACATATATTTCAGTTTGTTGTCTTCTGTTTATATATGAACTCTGTGTGCTGTGACACATTGATGTTTAAATATTTTTCTCACTTTATCATCTCAAGTTAGTTGTTGAATAAATATTTCATTATGGTTTTGTTTATTGGTGTGTTCACTATAAACATCAGTTTTAATGATATACTTTTCTGTTTATTTAAAATTTCATTTGTATGTTAACAGTGAATTTTAAATAAGCATTATTTCAAATTCAAATGACTGTCTTGATAGTTAATTACTAATCAGTTTTGGAAGTTGAAGTTGACTGTGTGATTATAGGTTAAATTTCATTTCTATTATTACATAGCAGAGTAACTTTTGTTATGATTTAAATATGTTTGTTTAGATCATACTTCAATTTTCTGTTATTGATTAATAATTAATATAGTCTTAAAATTGCTCTTAGCTGAGATAGGGTTAAATAGGATAGATAGATTAATTAGTTTTAAATTTTATTTTATTTTTTAATTAGCACTGTTAAATCATACTGCATATTATAAGTAAGTTTTCATATTTAGAAAACTTCCCAAAAATCGAAGTCTTTCCTTAAGAAAGCAACCTTAGGATATTTTGGGTATTTAGGTAAGATAGGTATTAGAGTAGGTTAGATTTTGCTGGTTTTAAGTTCTCCTTAAGAGACAAACTAGCTGGTAGCAGGACCATAACCTGTGAGGTTTTGTTAAACCAAACATACCGAACGCTGCTCTAAGCTGATTGTGTGGACAAAACCTCCTTATTGGCTTTGATTCATAAAATCAGGCCAACAAATGGCGCTAGAAGGAGGGCATGAATTAAGTAATGGCAGGTGAAACTAATGAAACATTTCCAACCAGCCAACAATCTCCAGAAGTCAATAGATCACCTTTTATAGAAGCTGTTAGGAATATCCTCGAACGTGATCCTGTTACTTCTCCCTTTAATCCCGCACAAAGTGCTCAAACTCTAGAAGAATCTAGACATATCCTTACTAGAGCTTACGCTAATCAGTTAGGTATTTCTCCAATAGATTATGGTCTTCCTAGACAACAGCGACACAATCCACAATTGACCATAGTTACGCAAGATTTGGAGGTATCTGGTAGTACTCCTCATCATCAAGTTGAAAGACATCAAAGATAGGTTACACAAACCAATACTGCTAGGAGACTAATTGTAGGAAGTGGTTCTAATCAACCACCTTCTCCTCCTGAGTCTCCACCTGATAGTCCAAGACCTTCCAATTCAGGAAGTTCTTCTAGTTCTCAAGGAAGTCCAATGGCAGGAAATGTAGGAGGAGGAGGTAATCCTCCACCCCCTCCACTCCCTCCACCTAATCCACAGCTCCCTTGGTTAAGGGAAGCTGCTGTAGCAGTTCCTGGGGTACAGCACCCATTGCCAAAACATTCAGATAAAATTCTTCCTAAGTTTAACCCAGATGACAAAGAACCTGCAGAGGTGCATATTGATAAATTCATGTTGGCTGTTCAAACTTTGAATGTTCAGCATGAAGATGTTGTTTGTCGATTGTTTCCTCTCACCTTTGAAGGAAGAGCTTCTACCTGGTACTTTTCATTAGTACAAGGATCTATTACAAATTGGGAGGAATTTAATAAAGCTTTTCTAGATAAATTTGGGGAAGATAAAACACTTGCTCTTTTAGCCCTAGAGTTATCTAGAATTAAAATGGAGCCTAAAGAAAGAATCAAAGATTTCAATCAAAGGTTTCTAACTTTAAAAAATAAAATTCCAGTTGCTTCTCAACCTCCGGAAGATATAATTATTGAAAATTATACATCAGCCTTACCTAGGAATTCCGGAATGTTTGTGAAAAGAGCTGGAAAAACAACGCTGATAGAAACATTTGAGGAAGAAATTAAAGTAGAAAAGGATTTCATGTCTTATGAACCAGATAAAAGTGGAAAATCTGATTCATTTCCTCGAAGAAAAACAGAAAATTCTAGCTCAGATAAAGATAAAGCATTCGATGTAGAACAGTTACAGAACACTATTCGAACATTAACCAATGAAGTTATAGGGTTAAAAAAGAATAACTCTGAAGCTTCTCCTTCTAGGGGTTACTTTAGAAATCAATTTAGACAAAACCCAAACACAAATAATAAAAATACACCTCCCGACGCAACTGCTAATGAAGAAATATTTAACACAATTCGAGCTGTTCTATCTTTGTCTGAAACTCTTAATCAAGAGATGAATGAAAACGAAGAAGAAGAGGAATCAGAAAATGATGAAGAATAAGAAGAACCTCAACAAGTTAACGGTCATTTCTGGGATAGTGTTGTAAAAGAACATGAAAATAGAAACCCACCTTCAGGACAACATGCATATAATACTCGTAGTAAAGCAACTACAAACACTCCAGGTGCTTCAAGCTCAAATACTGATAATTCGCAACCAAACAAACAAACTTAATCTGGCAAGCAAACTCTACCCACTAAGGGTACTCAAACTGTTCAACACGCTCCAAAGTTGGATCTACAATATGACATAATCGAAGATTTAAAGAAGACACGTGCAAACATTAGTATGTACGATCTTCTTCAAATCTACCCAATGCCTAATAGTCATATTATAAATCCTGCAGTGAGTTCAATTGTTCCTAATGCAAAACAAAACGTTGCTGCAAACAGTTCTAATAATGATCCAACAATAACTGAAAAAGGAAAAGCAGTAGCTGACAAAGCTTCACTGATAGGTAAAAATTCTAAGTCAACAACACCTCCATTTTTACTTACCTTTGAAATTTTCAATAGGAATGTTCACAACTGCATGGTAGATTCAGGAGCATCATCTAATGTTATGCCTTTATCTGTATGTAAGAAATTAAATGGAAAATTTGTTCCATCTAATTCACAAATAACTCAATTAGATAGAACAAACGTAAAGGTTGTTGGAGAAATGAAGGATGTCTTAGTTAGAATCGCTTGTAACCCTTCAGTTTATCAAATCATAGACATTGTTGTTGCTGATATTCCAGATGCATATGGATTGTTCTTAAGTAGAGATTGGTCTCAACAGCTGAACGGTTTCTTTGCCACTGATTGGTCAACGTTGTGGTTACCTAAGAACGGGAAATCAAATCAGATAAAAATACATAGAGAATGGTATATGAAACATACTGTTACAAAACTGCATGATCCTAGTGAACCTGTGTTATTTTCTGACTCTATTATGGGAAACTACATGTATGAATTAGGATTTGGAAATTTCAAAGCTGAAAATTCCACTCTCTTTGAAAATAATCAGCAATCTGAAATTTGTAATATAACATTTTTTTCTCCTAATCATTCACTCAAGGAAACCATCAGTGACGTAAATAATGTAAATATCGTAAATATCATAGAAAGTAAGGTAATTGCACATAATTCTATTTGGACTTTATACTTTGATGGCGTAAAATCTAAAGAAGGAGCAGGAACTAGCTGTTTATTGATAGATCCTCAAGGTAATAAAACATGTATGGCTTGTAGAATGGAATTTAGTTGTACAAACAATACAGTTGAATATGAGGCTTTAATACAAGGTTTGAAAAAGGCAATGGATTTGGGCATCAAAGAGATAATTGTTTATGGCGATTCCGAGATCATAGTTAGACAGGTTCGTAATTCCATTCATTGTCTATATGAGCATTTACAGAGCTATCAGAAAGAGGTATGGAATCTAATTACACATTTTGATGCATTTAACATAAATTCTGTTCCTAGAAATCAAAATCAAGAAGCAGATTTATTGGCAAATGTAGCATCTAAGTTAATTCCTTCAGAAAATCTTACACCAGATTTCTTTTCTGTTGAATTGATTTTTAGGCCCTCCATACCAGATAATATTTTTAACTGGCGTGTGTTTGACAATGATACGCAGGTATTGCATTTTCTAACAAACGAGGATATTTTTAAAGACTCAGCAATAGATGAAGTCACTCATGATGATAATCTGCGAGATTTTTCGGTAATAAATGATTTCTGTTCAGTTGAGAAAGCTTTCGAACAGGTAAAACCAGTTCCCAATTCAGTATTGAGATTAGAAAAGTTTTTTGATCTGCAGGATAAGTTTAAGTCTATTCCTAATTGTAAAACAAACAGTTCTCGGATGAAATATGAAACTATCAATTTAGGAACAGAATCAAATCCTCAAACTATAAATCTAGGAATAGATTGTAATCCTGTAGAAAAAACAGCTTTCTTAAAATTATTTAAGGAGTTTAAAGATATATTTGCGTGGACATATGATGACCTAAAAACATTCAATACTCAAGTTATGCAACATATAATCCCAATTAAACAAGAATCAAAGCCTTTTCAGTAGAAGTTAAGAAAATATCACCCATCATTAGAACCAACAATTAAAAAAGAACTGAACAAATTGTTGACTGCCAAGATCATTTTTCCTATCAGGCATACTCAATGGGTAGCAAACTTAGTTCCAGTTAGGAATAAAAATGGGGATATTAGATTATGTGTGGATTTTAGAAATTTAAATAAAGCTTCTGAAAAAGATAATTACCTTGTTCCTCCCATGGAACAAATTCTTCAGAAGGTATCTGGGTCTGAGATACTGTCTCTCCTTGATGGTTTCTCAGGGTACAACCAAATACTAGTCTCCCCAGATGATCAACTGAAAACAGCTTTTAGAACTCCATGGGGAATGTATGCCTATCGTAAGATGCCCTTTGGGTTAATCAACGCGGGAGCAACATTTCAACGAGCAATGGATATTTCTTTTAGAGGCTTAACCAGTCATTCAGTCGTTGTCTATTTGGATGATGTTACTGTCTACTCTAAACATCGGCCTGATCATATTAACCATATGAGAAAAGTATTTGAACGATGTAGAAAATTCGGAATATCTTCAAATCCTAAAAAAACAATATTTGTTGTTTCAGAAGGTATCCTATTAGGATGTGTAGTCTCGAAACACAGAATCATGATTGATCCTGAAAGAACACAAGCTATTTCAAAGATTACTTTTCCTTCCAGCAAGAAAGGAATGCAGTCATTCTTAGGAAAAATTAACTTTGTTAGGAGATTCATTCCTAGTTTTTCGGAGATCATTCATCCTTTACAGAAAATGATTAAAAAGGATGCTGGATTTAATTGGGGACAAACTGAAAAAGAATCTTTTCAAAAAAATTTAGAAGCCATTTCAGAAGCTCCTAGTCTTCTAAGTCCAGATTTTAATAGGGATTTTATATTATACACCTTTGCTTCTGATATTGCATATGCAGCAGTTTTAACTCAATTGAATCAACAAAATAATGAAGTTCCAATTTCATCCATGAGTTCAAATTTCAAAGGTGCTGAACTCAACTATCATGAAGTGGATAAACAAGCTTTTGCTGTTTTTAAAGCTGTAAAACATTTTCGTCCTTACTTGTTGAAATCTAAAACGAAAGTGATTGTTCCTTATTCTTCAGTCAGGAATTTGTTGGTACAAAAAGATTTAGGAGAAAAAAGGGCACCTTGGATGACAGCTCTTCAAGAATATGACTTAGAAATCAAACCATCAACGATAATTAAAGGACAAGGGTTGTGTAAATTAGCTGCTGAAGCTGCTCATTTGCCTGATGATAAAACTGAAATTGTCATTGATGAAGATTTACTTACCAAAGAAATTTATTTTTATCCACCACCTCAAGATTCCTGGTACACAGACATACGAGTACTTCTGGAAACAGGGACTTCCCTTGATTACTTAGACCCGAAAAAGAAAAGAGCCCTCAGATTGAAATCTGCTCCATACCTATTAATAGATAATATCCTCTTTCGAAAAAATTCAGACGGAGTATACCTTCGATGTTTAGATAAAGATGAAATAGAAACAATTCTGAAAGAATTGCATTCTGGACCAGCAAGAGGTCATTTTGGTGGAGAGACGACAGCTCATAAAATTCTTAGGGCTGGTTATTATTGGCCTACCTTGTTTCGAGATTCTTATACTTTCGTCAGAAAATGTCAAGAGTGTCAACTTGCCGCGGGAAGGGTTAAAAAATTTGCTTTTCCTTTACAACCTGTTTCAGCTGAAAGACCCTTTCAGCAGTGGGGTATCGATATAGTAGGTCCAATAAACCCTCCCTCATCAATGCAACACAAGTATATAATAACTGCAGCTGATTATTTCACTCGTTGGGCTGAAGCTACACCATTAAAAGTTGTGAATACTAATCAAGTTATATTATTTTTGGAATTATTTATCATAACAAGATTTGGTGTTCCTGATTCTTTGGTTTTCGATAATGCATCATATTTTTCATCAGTAGAATTGACTCAGTTTGCATTAGAAAAAGGAATAAGAATCAGATATTCAGCTAATTACCATCCTCATGGGAATGGTCTAGCTGAATCAACAAACAAAAACTTATTAAAAATTCTTAAAAGAACTATTTCAGTTCATCATCGAAATTGGCATACAGAATTGGTCAATGCTCTTTGGGCAGACAGAGTAACTCCAAAAGCTGCGATAGGTAACTCACCATTTTTCTTAGTGTATGGAACTGAAGATATTNCATACAGAATTGGTCAATGCTCTTTGGGCAGACAGAGTAACTCCAAAAGCTGCGATAGGTAACTCACCATTTTTCTTAGTGTATGGAATTGAAGCTATTCTTCTGCCAAATTTGTTTTTACCTTCTTTACAGTTAGCTCAGTCTGTCCAAGAAGAAGAATGCCCAGCAATGGAAAAAAGAATTAATGCATTGTTAAAATTAGAAGAAGACAGGGAGAAGTCAAAACAACACTTTAACAAACACCAACAGATTGTAAAGTCATGGTTTGACCAATATTTCAGTTCTAATCGAGAATTTCAGGTAGGAGACTTAGTCCTAAAATGGGATAAATCTCATGAAGATAAGGGTGATCATACCAAGTTTCAGACACTGTGGTTAGGTCCCTTTGTTATTTCTGAAAAAATAGGTCCAAGTACCTTTCGATTGCAAACACTTGAAGGACAGTCCGAGACATTCCCTGTGAATGGACTGATTCTTAAAAAATATTTCTGTTGATAGTTTGCTGTCTAAAATGTATATACTTACTCGCTGTTTGTAAATAATTTGTATTCCTGTATATAAACTAGCAAACTGTATATGAATCAAATTTCTGTCAAAGTCAAATATTTCAGATTGTTAAAATTTATGTATATAACCCGTCTTTAGACAGAAATATGTAATTAACAATTGTAATTAATATAAATGAATAAGATCAGTTTACTCATCGATCTTTAAAATTTTGATTTTAGACTGAAATCTTTTAAAATTTGTTCAGATTGATCAAAATTTCTTGAATTTGTAAAATACCTTCATTATTTCTATTTATAAGTGTTTCTCAGATTTTTCTTCATCTTGTTATTTTCTTAAATAGGGATAATTTATTATATATCTTTTTCGAAGCTTGTACTTTTGAAAAATCTTTATAGATCTCTATCATCAGTCTTAGAAAACTTTTATCAATTTGAGAACTGTCTAGCATCTGTTCCAATCAATAAGAAGCTAAAGTGAGAGACGGAAGGTCTCAGTAATGAGCCGGTCCGATCAGAATCACAAATATCACTGGTATGACATTATTAGGAAACTAGTAATGGATTTTGGTTTTGAAACCAAAAGATAAGGGGTCTCATCACGAGCCAGCTGATTCATTTTCTGGTGATATTAATGACTGACATTACCATTTGGTTACCATGATGGGTAATGATCTCTCATTTTGTAACAAAAAAAAAAGAAAAAAAAAATAATGAAAATTGCAAGAAAAAACATAACTTTTGTCTGAAGAATAGGAGGTCTCCGTAATGAGCCGACCTAATCATGATCATCAGTGTTGCCTGGAATAACTTCATTTTTGATCACCAGGGTGATGGCTTTTTTATTTTAAAGAAATTAAAAGACAGGAGATCTCATCACGAGTCGGCCTGCTTATTTCAGACAACTCTCGTGAATGATACTATCACATTGGGACACCAAACCCAGGTAGTAGTCTTCAGACAGAATTATTGTTTTAAAAAGAACAGCAAAAGAAAGAAACAAGAAAATTAGTATGCTATGGAACAGGTTCTAGATAGTTTTTCAGAAGAGCAGTATTCTATGCTGATGGTAAGATCATCTTTACTAAGAAGTACTTGTTTCGATGAAGATATTTGTAAGCCTATCTCTGATCAAATGTTTGTTTCAAAAGATGAAATATTTCTGAGTTATACTTATGAATCTGAATAAATAAAAGTTTGACATGAATAAAGAATTTTGATTATTTTTAACAGATTTCTAAGATTTCGCTTTGATCATCTTGTTTTAAGCAAAGATAACTGGTTCACCCAGGTCGTCGCCATTTGTTGGCAGCCAGCAACAACCTCTTCATTTCTTGAAAAAATGAAGAGAGATCAGCTCTTTATGTGATTTATCAATTAAAAATTATGAAAGAGCACCTTCAGAATCTTTGATTCTGAACGTACTCTCAATCAAAGAAAAGTGATTTAATGAGTTTAGAGCTGAAAGAAACTTGATCATAAAACTTGGCTCTTAACTGTCAGATAAGTTTCATAAATTTTCATTAAGATATTGAAATCATCAAAATGAATTTATGTGACTTAAGGGATTTGTGCCAAGAGAAATTTCATAAAACACATTATATGTTAAATAGGGTATCATTAGTCCTAAGACTAAGAGAATTTTGAAAGTTAACATCATATGTAATACCCTATTATGAACTTTGTAAATATCATAGTTAACGGATAAATGATGTTTGTATAGGAAACTTTTACTTATGATAAATAGGATGTTTAAAGGGTTTAAACTTAGTTTTGTACATATATAGTATAGACATTAATCTAGCTATTGTATCAATGCATCATAACATTAGAGTGCGATTTATTACTCTTCATACCACTACGTAACATGATAAAATAAGGATGATTGTTTGGATTAGCTGGCCATGCAATAAACCAATTGTCAAATCGATACGCGATCACTCATTTGGATCGATGAGTTGGTATTAAAACGTGGCTTTCACCCCTTGACAGAGTCGACAATTGTATGCATATGGTAATATCGTGTTGACAGTGTTAAATGCTAACAGTCATTTCAAATTACATCGTTGTACCTATTAATTATGAACCACTGTCAATAATCAATGGTTGCAATTATGATTCTATCAGTCTTCGTATCGCTGGTTCGCCAAGTTAAGTGGTTATCACTAACAGGCATGGTCAAACGTAGATAAACTGGCAAACATCATGGTGTAGTGTGAAGTTGTAACATTTATCACTGCATGAAATCCTGCTAAAATGGCAGGTTCAGAGATTAGATCTCCGATTAGATTTGAAGCATGTGAAGATTCTCCATCATGTCGTGTGTATGGATACCTATTCCCTCTGTTTTCACTTCCCCATTCATTTCGCAACGAAGCCCAGAAAGCGCTGGAGAAACCATGTCTCCTCTGAATCGTTTTGAGATTTCAGGGTTTGAACTTATTGAAGCTAACCAGGAAGCTGCCAAGAGATTCAAGAAAATGGGATGGGTAAATTTCTTTAGGTGTTTTGATGGTCACCAGGTGGAAATTACTAAGATGTTCGCAATGAGTTTTGAAGATGACAGGGTGCGAATTGGGGGTTTCGAATTCGTTATCAACGAAGATAAAATTGCTGAAGCCACGAAACTTCCACAGGTTGGGGAACGTTGGTTTAAAGGCACGATGTTCAACAAGAAGAAGTGTCTGGCTTTGTTAATGCCATTACCAGATAAAACGAAGCTGAGGATAGGCGTACCTACGAAATTTCTAAAGCCCGAATGGAGAGTTTACTATGAAATCTTAGTAAGGTACGTGACATGCTGTGGACGCTATTCCCATTTGCACTTGTATCATTTACGGTTGCTGTTAGCAGTAAAGGGTTGTAAACTTAATTTGCCCTTCTATCTTTGGCAAAGTCTTAAGAAAATGTCACAATCTGTTAGGAATTTCAATAACCCTGACAGTAGTCTGTGTCATCATGGATTGATAAAAAATTTACTGCAATTCCAATTATCTGCTAAAGGTGTGTCATGGGATAAGTTTCTAGTTGATTGTCAATTGGGACCGACACAGTATTGGCCCAGTCCATCTCCTCTAACTCGTAGAAGACGAAAGGTCATAAATCCTGAGGTTAATAGCTCAGAGGTTAAGGAACCAGAGGTCGTAAACATGCCCATAGATAATGAGATTAATGAAAATGCTGATAGGGTTTCAGTTCCTTGCGATTCTAGGGAAATATTGGATAAACCCGAACCTGGTAAGAATGATGGCAACCCTGCAAAACTAAAAGAAGGATTAGCCCAAGGTGACATTGATAAACCTGATGAATGTGATAAATATTCTATGCATAAGTTGAACCATTTGGCTCAAGTTTGTTGTGACAAGGAAGGGTTGAATTTTGAAAACTTATCGTTTTCGCGTAGAGTCACTAGGAGCATGCATAATCTTCATTCAATTCCAGGATATAGGTCTGATCAACAGACTTCCAAATCTACAGCTACTGAACCTACAGTTGTAAATATTGAGGATGATATTCCGATGTCTGTCCCTAACACAATGGATGTAGGGAATTCTGCTACTGCGCAGGGAAGTGATGTGCAATCAGGCGAGGTCGAGGGCAATCAACCAGAAATAAACGTTAACACTGTAGATCTTGAACCGTTACACAATCAGCATTGTGACATTCCTCGTTCTCCTCATGTAACTAAAGAAGACGAAACTCTGCAACAGGTATTAGGTAATGTTTGTCAAGATAAAATCACAGAGTTTAAAGGGAAGCTTAAACAGTGTCTATCCAGCATAGCCTTATTGGAAGAAGAAAACAAAAATTTCAGGAAAGAATTGCTAGAATGGATTGATAGGTGGAAAAAGGCGAACATGAAGAAGAATCAACACAAGAAATCCAAGAAATCAATATTAAATACAAATCAGCTGCTATTGGAACGAATCGAAAAACAAAATGTTAAAATTATCAGGTTGAAGGCTAAACTAGCTAAAGCTAGAAGAGTAGTCGCTCTTCATAATGAGGCTTAATAAGTTTTCTCTTCTCTTCTGTCACAGCATAACAGGTAATGGTTATTTCGATTTTGCATGCCTGTAAAATCGGAGATTTAACAGGCATGCCTTTATAATTTTTAAGT
This sequence comes from Pseudotsuga menziesii, assembly GCA_001517045.1. Classification (NCBI taxonomy): domain Eukaryota; kingdom Viridiplantae; phylum Streptophyta; class Pinopsida; order Pinales; family Pinaceae; genus Pseudotsuga; species Pseudotsuga menziesii. The sequence goes on along the minus strand of LPNX010641852.1, from coordinate 199,049 downwards.
ATTTCTGTTAGCTGTGTTAAATTCATTTTAATATGATGCGTTGATTGAATTTAATGCAGGAAGTTTCATCATCGCCCTTTTCTAGAAATTCAGGACGTGGTTATACGATGGCTTGGAGATGTGGCTTATTTGTTACAAGATGGAGTTTTATCAATGGTCAAGAACTTTCTGAGATACCTCGACTCATGCCAGTCGATTTATATTTCTAGTAATAGGTGTAATTAGATGCCCTTTTGGTTTAATAGTCCCTATAATGTAGCAGGCAACTTTTATAGCAAAAAACCGACTCTTATTAGTATATAAGTGAAGAGTTTTGATTAACTCAAAAGGGGGATGGAGTGTGTGAAGAAAACTCATTTGAAATATATTTTGTTACTAGTACTACATTATACTTGAAGCTGAAGCTTTCATGTGAATGATACTGGACATCTGCAAATGATACTGTGACTGGTATTTCATTTTTTGGATTTATATATATATATATACATATATTTCAGTTTGTTGTCTTCTATTTATATATGAACTCTGTGTGTTGTGACACATTGATGTTTAAATATTTTTCTCACTTTATCATCTCAAGTTAGTTGTTGAATAAATATTTCATTATGGTTTTGTTTATTAGTGTGTTCATTATAAACATCAGTTTTAATGATATACTTTTCTGTTTATTTAAAATTTCATTTGTATGTTAACAGTGAATTTTAGATAAGCATTATTTCAAATTCAAATGACTGTCTTGATAGTTAATTATTAATCAGTTTTTGAAGTTGAAGTTGACTGTGTGATTATAGGTTAAATTTCATTTCTATTATTACATAGCAGAGTAACTTTTGTTATGATTTAAATATGTTTGTTTAGATCATACTTCAGTTTTCTGTTATTGATTAATAATTAATATAGTCTTAAAATTGCTCTCAGCTGAGATAGGGTTAAATAGGATAGATAGATTAATTAGTTTTAAATTTTATTTTATTTATTTTTAGTTAGCACTCTTAAATCATTCTGCATACTATAAGTAAGTTTTCATATTTAGAAAACTTCCCAAAATCGAAGTCTTTCCTTAAGAAAGCAACCTTAGAATATTTTAGGTATTTAGGTAGGATAGGTATTAGAATAGGTTAGATTTTGCTGGTTTTAAGTTCTCTTTAAGAGACAAACTAGCTGGTAGCAAGACCATAACCTACGAGGTTTTGTTAAACCAAACATACTGGACGCTGCTCTAAGCTGATTGTGTGGACAAAACCTCCTTATTGGCTCTGATTCATAAAATCAGGCCAACAGGTACTGACTCCATCAATATCCACTAGTACACTAGGGAATCTTCCCAAGGGCACAATCTTCTGCTGATTGGCTAATCTCAGCTATATAGGGGACCATTCAAGCGTAGGTCTTCCCATTTGTTCCCATGTCTGCTTAGTTAGGACATTCACTTCTGATCCCAGGTCTAAAATGATATCAGTCATGTCATAATCTCCTATCTGAGCATGCAATCTCATTTCTCTTCCAGTCCTTCTAACTCTATTAACAGTTTTTCCTTTATCAGAGCTTCGCTAAGGTTCGCAAGACTGAATAACTTTCTATAACTCATTCAAAGCATTATGATTTCCTAATAGCTTCATACAACTCTGTAAAAATGATGTTAGTGTACTTACTTGATCCGGTGAAGCTTATTGAAACTATAACTGCTGTTGATGCTGTTGCATAGTTGCTACTAATGTTCTTGGATCAGCAAAGTCTTTTTTAGCTTCCATAAATGTTCCTTTTTCTCTCCCAACATCGAAGGCTGGGATTTTCTCTAGGGTCTTATGGATCCAAGCCTCGTCAGGCTGTTTCTCCTTATTCTGGACCTACGTCGTAGCGCCACTTCTTGTAACAACGTTAATGGCTGGGACAGGTCTTTTCTCTACAGCAATAATCTGAATATTCTGAGTAGGAGCGCCATTTCTTTCTTGTATCTTAGATATCAACTATGGGCATTGCTCAATCACATGACCTACTGCTATGCAATATCGACATGTCGTAGTTGGGTTCTGACAGTCTCTAGCTACATGTCCTGTCTGATTACAGTTATAGCAAACAACCTGGCCTCGACCTCTTCCAAGCATACCACAACGACCATGACCTCTGAACTTACCTCGACCTGATGTACTACTATGGTAACCATATCCATCATTGCCTTGTGCATCAGGTTGTACCCTATAAGCATCATAGGTTCGCTCTCTCATGAGGTCAAAGCTATGACATTCATCTTCGTTGTGTCCAACTGACTTACAGAACTTGCAGTAGGGATTCTTAGGTACTTGAACATATCTCTGCAGCAGATAGGAATCTTTAGGTCGATGCTGACCAGTTGTTCTACAGATCTCACAATATAGGATAGTAGGGTTAAACGGGTTCGGTGCACCAGTATTCAAATCATTTCTTAATGCAGGACACTATTCTTTGTCATGACCTTCTATCTTACATCGTGTACACCAAATCTCTTCATGAGTAGCTTTCCCTTTCTTCATGTCGCAAAGCTCCAAAGCCATTTCTGCTAACTATGCTTGTATTTGGGCTATTCCAGAATTATCTCCAACAGGAGCTGTTTCAAGTTTCATAGTAATTTCCAACGCCTCCTGCTGATCAGCAACCTTCTGTTGCATAAGTGGAGTCCTGATATGAGGCAATAGTGTTGCAATGAACCATTCTTTATGATATTCTTGTCCAATAGTAAAACTAACTTGATCCAAGAGAACCTTGAACCTCTGATCAAAGTCCCATACTGATTCACCTCGCTTCTGCTGAATTTCTTTTAGGTCAGTTATAGACTGTGACTCTGATTTAGGCTTCTTGAATTCTTTGATCATTGCTTTTTTAATATCAGCCAAGATATAGTTCTGAGTACTGGAAAACTTCATAAACCAAGTCAAAGCTCAGTCTCTGAAAGAGGTGACCAGCTGCGTTGTTCTTGTATTTTGGTCCATAATATTCTTAGCAGTCCAAACAGCTTCGCATAAGAACCAAAACTACTCTGGATCCTCTGATCCAATTCCTCTAAATACTGGGAGCTTGATATCATCATTTACATGGGACATAGTGGATCGAGGGGGGGGAGGAGGGGGAGGAGGAGGACTGGTAATAGGGGGAAGGAAACTTTCTGAGGTAGACTGACCTGTGATAGGACTACTCGGGTTAGGGTTACTTTCAGACTGCGAAGGGTTCTCAGGGATAACATATCAGCGCTATGGAGTTATAGGAGGGTTTCTAACAAAAGGGGTTTCTTCAGATTCATATTCTTCTAGATTTAATGGGGTATAATCAGTATTTTGGCCTAGGGTATAGGATCCAAGAGTTCTCTTGTATCTTTTACCATTATGAAGTAAACCACTTTGCTCGTCGAAGTCACTTTCACTTTCAAACATAGGTTAGTAGCAATAAATCTAGCAATCTGATTGGATAAGCAATATGCCTTTTTCAGCCAAGAGCATTTTAATTTTTAGACTTAATGAATTCATGTACTTACCCCTTGGTCCTTTGAAAAACTGTCTTTCTGCTTCGTTGAAAGAAGTGTGTGTGTCGATGGCGAACTTTGTCACAAATGCTTCAAGGGTTCGCGTTGTCCAGAAGTCAACAGCTCTTGATACTGCATTGTTCACACTTTTCAATAGCTTAATTCTTTCAGGGGTCTAGGCAGGAGACTGATCTTCTTTGAAGTTTGTCTTTCTTTCTGTCAACCTGGATAACCACTGGTGCAATTCTATGTGGATACTACCAAAGAAAATTTCATAAATATCAGTAAAAATGTACCTTTGTAAGAAGTCGTCTGAGCTACGACGAGGATCCTTATTCTCTTGTTCAGCAAATTTTAGATAAGTATCTTCAATCCAGTCACTGATTTCTTTTACTGAGGGCCTCCAAAACATGTCCCTCCAGGGACGACGTGGATCCCTCTTGAAGTAGATACTAGTTCAACCGGAAATGGAACCAATTTGTTGGTGCTTAGGGCAGACCCGGGTTTTTATACTTTTATCTTCCAACCAACAAAGAGACCCACGGTGTTGGCCCTGTTATCTCCTAAAATAACCAGTCGGTTTTTCACTATTTTAGGTGATAGGTTTGAGTCCAAAAAATTATTTTTAAATTTTTTAGAGTCAATAAGGAGGTCCTCGTTCTCAATACTAAGTCAAAATTCTAATTTATTTGAGTCTTGGTTTCAAATGTTGGGAAAGACAGGTTGTGGTAGCTAACTCTGTTTTGTAGAGGCCACATTAGCTGCCAAAAGAGCTCAGTTTCGGCAGTTGGAAGGATTAAGCTAAGTTCAAGGCCAAATTAGCTGCCACAAGAGCCCAGTCTTAGCAGCTGGAAAGATTAAGCTAAGTTTATGTTAGCTGCCAAAAAACGATCTCATTAAAAATTAAAAAAGGAGAGCACGTGTCCGTACTTGACTTCACATCAAGCGAGCCTGTATGTTTTGCCGCCAAAGAGAAGATCAGAACGCATCTCATATGACCATCATGAAGTTTAATGTCGGTATACTGCCGAAAGCAAGTCATGAAGCACCATATCATTAACTACACAGGATTACGCAGGGGGGGATCATAATGTAATGCATATCTGAGGATCATTCGAAGCTGATCGATTCATCATTTACGCAGGAGCTCATAATGTAAGGAATATCTGAAGATCATTCGAAGCTGATCAATTCATCATTTCACATGAGCTGGGCGATATAATAGGTGATCACCCGCTGGGCTCATTCAAATGGGTATCTTATTTCTCGAGCATTGCGAGCAGACCCGAGGTCCCCGGTTATGTCATCGCGCAGTTGAAGTTCCGGTTCAATCCAGGGGTTTTCTTTTATCAAAACAGGGCATCAATCCAGGAGTATTCTCATCAAGACGATTTTTCAGTGCAGTGTCTCTTTATTGTTTACTACGAAACAAAGGTTCAGCTCATGGCAAAAAAAAATCTTCCACTCAGGATAGAGCTAGATGGGATCTGGTACCTCGAGTCCCACCCACAAGTAGCTGAGTTCTTCAAGACCGCACAAGTGTTTGATTATTGTGAAAATCTCACCAGTTTTAACCAGCCACTCGCTGAAGCATTCGCTCAGAGCTACAATGGGAGAACAGTGAAATTTGGCAGAGAAGAGTTTCATGTGGATGAGGCAGCCATAGCCGAGTGTACAGGTCTCCCCAGGACAGGGCAGAGTTGGTTTAAGACCACTAAGGCCTCATATATTGAATTCAGGTCATATCTTCTACCAGCCCATAAGGAAACCATTCAAAGAAGAGATTTTTCCATCACCTTTCTTGAACCTCAATGGAAGACTCTTTTAAAGGCCATTTTCGTTTACATAACCTGTGAAGGCCGATATCACAGGGTGCTGCACTACCATTTCAAGTTATTGAATCATTTCACAGGAAGGGTAAGTATAAATATACCATACTTCTTCCATAAGACCCTAACTAAGATGGCAAAGCAAGTCCAGGCTAGACCCAGCAAGATAGCAAGCAGGATCTCTCACCAGGGTCTCATAACATTGATAATCAAAGAGCTGTTGAAGAAGAGAGGTATAGACTGGAACTATTTTTTGTTTTGGCATGAGTTTCCCACAGAGCTTTCCAGTGAAGAGGCAGTTGAGCAGGGTAAGGTTGAGAAGAGCAGCACTCCCAAAACCAGCAAGATAAAGAGGAGAGCCATCTCTCCTCAAGCCCAAACTGAATCCCCTTCCTCATCCAGCAAAAAGAGGAGGGAAAAGAGGAAGCTGGTGTTTGAACAAGCTGAAGGAACTCCTCAAGGTAAGAATCCACTAAATCTCCCCTACTCAGGATCTGAATCTGGAGGCGAAGGAAATCAAGGAGCAGAGCAGCCCATGGAAGGAGACAAAGGTAAAGACCCTCCCTTAACTGATGTATCAGGTCCCAAACCTTCCACACCAGAGACCAACAAATTCAATAAGCTGCTACAGGAACTTTCCCAGGCAAGACATAATGAGAAGCAGGTCAAGTTGCACAACGCAGAGCTGATTGGAAGGAATATGGCACTGCATGACTGGAGCCAGGAAATCGTTGAAAGACTCAAGAAAACCACCGAGAGAAACACGATGCTGATAAAAGAAAATGCTAAGCTCTACCGCACTCTTAGGATGCTCAAGTTAAAGTTGAAGGAATTGGAGGGGACAGAGGTACAGCTAGGAGTCACAGAAGTGCAACCATCAGGTCTAGACACATTGGCTGAGGTGGCCACGATCCCTGAGAAGGTAACACCTGTGGGAGCTCAGCAAGAATAGCCTGTGGGAGCTCAGCAAGAACAGCCTGTGGAAGCTTAGCAAAGGCAGACTAAACAAGTGACTAGAAGGAAGGGAGCAGCTGCAAAGAATTATTAGTGACTGATCACAAGCTTTCAGCTTTTGGCAGCTTAGGCGAGCACCACAGAGCTCATTAAGCTGCCAAAAGGACTGACTTTTGGCGACTAGCATCGTTTGGGGTTTTAATTTTTGAAACTGTTTTCTAGCTTTTGGCAGCTTAGGTGAGCCCACAGAGCTCATTAGCTTCCAAAAGGACTGGCTTTCAGCAACTAAGGCACGAAATCAGCATGATGGTTAGCTGCCAAAAGCCTGTTTTTGCAAAGATTCTATGATTTCACCCAAAATTCAGTCTTGATTCGCGAAACTGGCAGAAATGAATGGATTATAAAGCATATTATCTATGTCTCATAGGTTTAGAGTGAATTTTGGATCAGTGGGCACTTTGACTAAGTTCAAACCTTATTTCAAGGAACATCTCTATCAGTCAACTACCACATCATGAAAATCAGATCGATGGTGCGCCCAACTCTGTCCATCGAGCCTTGGAAGGCTGCTTCACTTCAACAACCATCGAGCTGTTGAAGGAGATCTCCATATCAGAATCTCCTTCATTTTAGGGATCAATCCCTATGTTTTGGCTTTAAACTATCAGTTATGTTTTAATTGAACTCGACAGATCCATGTTTTTAGGATCTGGAAACTTTTGTAAAGGCTTTAAAAAGTCTAAGAACTCACACTGAAAGGGGGTTCGAGCTTGGAGAAACTTGGCTTATGTTTAGTTGCTATTCAAATAAAATCACGGTTTTCTCTTGTTGTTGCTATCAGATTTTGTCATCCACCATTATTCTGAACTCTATTGGATTATTTTAGCTTATGCTCATGATTTGATGGAGGAACTTCTTACTGCTTAGTATAGCCCTGTATTATGTATGTATTTGGTTGTATAAACCCTGCATTTAATGTATCTGGTTGTCTGAGCAATATTCTACATGCCTGTTCTGTTATTTATCATCTGATTTGCAGTTTCTAAGAGCACTGGCTCATTAAATTATTTGGATTAGCAGTCTTCCATTTGTGCCATTCTAGTATCCCCTCGATCCACTTACTGAAAGGTAATGATTTCTCAAGTTACCAAGCATACCTAGCCTATAACCCTAGGTAGTTTCTTGGAGAGCTAACAGGCCCTTTCAGCAACAACCTGCGAACAGGTTGCAGTCTCACCCGAAACAGCTATGGGGTGCCACAGAATCAGGTTTCTGCAGGCAAAGAGGGATATTACTGTACCTTTAGCCTTAACAAAGAACAATTATACAATACAAAGATTTGACATTCACTTAAATAGATTCACAGTTTAGATAAAAGACAGTTACTTGCTTAACCCTTAACTGGGAATTCACACCGAAGTTAGTACTTATCAATATATCTTACTTATCAAATGCATAAAACATAATAGAAACAATAGTAAAAAGAACCACCACAACACAAGACATACGTGGTTCACCCCCAATGTAGGGGCTACGTCCACAGAACTGCGTTTATATTCAACTCGTTACAAACAACACAGTTCTGATCTACGCACTCAGCTGTAGATATTCTCAACAACCCAAAAGCTATGCACTTAGCTGTAGAACCTTCCTTCCAAAAACCCTCTGCACACTCAACTGCAGAGGTTGTACACGCATTCAGCTGGGACTTAACCTTAAACCTAAAAAAATAGGCCTTAGATTCTTCACATCAAATTATCATTATACAAAACCCTTCGAAAAAATCTCTTTTCTCCTTTACATAAGTGCCTATTTATACAAGTGCACTATTACAATACCATGAGTTTAAACCATGGGCTTAAACCATGGGTTATTTACAAAAAGGAGGGCTTCGACCCAACCCCGAAATCCCTAAGACTATTTTGGACCGCAACTCTACTTACAAGCTTCGCACCAAAACTGTGGAGTTGCCAAAATTAAGGACCTTCAAGGTCTGTGCCCCAACAAAGATCTCCCATCAAACGCAGTTAACATGGTCACAGACTTAGACAACTCAAAGGAACCTAAACCCTTCCAACACGATAAATACATCACAAAAGCAGAAATTCCTTCGTCAATCATAGTGCGCTTGACGGTCATGTTGAGACATTCTATATGAATCAAAAGAGACACATAGTAAGGCAAGCGAGGCTGAAGTCCTACGGTTTCAAATTTAATCATGGAGGAAGAATTATCATCATTCACACCAAGGGCAGAAAGCAAATCCTTTCTTTACGAAGGACAATTCTAAAGTACTTCAAGTGTAGACATCGCACAAGGAGTGTGGCCCAAATCCTCGATAACAGAATAGTTCTGGGTGGCTCAGGCATTAGTATTGTGCCCCGAACGCTTAAGGACTCCCTTAGGAATGCGAGGTACAGCTTCAAGTTTATCCACACTTTTTTCAATATGCAAAGGAGTCCTTGGTGGATCAGGTTGTTTACCTGGGATAGGTTGTGACGAACCATAGTCCTTCGCACAAGTCACAACTTTTGCAGCACGTACCATGTTAATGCAACCACGACCACTACCCTCCAGCAGATCTTGATCACCACCAGACTGATCATGGGTCCTCAAGTTCATGTTTTGATTGTGAGGTAAAGGGTTAGTCAGCACATCTGGGCCCTGTGCTAAGAATCTTGAGGATTCATCGATACGAGGGCATAAGTAAGTGAGGTGATATTCCTTACACAACTTGCAAGGAAATTTAACCTTACGTTTAGATTACTTGTCCCCCTTAGCATTACAGGTGTTCTTGTCATTATTATTATAATTTTCATTCCTATTCCCACCCTTACGATTGTTCTTACCCTTATTTTTATTCCTTTCGGGTTGCTGGTTACCCTTCTGGTCCAACGATTGCACCAAAATCACACTCACCGTTTGGATGGATTGAGACAAAGCCGTGGCTTGTCTGAATCAGATTGGTTGATTGACAATTGACTGACTTGTTTCAAAACCAAATATGCGGGTTTAGCACTCACACAACCAACAATGCCATAGGCATGTGGTCCAGGTTTAACTTTGGGGTCGAAACTAGAAAACAGAGCATTGGGCATGATCTCATATAACAAACTGGATTGAGCATAAGTCAAATCCAGTTCCTACGCCCTAAAAATGGCTTGTTCCTCATTTTGCACTCCGGATGTAGAAACATCCTTCGCTATATAAGGCAATAACAACTTAAGGAACCATTCGAGGAGGAATTATGGTGGTATAAAGGCTTTAATCAACCTCTTCCATCTACGCCACTCTTGGGTATGGTCCAAGATATATGTGGCTTTATCCTACCGAAATGTCGACAAGATTTATATACCAACATCGTAATGCACTGGTGGCTGGAAGTGGTTAAGAAAATTCATCGCTAGGTCATCGAACAAAGTGAATGCCCCCCTAGGTAGCTCTATATACCATTTAATGGCAGGCCCTGTAAGGGTGCATTGAAACAGTCTTAAATGGATCGAATCCTGGTGTAAGGAATTTGAAGAGCAGCATAGGTGAAAGGAAATAACATGTTCCTCAGATCGTCTCCCATTTTTCCCTCGAATTTGGGTATGTCCGAGGGAAGCTTAGTAGGGACAGCCGACCAAGTTGGATCATGAGCTACAGGATCATTCGTTAATCTCGACAAGTCAGGAATATTTATCGTTGTGAGGAAAGGGAGCCTAGGATGAGTAGGTCGATGGACTGCTCCCTGATATTTCTCATTCACATAGGTCTAATTACCATAACCAACATGGCCTTGGCCATAGTTCCCTCCTCCCGTTTGACCCGTATGGGGTGGCATGGAAGCACCATAGTGTGGTGTACCTTGACTATTTGGAGCTACAAAGCCATAATTTGGAAAGTAAGTGGGTTGTTGATACCTGTACCCATAAGGTGAAGAACCTTGTCCATACTGCGCCCCATAATAAGGTCCACAAGTCATCGCATGAGATGTCCCATGAGACACTCCATAAGTAGGAATATACGCTCCGGAAGTAGGAATATACATTCCGGAAGTAGGAATATATGCTCTGGAAGTAGTAACATGACCTCTAGAAGTATGAACATGACCTCCCGAAACAACAGGCGGTGCTTGAACCTGAGACACAATTGGTCGAGTAACAACAGTACGGACATGAATTGTAGCAACGTTCCGGCCCGAAGGACCACGTAAATGAGGTGGAGGGTGAACATTCGAAGAACTAGGGACAGAGGACAAAGGGACCTATGTAATTATGTACGTGTTGTTCCCTATAGTCACTCGTCTCGGATCTGGTATCCTAATAGGATCACTAGCCCTAGGCCTAGAAGGAATATGTGATGTAGCTTCCATCACCAGAATGGAAGGTGGAATGTGACTTGTGCTCCCAAACCTCTCTGTATGGTAAGGAATGAGAGTGCCCCTAGGTGTAGTGTTAGGCTCAAAATTTGACTCGACATGAAATTCCAAATCATGTGTGGGAAAACCAGACATACCATAACTACCATAACTAGTGCTTGCGGGTTCAAAATGAGTCTCATCATCTTCCGGCATTCCATACTAGTGATGCGTCAATGGGGGATCAACACTAGAGTAAGTAGGTCTATCATGAAAAGTACCTATCTCAGAAATCACAAGACCTAACTCATTCAAATCAGGTGGAGGATCATAGTTAGGAGTAAACTCCCCATCTTCCACTTGAATGGAAGAAGGTGGTTCAGGAATACCTTCAACATGGTCTCCCATCGTGTGTGAATCAATGTGCGAAGTAGTCCACCTGGACTATCTATTACTCTCTCCCAAAGGAGGAGAAAATGTAGAAGCAGGAAGTCCTACTAAATGATGAGAATGGCGAGGCACCGCACCTGAATCCACAATGACTCAAAAAATAAAAAAGACTCGCTATCTATGCAAACCCTAGGCAAGCTAACGTGCACAAAGCATACACCAATAAAATCTAAAGCCAAACACAAGCAATCAAGGGTAGGATAAATGAGCTCCCGAATGAAGCAGGTATGTCTCACCTAGGAGAGGCTTGAGACTCCCATACACAACAAGTGGAGGCATGTAACCAATTATTATGGCCCTGAACTTCAACGCATAAAGTGACTATGCTGTCCGACCCCAACCTGGCTAGGACACCTGCAGAATAACCCCTGCAGAGTACCCCCTCAATATCCTAGGTAAGGCAATTGAGGTCACCTCAATATAATCAATGCTTAGGCAGACAGTTGCAGGAGGGATTGACCATATGGGCAGGGTAGCAAATCCTGAAACTCTCGAAAGAGCCCCCACATATGAATACAATCCTGGAAATATCTCCGGTGCTACTCAGTTATGACTAGGGGTCATCCCAATCAATAACCGCTCACACTGCCTCGTGCTTAACTCCCTTTTGAGAGGAGGATCCTGAGAAACACTGGTTATATAAAGTATTTCACACACTCACCTGGATAGACACATACATGTTGTTGTTTAGTGGTCTTGGAGAATTTACTCACAATGAACTATTCCAAGACCCTAAAACCTAATCTTGTTGGTGAACCCTATCAAATAAAATAGTGTAGTTCATTTTAATTAAGCGTTGATTTTAATTGGCTTTATTACTCAAAAGAGGTATACGGTCGTGCAACTAATGGCGTTATGACACAACATGAAGCAAAATGCACACCTAACAATCAATGCAAATGCATTGTGTCCATGAAAAATAGGGTATGCTACTACGTGAAATGCACAATTTTCTTCGAATGATAAATGCAAGTTTTCCTATATGAAATCCTGACTAATACTTCAAAGCAAATTTAGTGCAAGTACTATGCAAAATGCAAGATGCAATGCATAATGATAAGCAAATATTTTTGTATTTTTTGAAATAAAAATGAGATACTAAAGCAAAAGAATGGTTCTAAAACCCCCAGACTCTGTAAGCACACTCAAGCAGCACTCAATCAAAGTACTATGGTAAAATAAATCTAATGCACTAATCCCAAAACAAAAAATCGAAAATGCAATGACAAGAACATTCTTCAAAAAAGAAATTTTACCCTAAAAAAAATGTCTCTCGTCGGAAATAGAGGTGTATATAGACTCTAGCAGTATCAGAGGAGACTCAGCAATCATCAAAATTCACCCAACAACAATCAATCTTCCTCTAGAAGGAAAAACTAAGGGTATACGCGACTGTTCGCAGTAAACCCACGTGTGTATGCGGAAATAACAGTGAAACCCACGTATATATGCGATTGTGAGTTAAAAACTCGCATACAGGAAGAAAGGTGCACAAAAATAAAGGAAAATAGACAAGCTAAGACAAACTTCACACCAATCAGACACTACCAGGCAAACATGCCTCGAGACCCGACACAGAAATAAGAGAAAAATGAGCAATTCAAAGTCATTGAATGTCGATAGAAAACCCCCAAAGGACAACTACTAGGAACTCCCCATTGGAGTAGCCAATTCTATTACAGAAAGAAATTCCTATGGCTTGGGGTACCACAACAGTTAGCTTGACTCCAGAAATCAATCCTTTCCAACATACAATAGAAATCAAATATCTAACACTAAAATATCAGACCTCGTACCTTATTTTGGATGGTTGAAGTAGATCCCCGTTGAGCTTTCCAACTTCAGCTTGAATTGATGAATCACTTCCTCAACGACAAGTAAACAAGACAAGCATACTATATATATTGGCGTTAGATCTATTCTAGCATATATAATCAATAATGTACAAGCATTTGAAATCATCCATGGATAAATTATTCATTCAAACATACATTATTGGACAGGAAAAGACATTTCTATTAATATAAAATCAGATATTACAATGAATACAACCTCTTTCGGCACATCTGTGAATCAGAGAAACTGAATCCCCCACTTGGGCCTTCACCACCTCAATCCTCCATCTCTCGATAGCAAGCTCACAAGCAAAAGGTAAACTTGGGAATAACACCAAAGTGCTCCAAGGGACAAAGGGATGCAGACTCAAGCATAAGTTCTGGCAACAATGGACTATAGTTTCTTTTCTCACAATTCTCTTATGCCTTCAATGTATCCAAAGAGTTCCTTATATAGCTTTTCAAAGTGGTAATGAAAGGTCGAATCTGAGCGATCTCAAGGCATATGGAAGGCTAGGAGACAAGTGAGTCAGATCCATGTCAAGGAAAACTCCAAAAGGATTTGGATTTTGTACACATCCCGATGTGTGTGGTTTTAGTGGTCAAACCCACGTATATATACGATTAGGGGTTTAAAAGTCACGTGTATCAATTTTCACATGTTTATAGGGATGGTCTAGGAAACATCAAAGGACAAAAAATGGTCCAAGGGGTCTAAGGAGTCTGCAGAGGGACAGGGGAAGGCCATACAAGCATGATTCACCTGGAGTGGTAAAATCGGGTATAACAATTATCTTTCTGACTTGAGTAAAAAATATATGGTCATAGGGTTATCAAAGATCAAGTTTTATAAGGGAGTCTGTCAAGGTTATATCCTAGGAAAACACCCAGAGCATAAGTATGAGAGAGCTAGTCATGAGAGAACCTCTACACCTCTTGAGTTGATCCACACTGACATTACTGGTCCATTCCCTCATATGTCCATGATTCAATCAAAATATGAACTCACCTTCATAGATGATGTTTCCGGGTTCTGTTGGGTCTATTTCCTAAAGCACAAATCTGAATTTTCTAACCTCTTCAAGGTCTTTTGAGCCTCGGCTGAGAACCAGTCTAGGAGGAGACTCAAGATCCTCAGATATGAAAATGGTGGTGAATATGTCAAGTCTAATTTCATTTAGTATTGCAAAGATGCAGGTATCCAGATGCAACATTTGATCCCTCACACACCACGGCAAAATGGTGTTGCTAAGAGAAAGAACAGATCACTGAAAGAGATGGAAACCTTCATGATGGAGACTAAGACTTTGCCACCAAAGTTTTGGGACGAGGCTATAAACTATTCATCCTAAATCCAAAATAGGGTTCCTCATAAGCATCTTGATGGTATTACTCCTTTCGAATCTTGGAGTGGGCACAAGCCAGATGTGACCCATTTCAGGCTTTTTGTCTCAAAGGCTTGGACTAGAATTCCAACTGAAAAGAGGAAGGCTTTGCAACCCCAAATCCAAGAGTGCCCATTTTTTGGGTATTCTAAAGATTCAAAAGGGTAAAATATTATCAACTTGAGCACTAACAAATATTTCATTGAAATAAGTGTTCAGTTCAAAGAAGAGCCTTTAGCAGCAATTGAAGTTGGAGAGTCCTCTTCATCACCAGAACCATTGATTGTAAGTGAAGAGACTAATGAGTTTGCTGATTCTGATATGTATTATAATGATGATTTAATTGCATATCCTAACAATCCTACAAGACCAAAATTGGTATAAAATACCATTCATGAAGCTGGGGAACTAGCTGGAAATCCTAATGCACTAAGAGGACTAGATCTCAATTTGAGAGTGCCCTTTGTGTGAAAGATCCTCTATTTGCTGAGAAGGGCTATATGATGGTTGAATCAGATCCATATACATATGAATATTCAGCACATGATACAATATGGCAAACATCCATGAAAAAATAATTCAGCTCACTCCAGAAGAACAACACTTGGGAACTGGTTGATCTTCCCCCAGGGAGGAAGCTAGTTCAGTGTAAGTGGGTCTTCAAGACTAAGTTTGAAATTGATGGTTCACCTTTGAAATATAATTCAATATTTGTACCCAAGGGATACTCACAAGTACATGGTATTGACTACAATGAAACCTTTGCACCAGTGGAAAAGATGGACTCCATAAGGCTAGCTCTAGCCATTGCAACTTCAAAGCAGTGGGAAGTACATCACATGGATGTGAAGTGTGCTTTCTTAAATGGAGATATCACTGAATATATTTACATGTATAAACCTGAAGGTTTTTTTTCTAATCCATCTTTAGTGTGAAGGTTAAAGAAATCATTGTATGGGCTCAAGCAAGCCCCCAGGGCTTGGTATTCCAAAATTGATGGATTTCTGCTATCATTGAGTTTTGTTCGATGCAAGTGTGATCCAAATGTTTATTTGAAGCTGATTCATGGTTATTTATGATTATTGTTTTATATTTGGATGACCTACTAATTACAATAAGTTCAAAGAAAGAGATTGCCTCCTTGAAGGATGCAATGAACCATGCATTTTCCATGACAGATTTGGGATTGTTGAGCCAATTCTTGGGTCTCGAAATTTGTCAATCCCAACATGGAATAAAAGTACATCAGTCCAAGTATGCTTCATATTTTCTCATCAAGTTCAACATGAAATATTGCAATCCAAGAAAGACTCCATTCCTTTCAGGAGTTAAGCTTGAAGAAGCAGGTTCTTCTCCTATGGTAAATAATACACTGTATAGGTAGCTGATTGGGTGTTTGCTTTATCTTACACACACTCGACATGATTTATATTATGCAGTTAGTGTGGCTTCAAGATACATGGATCATCATCATGAGATCCACTGGAGAGAAGCTAAGAGGATCCTAAACTTTGTTCAAGGAACAAAAACTCATGGGATCTTCTACAAAGCAAAATCTGATCTTGATTTGATTGGATTTACTGACAGTGATTGGGTAGGTGACAACACAAATTGAAAGTATACATCAGGATATGTGTTCATGCTTGAAAAAGAACCAATCAGTTGGTCAAGCAAGAAGCAGAGTGCCATAGCACTCTCATCTATAGAAGCAGAGTATAGAGGAGTTGTAAATGCATCAACTCAATGTTTATGGTTGCATGGGATACTTGGAGAATGTGGCTTCAAATTAGAGTTTTCAACTATTATCTACTATGATAATTAGAGAACCATTCAAATATTCAATGATCCAATTCAAAGACAGTGAACTAAGCGCATTGAGATCCATATGCACTACATCAGAGAGCTTGTGCAAGATGGTACCATTGTTCTACTCTTATGTGCATCTTCAGAACAAGTAGTAGACATCTTCACCAAAGTTTTTTGTGAGAAGACCTTAAGCAATCTCAAATCACTACTAGGGATTGCTGATCATTCCATGAAGCATGATTGATGACAACATTTCCAAAAAAAAAAGCATGTCCATGTTTAAGGGAGGATTTTTCCCACTAGGTTTTTTCCTCTTTTCTCGGTTGTGTGGACAAGCGGTATGTAAAGGGTGACTAAGCCTTGTTGCTAGGCCCTTTAGTTTTATGATATTTAGTCATAAATTCAAGATTAAGGGGGGGCGTTAGAATAATAAACCCATAGTTACCTACATTTGACATTAATTAATCATTTTTGTCTTATTACCTAGATTCCTAGATTCCATTCTATGCTAGTTGTCTTCCACATGTCCTAGAAGTCAACACATGCTAAAAATGGGTCATAGGCACTTGGGAAACATCCTGGAAACCAATATTAAGCAAGTCTGCTTTTATTCCTTGTTACTAAAGCACAGTTCTTTTTTTTTGAAAGCTGCCTTGCTTTACAGCAATTTTAAGAAAAAAGGAAAAGGTAGTCTAGGTGTAACTGCCTTGTTTTTTCCCATATCATCCTCCCTCTTTTTCTCCAATTAAAAGCATGAATTTGTTTTCTTTCCATCATTCTTTAGCTTTCCCACTTGCTTTATCAAATTCACGAGCATCTTCATATATTTGGAAACTTCTTTATGCACCTATGGAGGATTTGACTAGTTTTGGTAAGCCTTCTTTTTGACCAATTCGAATAGCATCCTTATGCTTTTGAACCACTCATGTAATTATATATTTGAGTATCCTATTAATTCATAAGGTTGGCTATTGTACACTTTCTCAATACAGATTAGTGTTATGCTCCAATTTCAGTCTTTTTAGGTGTGAATTTTTCATGTTTGATTAGAAATTTTGTGAGTGTTAGTGTTCTATCACCTGGGTTCAATTTCCACAACTAGGTGGAAATCCTAATGACACTAGGAGGACTAGATCTCAATTTGAGAGTGCCCTTTGTGTGAAAGATTATTTATTTGTTGAGAAGTGCTATCTAATGGTTGAATTAGATCCACGGACATATGAAGATGCAACACATGATCCAAGATGGAAAACATCCATGAAATATGAATTCAGTTCACTTCAGAAGAACATCACTTGGGAACTGATTAATCTTCCCCCGAGGAGGAAGCTAGATCTCAATTTGAGAGTGCCCTTTGTGTGAAAGATCCTTTATTTGTTTAGAAGTGATATCTGATAGTTGAATCAGATCCACACACATATGAATATGTAGCACATGATCCAAGATGGAAAACAACCATGAAAGAAGAATTCAGCTCGCTCTAGAAGAACAACACTTGGGAACTGGTTGATATTCCCCCAAGGAGGAAGCTAGTTCAATGTAAGTGGGTCTTCAAGACTAAGTTTGTTGCTGATGGTTCACCTTTGAAATATAAGGAAATATTTGTAGCCAAGGGATACTCACAATTACATGGTATTGACTACAATGAAACCTTTGCACCAATGGCAAAGATGCACTCCATAAGGCTAGCTCTAGCCATTGCAGCTTCGAAGCATTGGGAAGTACATAACATAGATGCGAACTGTACTTTCCTAAATGGAGATCTCACTGAAGAGATTTACATGCAGAAACCTGAAGGTTTTGTTTCTAATCCATCTTTAGTGTGCAAGTTAAAGAAATCATTGTATGGGCTCAAGCAAGCCCCTAGGGCTTGGTATGCCAAAATTGATGGCTATTTGCTGTCATTGAGTTTTGTTCGATACAATTCTGATATGAATGTTTATTTGAAGCTGATTCATGGTTATTTGATGATTATTGTTTTATATGTGGATGACCTACTAATTATAGGAATTTCAAAGAAAGAGATTGCCTCCTTGAAGGATGTAATGAACCATGCATTTTCCATGACAGATTTGGTATTGTTGAGCCAATTATTGGGTCTCGAAATTGCTCATTCCCAACATGGAATCAAAGTACATCAGTCCAAGTATGCTTTCAATTTTCTCATCAATTTCAACATGAAATATTGCAAGCCAAGAAATACTCCATTCCTTTCAGGAGTTAAGCTTGAAGAATCAGGTTCTTCTCCTATGGTAAATAATACACTATATAGGCAGTTGATTGGGTGTTTGCTTCATCTTACACACACTCGGCCTGATTTATACTATGAATTTAGTGTGGATTTGAGATACATGTATCAGCCTCATGAGATCCACCAGAGGGCATCCAAGAGGATTCTAAAATTTATTCAAGGAACAAAAACTCATGGGATCTTCTACAAAGCAAAATCTAATCTTGATTTGATTGGATTTACTGACAATGATTGGGAAAGTGACAACACAGATCAAAATTATACATCAGGATATGTGTTCATGCTTGCAGAAGGGCCAATCAGCTGGTCAAGTAAGAAGCAGAGTGCCATAGCACTCTCATCTACAGAAGTAGAGTATAGAGGAGTTGTAAATGCAACAACTCAATGTTTATGGTTGCAAGGGATACTTGGAGAATGTGGTTTCGAATCATATTTTTAAACTATTATCTACTGTGATAATTAGAGCACCATTCGAATATGCAATGATCCAATTTAGATAGAGTGAACCAAGCACATTGAGATCCATATGCACTACATCAGAGAGCTTGTGCATGATGGTACCATTGTTCTACTCTTCTGTGCAATTTCAGGACAAGTAGCAAACATCTTCACCAAAAAAAAAAATTGAGAAGACCTTCAGCAATCTCAAATCACTGCTAGGAATTGCTGATCATACTGTGAAGTATGATTGATGACAATATTTCCAAATTTTGTTTCATGTCCATGTTTAAGGGAGGATTTTTCCCACTGGGTTTTTGCCTCTTTCCTTGTTGTATGGACAAGCAGTATATAAAGGGTGACTAAGCCTTGTTGCTAGGACCTATAGCTTTATGATATTTACTCATAAATCTAGGATTAAGTGGGGGTTTTAGAATAATCAACCCATAGTTACCTGCATTTGACATTAATTAATCATTTTTGTCTTATTACCTAGATTCCTAGATTCCATTCTATGCTAATTGCCTTCTACATGTCCTAGAAGTCAACACATGCTAAAAATGGGTCATGGAGTGCTTGGGAAACATCCTTAAAACCAATTTTAGCAAGTCTTATTTTATTCCTGGTTACTAAAGTGTAGTTTTTCATTTTTCCTGAAAGCTTCCTTGCTTTACAACAGTTTTAAGGCAAAAGGAAAAGCTAGTCTAGGTGCAAATTCCTTGTTTTTTTCCCACATCATATTCCCTCTTTCTCTCCAATTAAAGGCATGAATAAGTTTTATTTCCATCACTCTTTAGCTTTCCCACTTTCCTTAGCAAATTTGTGAGCATATACATAGATTTGGAAACTGCTTTATGCACCTATGGGGGATTTGACTAGTTTTGGTAAGCCTGCTTTTTCACCAATTCGAATAGAATCCTTATGCTTTCAAACCACTCATGTAATTATATATTTGAATAGCCTATTACTTCATAAGTTTTTCTATCGTACACTTACTCAATACAGATTAGTGTTATGCTCCAATTTCAGTCTCCTTTGGTGTGAATTTTGCATGTTAGATTAGCAATTTTGTGAGTGTAATTGTTCTATCACTTTTGTTCAATTTCCACACTTTCATGTGTAATTATAATAGGAAATACATGATGTTGGATAAATGTGGCAATTTGGCTCAGAAAGAGAAATGAAAAGAGTCTGTAAAGAGTCTTTATAGAGTCTATAAAAGGAGGAACTATGAAAATATGATTCACTGCAAGATCTAGGAGCTAAGATATTAAAATTAATCTTCCATTGATATTTAGGCAATGAGTGTGGAATTATATTTTAATTATTATGTAGTGTAAAAGGAATGAATAATACCCACTGAACAAAACAAATATCACGGGAAATAGAAAAGTATTGCTCAATATAATTAGAGTATAAAATTTCATTAATTCCAATAGAATACAATGGTGTTACATAAAGGAGAATTTGAATCATGTGGATAATATTCGAATCTACCAACTCAACATGACTCACTAGCTAACTAGAATTTTCTAAATCACTATCGGGGTTCACTAGGCTAACTCAAGATGTACAATTCAGTCTCTCCATCAATTATAACTAGTTGAACTAATGTGGTAAGTGAGAAGTAGGTGAGAACTAGCACCTTCCCACATGCAACCATGCAAGACTGGCGCTAACTGAACTGGAGGACATCTAACTAAATGTAGCTAGAGCATAACTTAGTTTGAATAGTTACCAACTACCAACAACTGAAGGAGGTTGGTGGTGGCACTCCCATTGGCTCCTAAATTGTAGGGATTGGTCTTAGTGGCACATAAACTAATGCATGAAGGTTCAGTCAGTTGCAGTTAACCTCTACATGTGTTCTCCACACTCTAGTGACTGGTACTAGTGGACCCATTATCCCAAGTGGACCCAATGGTACTAGTGGGCCCGATATTAATTAATGACTCCTAAGTTAGGAAAATATAATCTAATAGACTAGTATGGACAAGGGGGGATTATAAATCCTAACACCCCCCCCACCCCTCTTAATACTAACTTGGAAAACTATGGGCCCTGGAAACACAGCCAGAAGTCACCCATTACAATCTAAAAGAATTAAAAAATGTTGCTTAATAAACCGAGGAAATAGGGAAAAACCCCCCTTAAGATAAGAAGTGAATCATGAAAACAAGTTTTGAATAAAACTTTGTGAAAATTTTGCTCAAATTTGCAGCACTATGCAGTATCTTGGTTATTCTTTGTAGCACCATCCTGATATTGTGCATGTGAACCTCTGAATCAAAAATAAATGATTATTTTTGGAGGAATCTTCCTCTTTGGAAGAAGAAAAATTTGCTCAATCAAATCAGGAGCATAGACGACTACAAGATGAAAATTGGACCCATGTAGAGAAATTGAAACCAACTGACGACAGGGAAAAAGTACTTGAAAATTTGAACCATGTGAGGAACACCCAAGAAACTGATATATTGCAGCCTTGAACATCGAACCATGTGAGGTATGATCAGCTCCAAGCGTTAGGAGCATGTCTCCAGGAAAATGCAAAATGTCTCCATCTTTACTAGTTCTATGAGGAGATGAGCATGTGATCAAATACAAAGGTAGAGAAGCCCTGGGACTATGGAGAGTGAATGCTTGAGCTCCATAATCTGATATAGCTTCAGAAATAACCAATGATTAACAAAATATAATATCATCAAACTCATAAGAGGAAACTATCATCAAATACCTAGCAGCAAGTTTGAAAGAGACTTGTGGTACTCGATTTTTCACACCAAAATTGATGAAAACATATACAAGCATGCCTGGTAGCTCTTGAAACTTAAATTTAGACCAAATAATATCATATCAGATCCATATAAGATCATATCAGATCCAAATAATTTCATATCAGATCCAAGAGTGTGCTCCACCGAGATGGTAGAGGCACAATTTTCTCCTTGTTCAAAATTTTAAATATTGGTGCATTCAATCATGTAGGAATTTCCTAGAAACTCAAGATCAATGAGAGTGAATGGATCACTCCTAAAATATGATATTATATAAAAAATATCCAAATGTCCATAAAATATAATATCATCAAACTCATAAGATAAAACCGACATCAAATCACCAACAACAATTTTTGAAAGACACTTTTGACACTTGATTTTTCACGCCAAAATTGATGAGAACAACTACAAGTATTACTGTAGGCTCTTGAACCTTAAAAATTGAACCAAATAAGATCATATCAGATCCAAATAAGTTCATATTAGATCCAATATTTTGGAATAAACTCTGATTATTGGTGCATGCAATCATGTAGGAATTTGTTGGAAGCTCTAGATCAATAAGAGTGAATGGATCACTCCTAAAATATGATATTATTTCCAAAAAATACAAGTTATTAATTTTCTACACACTAGTAACATCATTAGAGAGAGAGAAATCAAGTTCCTCTTCATTTTCTGAAACAATCACTAGTAAACTATGCATAGAATTAAAATAGAAGAATTACTGGAGAATGTTTGCATATAATGGAAGGAGAGATTTTCTTCAATAACATATATTTGATTGTCTTCTTCTGGATCAGCCATATGAGAATATGAGATATCAGATATCTCATAAACTTCTAGAGCAGCAGGAAAATGAGTCACTCCAAGGATACTTTCTTCAATTCGAATTAACTGTGTGGAAGATTCTGCTTCTTCATCTTGAACAACTTCATTAGAGAGAGTAGAGGCCAATACTTTTGAATAAATATCTATTGTGGTGTTGGGTGTGCTCTCCAAATTTCTATAATGATCCTCATTGTGCTTTCCAAAGGTTCTATCCAATTCTATCCATAGATCCTTTGGGTATTCAGCAGAATCAATAAGGTAGAGAAAGATTGGAGAAAAGGTTGTACATATTATTCCAAAATATCTATTTCCATCATTTAGCCATTGATTCTCATCTTCATAAGACTCTTTACCGATCCCAATAGATACCTCATAGAGATCTTGTGTATTTAGAGACAAATCATCTTCAACTTCCATTCTAAATATATTGTGGATGAAGTAAGAAGAGGAACTGATAATATTGAATCCATGTGAAGTTGTACCTACAAACTATCACTGCAAAACCAAAAACAATTCACACTATGTCATAATCAAGCCTTCTATCTCAACATGTACACTTTCTTAGGGTTCATCACGCTCGCACTGCAACTCTGAATGAATCCAGAGTTAACAAGGCACATTTTGTGGGACTTCTATGGAAACCCAACTACTTCTAGTGTACAATGGAGAGTGGACATACTCGAAGATTTCCTGAGGAGGATCTCATACCATATTATAATTAATGTGCCATTGATCTTTAGGAAATGAGTGCCATTATATTTTAATTATTATGCAGTGTAAAAGGAATGAATAATACCCACTGAACAAAACAAATATCACAGGAAACAAACAAGTATTGCTCAATGTAATTACAATATAAACTTTCATAAATTCCAATAGTATACAATGGTGTAACATAAAGGATAATTAGAATCATGTGGATACGATTCGAATATACAAACTCAACATGGTTGACTGCCTAACTAGAAGTGTCTAAATCACTATCAGAGTTCACTAGACTAACTCTAGATGTCTAATTCAATCTCTCCATCAGTTATATTCAGTTAAACTAGTTAAACTAATGTGGTAGGTGAGAAGTAGGTGAGAACTAGTGCCTTCCCACATGCATCCATGCAATACTGGTGCTAACTGAACTGGAGGGCATCTAACTGAATGTAACTGGAGCATAACTTAGCTTGACTAGTTACCAACTACCAACAACCGAAGGAGGCTGGTGGTGGCACTCTTAGTGTCTCCTAAATTATAGGGATTGGTCTTAGAGGTAGATAAAATGATGCATGAAGGTGAAGTCATTTGTTGTTAACCTCTACATGTGTTCCCCACACTCTAGTGACCGGTACTGGTGGTTCCATTAGACCAAGTGGACCCAATAGTAATAGTGGACCCAATATTAATTAATGAATCCTAATTTAGTAAAATATAATATAATATACTAGTATAGACAAGGGAGGATTATAAATCCTAACAAGGGAATCTTCACAATTCAAGATATTCACAAACTATGCAAAAAAACAGTAAAAGAGAGAAAATTAACACACATAGATGGTGCCAATAACTGAATTTTATATTAGTGTACAACTTGTAAATATGTGTGGCACATATTTATACTACAATGGAATATAATCAATATCCTTAGGAGGAAAATTGGTGGCATGCATGTGGCAAGCTTAGATTGGGCCTCACAACCCCCCTAGGTGGACCAATGAGCTTCTAGACCACCTTAAATAGTCATGAATGGACATGTGAACGTGGGTGAAGCATGATAAGACATAAATGAGGGTACGATAGGCATACTAGAATGCATGGGTGAGTGGGAGTGACTCTAGGAAGCATTTAGTGGTCCAAAAGGGGAAAAAACCACCCAAATACATGCATAGGCTCCTCTTATCAAACCAATTCCGTGTTTTAAGGAGTGGGAGTTCCCAAAGGAATGAAATTTCATAAATTAGGGTGATAATTATCTTATTTGACCAATAATAGGGCGCTTATGTGCATTAATGAGTCCAAAACCTCCCATGTACCTTGCTATACCAATATAACCAAGGTTTGGACCATATGACATAAGTACAAGACAAATGAAAATTTCACCTAGGTGTATGTGACCATGGTACAAGGTGGTATGATGCTCTAACACCCCGCATTAAGCATGACATAGTGTAACCACATTAAAAATTGAGGCCTTGACAACTAAGGATCAAGTCACCTCTTACAAAAAATTATGTGTCCAATATGTAAAAACGAGGAAAGAGGAAAAACCTTCAAGGGGCCTCTCCACATGTTCTTTATATACAACACATTGATGCATTGATGCATGATCTTGGAATCCAAAACATATTCACCAAGTCTATCACCAAAAATTTGTTCATTCATCTCATTCAAGTGAAGAAGAAGATATGTTGAAGGCATTTTGATCATCTTCGTGCCATGTCCATTCTTGAGGGAGGATTTTCCCCATGTGGTATAAGGTTTGTTGTTACACCAAAACATGAAAATGTTGATGAAAATTTGAAACCAAGCACAATTCCCTATCATCAGGAGTGGTAGTTAGTCGATAATTTTTTATAATCCCAGAGGTGCAGCGGTTATACCATGNGCAGCGGTTATACCATGCGGTTGTATCGATACTCCGACACCCCCCCCCCCCTTTGGCGTAGCTCAGGGGAATTGAAAATAAGACCTAAGATATGATACCATGTGAAAATATGATTCATAGCAAGATCTAGGAGCTAATGAAATCTTCAAAATTCAATATATTCACAAACTATGCAGAAAAACTGTAAAACAGAGAAAATTAACACGCGTAGATGGTGTCAATAACTGAAGTTTATATTAGTGTAAAAATTGTAAATATGTGTGGTATGTATTTATAATAAAATGGGATAAAAATTTTATCCTTAGAAGTAAAATTGGTGGTATGCATGTGGCAAGCTTAGTTTGGGCCTCAAAACCCCCCTAGGTGGACCAATGAGCTTCTAACCCACCTCAAACGGTTACAAATGGACACATGAACATGGGTGAAGCATGATAATACATAAATGAGGGTATTACAGGATTTATAGAGTGCATGGGTGAGTGTGGCTGGCTCTAGGAAGAATTTAATGGTCTAAAAAGGCCAAAAACCACCCAAATACATGCATCGGCACCTCTGGTCAAACCAGTTCCATGTTTTAAGGAGTGGGAGCACCCCAAGGATTGAAATGTCATAAATGAGGGTGTTAATTCTCTTAGTTGACCAATAATAGGGTGATTGGGTGAATTTTTGAGTCCAAAACCCCCCATATACCTTGCTAGACCAATATAACCAAGGTTTGGACCATATGACATAAGTACAAGACAAATGAAAATGTGACCTAGGTGTATGTGACCATGGTACAAGGTAGTATGATGCTATAATAGGAACCCAATTTGTATGTGGGTTAGCTTCTCCTCTATAGCTTCTCAGTTGTTAGTTCTGGTAATTGTTGTTATAAGTGATGTATCTGCTAGTTTTGTTGAGTGCGTAGAAGTGTAGGAGAATTTGAATCGATCTAGGTTGTGTGTGAATCATTAGAATATTTAGGTAGGGAAGGAGTATAAGAGAGTATTATATATCATGAGAGGAACAAAGATCATGTGTAGATAAAGAAGAAGATTTAGAACAGAGTTTGCAGCCTAGTGCATAGACAAAAGGTGCATACATTTCTCATGCCAAATGAAGAGCACCTTTGTGGTTTTTTCTCAGATGGGTTTCCACATTAACTACTATGTCGAATGTATGAATGATGAATATGTTTAATATGCATGTATATATGTTGTTGTGAGTGAATGTCTATGTATATTCCTACAAAGATTATGTTTATATCTATCGACGAATCCTGAAATCCAAGATTGGGTGTATTTCAAAGAGTTACAGTTTGCACGAGAAGAGAGTAAAGGATATCGGTGGAACCCAACAGAGTGGTTGGACCAATACCTCTACTCGGATATTCACAAGATTTTATTTCCTGAGTTTCCCATTATGTTTCCTGAGTGATTCTCTAAGTTGGCAACCCAGTGAAGAAACTTCCAAGGAGGAGAACTAACGGAGTTGAATCCTCCATTAATTTAGTGACTCAAAAGTGTGAGCAACCCTATGTCGAGGGCTGTATATTTTTGGGTAGACAATATTTTAGAGGGATACATTAACGAGTTTTTTTTTTACACAATAATCTCATATAGTGAGGCAGAGCAAAAACGTTTCCAAGGACCCCGTGAAAGATATTTGTCATCTTTAAAGACATGGATAAAAATGCTTGTATGTGAAAAAGGTATCCTAGGAATGTGACAGGTTGGAACTTGTGCATAGAAAGGTGTGCAGGTCGTAGCAGAACTATGTAAAAAATGGCACAAACTAAGTTGAGATGATCCCTGGAGATAGTGGAACTGAACTAGAGGTTGGTTGTTTAAGAAGCGGAAGAAGATTTTGGCTGGGAAAGCAAAGAAATATTGTGACAAGAAGGAGTTGCAGCACTACCAGAGAACAAGACTATGAGCTTGCATCATACTTGGACGAAGGGTCTTACGGTGAAGAAGAAGAATACCAGATGATATCTGAAGGAGAAGAAGAATCAGAAGAATCAATTGAAGCTCCAGATCCAGAACGCGGTTACGGTACACCTACATCACCGCGCACATCACCAGTGGTAATATCTATAAACTTATCTCTAAGTGGATTTGTAAATACAAGTAGTACTAATGTTGTTAATAGTGGACAAGGAATTTCGGCTTGTCAATTTTTTTGTCCAAACATACCAGTAGTTAATACAATGGCTGGGACCGACATTAAGTTCCCAATATTCAATGGAAATGGGTTAGAAAACCCATAGTAACATTAATTTTTTTGTGAAGCCATATGGACTGTGTGACAGATATAATATGAAGACATAAATAAAGCACATATGATCACGAATTTGCAAGGTCGTGCACTAGACTGGTACATGAAATATTCTATAGTGCCGGTAGGAGTTTCACAAAAAAATCTCGACCAGATTTAGATTGGAACGATAGATGAGTTTAGAAAGCCGAAGTCTAGGTTGCAATGCATTATAGAGATTAAATAAATCAAGCACCTACCTACAAGGTCTGTTTGGGACTTTGACCAGAGATTCAAGAGATTAATGGCCAGAGTGAGCTTCCAAATGTTGGATGTACAACACAAGGAATGGTTCATTGTCACCTTGTTGCGGCACATTCGAATCCCATTAATGCAACAGAATATTATGTCATAGACAAAAACTTTGTAAATAGAAATGAAGCTAGAATACTCGCCAATTGGAGAAAATGGCGCAAGAATGATGCAGATTCAGTTGCAGTTGGCCAATATTACGATGCAACTACATGACATCAAGAAAGGAAAGGAAGTTCAAGAATAATTCTGGTGTACAAGATGTAGAACAGATGGACACCATAAAGATAATTGCTTGATGCTCATGAATTATGTTACAGAGGGAGTGCCAAACCCAATAAACACCTAAGGGTTTCCTTGGTGCAGAATATGTCATACTAGAGGCCATAATTTGGAAGAATGTTTGTATTTATAGAATATTGTAAGTACAGTAGCTGGTATGTACTGTAAATTTTATAAATTGGTAGGACACAATGAGAAATATTTCATATCACTTTCGCTACTGCAAGGAAACATAGTTGAAACCTACTTGATGAAGAATGATGTGAAGATAAAATCTAAACAAGCGCAGCCTCAGTATCAGCTTACTCAATATCCACCAGCACAATTTCAACAACCATAATATTCTCAACCACAATATCAACAGAATCATTGTCCTCCACAGCAATAATACCCTCATCCAAGGGGGGGTGGAAATTTTGGAGGTTGAGGACAACAATAAGGAGGAGAATGATTTGGTCAAGGAAGAGTCCAAGTCATATATTATAATCGTGGACAACCATGACACTTTTCTCGATATTTTCAAATTTCATGCAAAGACATGTCCATATTGTAAATCATTTGACCACACTATTGAACAATGTTCACAATTGATTGCAAAATGGCAGGCCCAAACTGTGGGAAATCCAAATCTTGCACAGAATCTAAAACCCAAAACCCAATAAAAACATTCATATGATCTCTGCTGAGCCAAGAAAAGAAAATCTTGTTGTTATTACAAGAGGCAGTGTTGCGACAAGAGCAAACCAAAATACATAGCATGGAAAACCATAGGTGCAACCTACGGCACAAAAGAAATCCTTCTTAGACATCCAAAAGGAGAATGAAGTCTTCTTGGAAGTGTGACCAGTGTTTTTTGATACCAATCAAGCATCGACATCGGGACAAGTAAAGGCGATGCGAGAAATATTTGAGCAATTTCTCAGAAAGCATCCCCAAAAAAAGGTTAGTAAGCTTGAAAAGATTTTAAAATTTGTTTAGCACTATTCCATGATAGAGATGATGTCACAGAATTGATAACACTCATAGAAGAAACTCCAGAAAACATGTGATCTAAAAAAAGAGTTAAGTGTGTCAAGAAATGATTAAAAACTAATCGGGAACTGCGAATGGCTGCGCAAATAGGAGATTATATGGACTATATCATTTTAGATATGAGCTCTAATGTCAATATCTTGACAAGAAAAACATGGGAATGAATGGATAAGACGCAATTTGATTGGTCTCTTATCCAGTTGAGTCTAGTGAATTAGTCAAAGGTTCTACCCATTGGTCGATTGACTCAAGTACCTGTAGAAGTAGAAGGCCTGAGGACATACATAGACTTTGAAGTAATTAACATTGTCGATGACACAAAACCATATCCTACACTTTTTGGGATTGATTGGGTGATAGATAATCAAATCATAATTAATTTTAAGAAAAGAATCATGTCATTTGAAGATTCTGATATAAGGGTTGTCATGTCAATTGGCCCACTTGAAGGGCACATATATGTCAATCCAGTGAAAAATGAATTCCAAGGTAATTACTTGGACAAGATATATAATATCATTTCTTCAAGAGACAATTATATGAATCCAACAGCGGATGGAAATCTCAGTTGGTAGAGTGTAAGCTCTTACACATCCGATTCAAGTGACGCATTAGAAATATGGTAGAACCAGCTGCATGAAGTTTCCATGTGAAGATTTCTGCAATTTTATGGGCATATCACATGACTTGTAAGAAGTTGAAAGTTCAGAATCCATTTTAGTTGTTGTATGGGAAACAATTTTTCATGCCTATGGATTACATTGTACCAAGCTTAAGAGTTGTTGTGATCACTGAGATGAAAAATGTTGATGTTGTGGAAGATAGATTATTTCAACTAGTACAGTTGGAGGAAGAACATTTTGTCACAGGATTTCACCAAAATGTAGAAAACAAACGATAGAAGGTATGGCATGATCGACACATTAAGAATAAGCAATTTCAAGTTGGAGGCCTTGTTCTTATGTATGACAGTAAATTTTTCAAGAACCCTGAGAAGTTAAAAACTCATCGGTTAGGACCATACATCGTCAAAGAAATCATTGATGGAGGAGCAGTGAAACTAGAGAAATCAGATGGGACAAAGGTTAAAGGATTGGTTAATGGGATTCGANGAGAGAGAGAGAGAGAGAGAGAGAGAGAGAGAACAAATGAAAGAAAGAATGAGCCAAATTTATGATCGCGGACTGCTAGTCTACCGTAGTAAGAGGTGAATTTTCGTAGACTTGGGGTTTGGCGAAGACCAAAAATATAGCACAAAGACACTTATTGAGTCCCAAAATAAAGGTCTCCTCCAAATGAAAGAAATCAGGTCGGAAGTGATGCGACGTCGGCGAGGAAATGAAGAGACTCACTAACATGATAGTTGTCTATCATTAATTTGAAAATATCGAGAGAATTTTGTGGTGTAATTTGAGGTCACGCTTTCCTTTATGAAAATAACTACCCCTGAAGGTGCCAATTAGTTGACGGCATGGTGAGAATTTTCCTGAATTGATTTGAACAACCTGCCCATGTGAGTGAAAGGAAGGATTCCTTTTTTTTAATGCCCGCGCGTGTGAAGAACAGATATCAAAAACTGTATATTGATATCAAACTTCACACCCAAGCTCACTTCCATTCTGCTTGCATGAGAGAAGAACGATTTTCATCTACATACTCAGGAACCATAGCGAATTTATGGTAATTTCGATATCGAGTACTAGTGCAACTGTTGAAACTGAATTTGAACCTGCATCACCCACACCCATCATGGAATATACTGTGAGATATGTTTCACCAATGCAGCAGCCTGTTCCAGCTACTGGGAAAGTTCCAGTTCAGCCACCTAAAAAATAAGAAGAGACAAAACAGAACCCTCGGTATCTTCAAAGGGGAAGTGTACAATGAAGAGAAAGACAAGGGAAAAAGAAAAGCCACCATTCCCTGACTAAGAAGAAGACTAGGAAACTATAAAATTGGTGTCGCCGTATATCCCACCAAGATGTACAGATGCTCCAAAGGTCGAAATTCCATCCAAGGTTCGAGTCCCGCTAGTAGCACCCAAACTTCCAAAAGGAATTAAGGTACAACTGAACATTATGCCAAGTTTGCATAATTTATCCTTTGTTGGCCATAATACGAACAAGTTGAAAGACTTGGATAGAAGTAACTACATGAAACTAGTGAAGGAAACACCTGATTCATCGAATTGTTTTGTCCCAATGGAATGGACGAAAGGATTGGACCAATATGGACTATTTTCATTGTTGTTCATGGCACAATTTGGACGAAGCACATAGGTGAACACCTTTGTGCGACAGTTGTTAGTAGTATTTCATGGAGGATACATGTGTCTGTATAAAGCATATTCGGTCAATTTCGACCTCATTTCACTAATTGCAATCCTTCTGCAAGAACGAATGGACCTAGCACCATATTTAATGAAGGACAAGCAAACAATGATGATTGTGAGGGTCAAGGATAAGTATGAATTGGTTAGGGCCAATAAAGGGTTCCTAATTTCGTCAATTAATGACACTACAATTTGCCTTGTTGCGAAGGTATTGTCCTGCAAGATGTTGCATAATTTATGACAAACACAATGTACTGCAGGTGCGGTTGCGCTAGCTGAACTCTGTGCAGAGGGAGTTCATATTAATTGGTCACAATTCTTGTTGAACCATATGTTACTCGACGCAACTACACCGCAAGAAGAGGGTAAGGATTTCCACTATGCCTTATTATTGATTTTGATTTCACCCACCGAAATACCAGATGGTATATCTATCTATTCCTTGCAAAGGAGAAAAATACCATAATCTCTAGTTCACATTAGACAAGGATAGGCAAACAGGAAGTAATGTCAAATTTTTCATGCATGGACAAGCCCTAAGAAGGTAAGACTTCATGATGTTATTGTTGAGTGATTTCACCAGATCATCAGATTTCAAATCATTCCACATTATGTTGTCATACAACCATGACGAGACCTAGATCACCAATGTTTGGAAACATGATTTATATGGACAAAAGAAGAAGTGTAACCCATCACCAAAAAATGGACAAAAGAATGGAATCTACCTGTGCCAGAATCCCAGATATTGGATGAGGATTTGAATCAAGACAAACCACCATCACAATATAAGCAAGGAAAGAAGGAAACCCACAAGAAGATGCACAAAACCCCAAGTCATAACAGAGTGATTCTAGCTTGACTCCCACAGATCCACT
The DNA here is from genome assembly GCA_001517045.1 of Pseudotsuga menziesii. Taxonomy (NCBI): domain Eukaryota; kingdom Viridiplantae; phylum Streptophyta; class Pinopsida; order Pinales; family Pinaceae; genus Pseudotsuga; species Pseudotsuga menziesii. The sequence goes on along the minus strand of LPNX010641852.1, from coordinate 166,988 downwards.
AGTGGGAGAACAGAAAAATCAGGAAGTAGTAAAACAAGGGTAGTATAAGCATAAGAAAAGGAAGGCTTATAAACAAGCCAATACCTTTAGTATGGATGGAGAAGAGTTGGCATCATTAAGAGAAGCATTACAAGAAATTGCACAAGTAATTTTTCAAGATATCAAATATCGACAAACCAAGTTAACAACAGAGCGATTGATGGTATTCTGTAAATCTATCAAAGAAGTTAGAGTTGCAGTGGATTATACGCCTCAGGTAGATAAGTCGTACGATGAACCAAACCCATCTAAAGCACTGGAACCTAAGGTGCCAAGAATAGTTCCACCAATCAGGGTACAGGTCGGAGGATAAGTACTGGATCTGGGAACCCCAGAATTTAATGATGTGTCCAAAATCATAGGCCAGGTAACTATAGATTTTTCACGATGCTACTACATGAGGTATATGAATTACAGAAAGATGCAGTCACATAAATTAAAATAAGAGAATTCGCCTTGGTTGAGAAGGAGAAGAAATCCAAGAAGGTTGTTGATAAAATAAATAAAAATATGCAGGAGATGGAGAAGAAAGCCAAAAAAATGGGAAGCAAACAAACTTAGTCTTGACGATGTTGTAAATATTTCTTGCATGAGTTTTGATGATGGAGGAATTACATCAGAAATTATTGCAGAGGACAAGGTCACTCGACTTGGTGGGATAGTGGCCAACCTTCAGAAAAAGGTCATGGAACTTGAAGAGAAGGTGCAACCAAGCACACCCCTAGAGGTGTTAGAGGAAACAAGGAACATAGCAACTGAGGATGTGAAGAAGATAGAAGAAGCCGAAGGAGTGTGTGCCAATGTTTTCAACCAAGTCTCTCCGGATTGGGAAACATTGATGGATGATGCAAAATCACAAAAACTTGTTAGGTAACTGGTCGCAATTGAAACAAGTATTACCTAGATAAGAAATGAGATGAAACAACTTCCCTTAGAAGAGAAAATTAATAAGGCAATGGAGATGAAGAAATTGCAGCAGCAGGTTAACACACTATGTACACAACATCAAGAAAGAATAGAAAATTTTGCAGAGCTAGAAGATGAAGCTGAAATCATTACAGGTGTTCTTTAGTCTGTATATCATAAAGTGCACAAAGAAGCCACATTAGTAGAGAAGGTAATGCCAAAACTTGTCAGTTCTGACCTTATGGAGAAAATGAAAAAGACAGAGGAAGAAGTGTGGCTGGAAGAAGATAAACTAGCCAAAATATTGGAATATTTTCACAGTAAAGTTGGCACAAGTAAAGAAATGGAGGAATAGCTTCAAGTGGCTCACGATGAGCCACTGGTGAGTGTTGGGGGCATGTTGGGCCTAGGGAAAGGAAAACAGAATTCACTTAGAATTATTCTCAACTGTGAAAAGAAGTGACATAAAGAAGAGAAAGGAGTTGCGACAGAGGCAACGACAGAAGGAAGGAAGAGAAGATGAAGGAAAAGAAGGAAAATGAGGTGTGACAGAAGCAGAGAAAGATGAAAGAGTTAAGGAAAGAATATGTTCAAGAGGAAACTACGAAATTCGCAACATAAGAAAGGAATGCAACAAGGAAAGGTGTGATGGAAAAATAGTACTAGAAGGCGTGTAGTGGTATAACGGCTGGAAAAGGACAATAAGGTATAATGGATGGAATAGGACAATAGGGTATAATGGATAGAAAATGAAAGTAGGACATAACCGCCAGAAAGTGACCATTTGGGAATATCGTGGGTACAAGGTCAGCTAGAGCCAGTGGAAGCCACACGTATGAAGGTATATTTGTAATTCAAGTCATTAGTTCCCACTATCATGTGTCGTTAGAATAAGAAAGAAATTATGTTGGCTAAATGTGGAAAGTCGGTTGAGAAAGTGACATGAAAAGAGTCTGTAAAGAGCCTATAAAAGGAGGAACCCAATATGTATGCGGGTTAGATCCTCCTCTATAGCTTCTTGGGTGTTAGTTCTGGTCATTGTTCTTGTAAGTGATGTATCTACTAGTTTTTCTGAGTGCATAGAGTCAAATAATTTGTAGTTGAGCGCACGAAAGTGTAGGAGAAGTTGAGTTGATCTAGGTTGTGCGTGGGTCATTTGAAGAGTCAGGTAGGGAAGTAGTAGAAGAGAACATCAAAGGGAATGAGAGGAAGAAATATTATGTGTAGATAAAGAGTAAGATCTACAACAGAGTCTGCATCTTAGTGCGTAGACAAAAGGTGCATACATTTCTCATGCCAGATGAAGAGCACCTTTGTGGTTTTTTCTCGGATGGGTTTCCATGTTAAATACTATGGCGAATGTATGAATGATGAATGTGTTTAAGATGCATGTATATATGTTGTTGTGAGTGAATATCTATGTATCTTCTTACAAAGAGTATGCTTAAATCTGTTGCGTTGTTATCGTGAATGTGTGAATGTACTTATGTTGTATTGGGTTGTTGATGCAATACTAGCACAGGGAGGAATCATGTCCCATCTTGTATGTGTAGAATAACTTTCAAAACCCCACCCATTAGGATTGGTCGAGCACCTTGGCGTGCCTCCAAGGGACACGAAATCTCCCACCCCACTACGGAAACCTAGTTCTAGAAGTTACCCATAAGGGAAGATATCTCGAGTGAGACTATATATGTGCCACAGGTGCTACCAATTGAGCATTTCTATGTCGAGCCGATATATTGGGATTTGTTGTGATTAGTAGAAGGGACTGAAACTGGGTCTAAGGGAAGCATAAAATCCAATAATTCTCATCAATGCTATAAATCATGTACTTCCATTCAGTGGATTCCATGTCCATCGTTGATCTCCTCCACTCTCATATTTAAACTGTTGATTCTTTTACGACGTGCTACAAGGCGCTTCATCCATTCTTCTTAGTCACTTTCAACACAACCCTCGATCTTATAGGAAAATTTATTTCCTTTTAGTTCCTTATATGTTAACTACTTGATCATATCAAAACAAAAATTTGAAATAGACCCCATATCTTTCCCATAAACTCTTTCAACCATGTGGAACAAAATATGTGTTAACACCCCCTATGACCCCCCCCCCTAGTCCTTCTCGTCACATATGAACCAACAAACTTGTAATACTCGAACCAGAGAGATCATAAGGTGATGCACCCCACATACAAATAATATAACACATACCCAACAAATTGATCAACATTGAGGGTCATGCAAGTTTGAAGGAGAGGCATTTTAATCCCTTAACTATAACTCCTATTCATTGTATTTAAATTAATTATAGTTATGTTGGTTTTTTATTATATAATTATAGCCATGTTTGTCTCCTATAAATACATCAAGAAGACTGCTTTGAATGATCATCTTATTTTATGCATTTCATATATTATAAAAATAGGTTTATCTCTTAGTGTTTTTTTATTCATTGGATCTTTCACTTGATTTAGGGATGACATCACTAAATTTGTTCCTTTTATGTTTATTTAACTATTTCATCCATAACATACCTTATGTGCTTCTTTGCAATTTATTAGAGATGCAATGGGAAACAATATAAAAAATTGAAGATATAGTTCTGCTAATATATAGATGTCTAAGGAGATTTAAAAAGAATTGCAAGGTAAATGGCATAGTGATCAATCCAATAAACATAAAAGACATATAAGTCAATGTCATCTTTTGGCAAAGTTTTCCAAAAGTGATTAATTAATGAGATAGTGTTGGTTGTTGGTTTGTTTGTATGCAATGTGAGATTGTAGCTTTCAATGAACTGGGGGAATTTATTTAATGCATCGTGTTGAAGATGAAATTACCAAATAGAATAATGTGTCCCTTGATTGGAAGGATGTTATGGTAGTCACCAAGCAAAACATGCCTTCAAGATGAGGGTATGCGAAGAAATGTAAACATTTTTCACCCTAACAACTATACAATTGACATAATAATCAAGGAAAATTTTCTCAAAAATGCTCCATCTATTACTAGATTCTTTATATATAACACGTATAGAGTTGATGTACTCATAACAATGTCGTAACATCGTTAGTTTTCATAAGGAAGGAGTTCCTAAAGAGAAAAATGTGAGGTTGTGTAATGTTATGTCTTATATTATTAAGGGTTGGAAAGTTAAATAGAGATGGAATCCATTCTTAACCTCCTTTATATCACAAAGTTTCTCATATGAAGATGTTTTCTGGTAACCCCAATGACTAGTTTCATTATGAAGATCATGAGCATTGAACTAATTTTAGGAATAATCATTTTGTTCTTTAAGAACATAATGCAAAAAATATTAGGATTTATAAAATCATTGTAATACCTTACTTCTTTTAATAATGTTTTTGTTGTCACTCTAACTGTTGTCTTTAAACTTCACAAAGATGTAATATTTAATATAAGTGTTTTTAAAATTAATCCACAAAAATACATATTTCAGGATATGAATGTTTCATTTAATTTTAAAAATTATAAGTTATAAACTTTTTTTTAACTTGATTTTATCCTATCTCACAAGGATGTTGTGGGCTCAAACTTCATAATAATAAAATAACTAAAGTATTGGGATGATCTTTTATCCAAATTCCAAATCTCAACAATTTTACATTTGTTTCTATTAGTGGCATGTGTGGGGAATTCATCAAGCTACAAGATAAATGAAGAAACAAAATTTTATGGGGGGTTTGGTATTTCTAAAAGCAATAAATCCAAGGCAATAAATATTTACCAAGGCTCTTTTTGTTACAATCTCAATGGATTTGGGAGGCATTAGTGGTAGAAGACTCTAGTCAAAGTTGTTCATCACAATTCCCTTCAAGAGAAACCAATTTTAGATCACTTGTTGTCAATAATTAGTCAAGACGCTATGAACTTTGAAAAACGAGAATCATTTTCATTCCATTTTTTATGGAGTTCTAATCATTTATCAACCTAATATGTATATTACATTTTAAAACAATAAACATTTATTCTTAATTTATAGTTTCACCATCCCGGCGTATAGACTTTTAATCTTAAAGTATAATCATATTTTTTAAATCATGAATTCTTTATCTTTTTACACTAAGATCGTCCACTCATGACATGGACAAAAAATTCCATAATTCTTAATATTATGTCCAATATTAAGTAATTGATGTGTTGTATTTTTTTTAATGTTATCAATAAAATAACAAGCACAAATCCAAAAGATCCATAGGAGCTAATTTGATAAATTAAAAAAAAAGACATTCCCTCCATATCTTCTAAGATGTATAGGATGTTATTATGGTTTCCACTAAAAATGATGTGAAGTTGCTGAGACTTGTAATTGATGCAAGGAAAATATACATGTATACTTGTCTGATAAATAGGAGCATAAATAAAACAATAAAAGACTCAAAAAGGAAATGACCTAACCAATTAAGCAAGGGTTTATATCATATTATTTATCAAATAAATACCTAATTAAGAAAACCATTGCTTAATATACAGATTTAGGAGATGACAAGAACCATTAAGGATTTTCCTTCTAATGTTTTGTTTTGATTTTGTACATCTATATATGTGACTTAGTATAGAATTTAGCATGTTGGAAAGAAATCATTACATAACCCAACATATGAGTGTGCCATCAAACTTGGACAATTTCATTCCTTTCATTGCTTATTGATTGATATCAATGGCTATAACTAACGGTTGAACATCAGTATTAAACACTAAATCTCCCTAGTACATTATTGTTGTCAAATTCATTGATGGAAAAAATGGTAGTTTTTTTTCTTGATTAGAGATTCCCTTGATAATTCCACATCATGCATGTTTGTTGCAACATTATAAGTGAAGGAACCCATCAAAAGTAACTTGGCTATGGTCTCTTTCATCCTTATTTCATTTCAATGTTTTAAATGTGTTGTCTACTTGCATCATAGGGTCTTCACTCTAAGAAACTATGCCATAAGACCTTTTTTTATGAGATATTGAAGAATACCCCTAATGCACTAGATATTGATAAATACATACCAAAGTCCTTTTGTTGACCCCCCCTCCCAATACATATTTTCAATTTAAAAAACTATTTTTTATGATATATTCCATATTTTTACTAGATACCCCTTCTTATACCCTGAATACATATAAACTCCCCATACCCTACTCCCCGCCGCCCCTCCTCCCCACCCACACAAAAAAAAAACCTACAATATATTGACCTTGTTTTTCACAATATAAAATCCCCAGTTATGAATAAATGTGATAATATATTGGTCAACAAGGTGAATCTCTTGTAACTTGCACTCATCTACAAATAGTAGACACTCATTGGCACTTTGAAATATTATTATATAATATGAGATACTCTTACAAAGCGGGCAAAATAAAATGATAAAAATTGAACTATTATCTTTAAACCTCTCTAAGCCATTTCTATATACATATTGGATGCATTGGAAAACGTTTTGGGGATTTATAGTGAAGTCACTTTTGTTACTATAATATAATGCATTCCATTCATGCATAAGTTAGAAAAATATAGTCAACTTAGGACAACCATAGTCAATAAAACTTATATTTTAGGTATATTTGTATGTTTAATTATAATTAAGCATTATCAAGCACTGTAATGCTTACACATCACAATCCCATATAATCTTTGAGGAATATTATAAACCATGGTTACCAATAGTTAGCCATGTCCAAGGATAGTCAACCAAACTCAATCAAAATAAAACATAATGATTGAGGAACCTATTAATTCAACATAAAATTAGCCAAGTTGAAATTCATAATATGACATTGATCAATGTTGCAACTAAGCATAGCATAATAAATGAGAAACATCACATAACAAATATCGGATACAACCCTTGAACAATGTTGTAATACAACATAATCATTAAAAAAACATAAGTCAACCAAAATAAATATCACAATGCAACATAAAATTAACAACATTGATCCATAATAAACCATAAAAACCCACGGATATTATTATCAACAATAAAACCACAATCACACAAACTCAATGCAACATATGCCTAAAAAAATGTTGCAACATTAATTAAAGTTACCAAAAAAATCGATATATACACACTTCCTTAAATATATTTCTAATTCTTTTGATGCCGAGGCGGTGTTGAATATGTATTGAACTCCTCTTTGCATAGAGAGATTCTATTGCTTCTACTCTTTAAGTCATTTATTAATTTCTACTTTGACCTCTTGCCTAAACAAAAAAAAACTCTCGTTTCCCTTTTGTTTCTTGTTACCTTATCCAGGTTTTGTTATTCCCGCCTATTGTTTTCTTTTTTAAACATTAATTTCAAATTATTTTGATGTAATTATATACTCATTCTCATTACACTTACCCCGTGTATTGACATATCTTTTGTTTTTACTCATATTATTGACCTTTTATTTTTAATATTTTATTTTGTAAATAATATTTTATTTATTTATAAGTTGATTGGAATATTTCTTATATTTTTGAAAATTAGTTTAGTTTTTTTAGGAATGTTAAAATATAACAAAACATTTAATGAACATCACAATGCAACAACCTTTAATAAATGGCACAATGTAATACACATTGAGGATTATAGCAAGTTGACATAAGTCAACCAACGTGAACATAGCTAGTTTACGGTAAACCATGATTAACTATGACTAACATTTTCAACCGCATTCAACCATACTCAACCAGAGTCAAACATAATCTTGAACATAGTAAACTTTGGTGAATCATATTCAACAAGGGCTACTAATAGTCAACCATAAAAATTAATAAATATCTTAATGCAACATTTAACTATTTAGGATTGTAACAATTCCATATAAGTCAACCAAGATTAGTGTCACAATGCGACATAACAATTAAGGAATGTCACAATCCAACATAACCCTTGAGAAATTTTGTAATACAACATAAACCTTTATAAAAATCATAATGTAACATAACCCTTAATGGATGTCTCAATATGACATGACCATTGAGGAACATAGCAAGTCAACACAAGTCATAAAAGATGAGCATGGTCAACCATGGTCATTCATGTTCAACCACCATTAAACATAGGTAACCATCATCATAGTGTGACATAATAGTTTATGAACAATGCAATCCAACATATCCCTTAATGATTGTCAAAATGATGCATAATCGTTAAGTAATGTAACCCATTATGCATATTTTTTATGCCTAACAAAGTCAATAGTCTAACACAACCTTTAATGAATGTCACAATTCAATATAGGCATCAAAGATAATCAACTAGTGTTAACCAATGTCAATAATAGTTAACCATTTCCAACCATACACAACGAAACTCAATGCGACATAAACCTTTATGGACATCATAATAATCGTCCATGGTGAAACCATCATTAAAAATGCTAAGCCCGTAGTCAACCATATTCATAAATAGTCGATCAAAGTCATCTATCCTCAAATATTATATTCTATAGAATGATATTATTATCATCATAGATCCTTATCAAATCTGGATCTATCAAGCACCAAGAGGGATCAAATTTCTTTACGTGTAAATTTTTTTCTTATATTCTATAGAATGATATTATTATCATCATAGATCCTTATCAAATCTGGATCTACCAAGCACCAAGAGGGATCAAATTTATTTACATGTAAATTTTTTTCTTGATGTATAAAAAAGTTAAGATAAAAAATATACACATCAATAAATTTGATCCCTCTTGGTGCTTGATATATTTGGATTTAAGATTGGATCTATGATCATTTTGATTTTTTATAGCTTTTGTGTAAAACTTAAAATTGATCAAAAAAGTTTTTTTCATTTACGTTATGTGACAACATTTTCCTCATACGAAAATATAGAACACTTTTTACTCTCTCAATGAAAACATAAATTATAAAGAAACTATTTTTAAATTATAAACCATATTAAACAAATTATATAAAAAATATATTATTGTTATAATAGGAATTGTTTTTCCCATTATTATAACATTAACTACATATCTCAATACTATGTACACATACTCATAAATACAATATAAACTTATACAAAAATACTTAATATTTAATTATAAATTTTAACATATGCTCAAATTAATTTTATTATAAATTTAAAAAACATTATATAATAATAATAATTAATATTGATATTTATGTTTATAATATTTTATTATTACTATTTAGTATTAAGAAAAGATATTTACACTATACCTGTCACATTAATACAAGTCCAATCACTTTATTACTTGTCATTAAATAACATTCCTGTGGACCTATTATTATTATTTACAAATATTTATTTCATATAAACACTATAGAGTAATATTTATATAATAATATTATATTCTAATATAAAATTAGAAGTTATATAGAGTAATATTTATATAATAATGTTATATTATAATATAACATTAGAAAAAATTGTTGTTTTATTGTTATTTTATAATATAATATTATAGTGTAATAATTACTGATAACAATCATATTAATAATATTTGAGTAATGTTTTAGAGAAAGTTGATATTGATAAATTTTACTTAAGTTAAATATTAAATTACTTTGGTTGTATTTTAAAAAGAAATATTTTTTTGTTATTAATATTTTTTTGTCAAATCCATATTAAATAAAAAAAATTACACATCTCCCTCATAGCACACTAATATATATATATATATATATATATATATAGAATTTTGTATACATGTATATAATAAAAATAAAAATAAAAATAAATTATGTTTTATGAAATCAAACAAATAATATACTCATCATGCTCTTTCATAACACATTAAAATGTTTTAAATATAAGGAAAAAATTACTTGCAATTACTTTATATACATATATGGCAGTGGTGGTGTTTAGCTTTATATAATATAAGGTGGTGGTTAGCGTGAAGTGTTTCTAAGTTACCATACTTTTGACTTGTTAGAAGGCTAGGGAAGTATGCATTGTATCAAAGATTATGNTATATATATATATATAAAATGAGGGAATGCATTCTATAAAGGCTTATAATCTATCTGCAATGGTTGAAAAGTTTAGTCTATCCAATGTTAATGATCGAAACAATTAGCTTTATATAAGACTTATGCTAATCCAATTGGGGTTCTATGTTCACTTTTTAAACTGGATTATAAGTTGTTTGATATAATTTCAAAATTAAAGTAAAAAAATAAGTTATATATAATTTCAATGTTCTTGATTGATTTTTATAGTTATTAAATATAAAATTAGTCTAAATACACCAACATAGATTCATCTTAAATCCATATCTATTAAACACTTTTTTGTTAGAACAATATCCCCATGCATATCTATGTCATGGACCTTCATGTTGTTCTACCTAGTGTGAAATGGGTTCTAGTGCCTAGTTTAGTGTCTTGGACCATAGTTTGTCCACACTTGACTAGAAGTTATGCCATAAGATCATTTTTTTCCACAAGTGCACCCAAGTTCCTTGTTATGGAGAGTCAAACTCATGCATTAATGATGAACGCTCCTTATTTCCATGTTTTATGGGATAAGGATGGACCAAGGGTGCTAATGCATTGTATTTGGTCAAACTACTCATTAAATGGTCCAAATCCTATCCCTTAAATCACCTCATGCATGTATTCACACCTATTTTGACCATCCTAACCTACTTTGTGTCCTTTTTTGGTCCTTTTTGGTCCCTATGATTCATTGAACCTCATTATGACACCACATTTGGTCCCTCGTGTTCATTAAACCTCATTATGGTCAAATCTATGGTTTACATTTGGCCTTATGTCATTGATGGGTGAATTGGTCAAATCTAAGCCTACCATTTGTGAGACATTTATATTCTTTGTTGGTCCTATGATATTTTGTTTTCCATGGTATTTACCCAAGGTATTGCATGTGATAATGCATATATATTGTACTGGTTTTTTCTCATTAAGCACACTAATGGAAATAATGCTCTAGAGAGGTTTCTCTAGTTTTTGTCTCAAATTCTTCTCTCATTTTATGCTATCTCTAGAATAATTATAAGTAAGAATTTCTAATTAATCTACATATAGGATTGGTTTACATGTGACTCAGAACTTTGGTTGTGATGTTGTTCAAGCCAAATTTCACATGGTATCAGAGCTAGTCTAATTTAGATAATTTTTCCTAGTTTTTCTTAAGATTTTGCATTGTAGTTTATTCAGTGCTTCTTTGTCACTCAGTGCGCAATAAAAAAATAAAGCAGTATCATGTCACCTTTCTCACTCCATTCAACTACTTTGAGTGGAAGTCCGAGATGGTAACTCAGTTGAGATCGAGAGGTCTCTACAGAGTTACTATGGGGACATAAAATGATCAAAAATCTGTTGTTGAGAAGTCCAAGTTTTTCAACATAATGGATGAAGTAGTTGGGATGTTATGTCTTAGCATTTTGAGAGACCTCTTATTTCATGTTGACAGTATCACAACTCCAAATGAAGTATGACTCAAGATTGAGTCATTATTTGGAAAGACTGATGAACTAAGAGGCCACCAACTTGAAAACGAGTCGATCTTCTTGAGCCCAAATCAGTCTAAGATGATCCAAGTCTTTTTCACCAAGTTCAAATCCTTGGTTTTGCAACTGAAGCAATGTGGCATTGAGAAGAAAGAGTAGAAGCTAAAACTTTCCATTCTGTCCAAACTGGGTCCTGAATACTAAGTATTTGTGTCTACATTCCATGCTACAAAGCTTGTTGTTCGAAATTGGAGGATGTCCTCCTTGGATGCATTCATATATTCTCCCACCCAAAAGTAAGATAAGCTTGTGCAAATGGGGACTTTGAGTTCTTCAAAAGACCATGTGCTTGCTTCTCATGGAGCTATGAAATTCAGAAATGCTAAAGCCAAAGGAAAGCAAAGAATGAAGGAGAAGAAGCATTCGAATGAAAAAAGCTCAAGTTCTAATGATGAGGATTCAAAATCCAAGAGGATGAAGAGAAAGAGAGAGAAACCAAAGTTTTTTTATTGCAGAGGTTCTCATTATGAGAAATATTATTTCAGAAAGAAGATGGACATCATGACCAAGTTGCTTGAAGAAAATAATATTGGTGTTCCATATTTTGCAAGAAGTATGGAGGATCGCAATTTATCCCTAGTGTCATTTCCTTACACCAGGTTTGATTAGGGAGGATGTACCAACATCATCTTCAGTCATGAGGAGCCAGTAGATTCCAGAGGTAATATTAGTGTTTTCTTTAAATAAATCTAGCTTCATTTTTTTGTCTTTCTTAATGTGAATAAAATTTATTCTAATTTGTTTAATGAAATTGTCTTATTATTGTTGTGTACTATATATTTTGAAAATATCAGCACCTATGTTGGGGAGGGACCTCCCCAACCTCTTAATGTGGAGATGGATGATGCTACAAAATATCATGCATGTGAGTCAATTTTTACTGATAGATTATATGATATGGTGACTCGACAAGGATTTCTCCCTATGCTAGTGTGTGACATCACATGAGACCCCAAGCTCTCAACGATCTAGAGGGACCTTCCTCGCGATACGAGTCTCCTTATGTGTCATATAATTGGATCTATGAGGCTTATCATAGAGTTGAGGGTTGGCCACACTTCATATGGTGACACTTCGTCTGGATTCCTCTTTATATGGATGTCAATGATAGAGTTGGATACAGGTACAAAAAGAGCATGGCAAAAAATGAGTAAGTGGACAAGAAAGAGAGTGAGCAAGGAAAAGCGAGAGGATGAAGAAACGTATGGTGAAGGTATAGCCACCATGAAGACACATGAAAAAAAATTAATGGATAAGTTTGCAAGTAAAAGGGCATATGGTTGTAAGTGGCATGTCCCCAATTAAATAATTTCCAAATAAGACTATTTGCAAATAATGTTTCACCAACCTACTAGTTCCCTAGGTTGAGATGGAGACATAAATTTTGTAGGGAGTATGGGACCCAAAAGGACTTTAGTTTACCATATTCAAATTTAAATGGGTCACATAAATGATAAATTCTAAGAAAATAAGGTGGCATGGGTTCATGAAGACACTTGGAAGCTTATGGAGCCTTTGGGTGACTAGATCTATGCACACTTGGCATGATATTCATCCAAATTCGAACACATGGGTAATGTAACATTATTGTATGGTGATGTGGTTTCAAATATCATATAATGATCCAAGGAATTAAAATTGGTAAATGAGGGTAACTCCCATGGAAGATGAAGAGTCTAGAAGACAATGTGTGTCACTTGGAAGAAGACTATATGCACTTTATAGAAACAAATGATGGAAGATTCTATGATAAGTATGACAAATCTGACATTTCAGGGCTAAAAATAGCCACCAAGAGGTCTAATTGTGGAGTTATAGGCAGCCATTCAAACTGGGGAAATAATTGGAGAATGAAGAGGAAGACAAGTGTCATGGGAGTTACTAAACCACTCAGATGAGTTGGAGGAAGCTCATGGAGGGAAATTCGACCTTAGGATGCTTCATGAAGTTAATAAAAGGATTTCATGAGGAATTATATTGGATTTTAATCATTTTTTAATTGGTATTTGGCATTTTGGAAATATTTTGCTTGTCCATTGCATGGTGAGTGCTCACTCTCCCTACTTGTGAACCAATTTCGAGGGAGTTGTATTCCTTTCCAAGTTGGTTGATGGAGAGGCCATTTAGACCTATCATGGGAGATTAATTAAGGAGTTTTTTTTTCAGTTTTAATTTCCATACATTCAAATTCTCATCTATCTCCATGGTCTCTCATTCCTTATTCTCCATTCCCCCACACTCTCATTTGATGGCACACTTGTTGGAGTGGTGTTTGTGCTTTGTTGAGTAGTTGATTCCCAAGCTATGATTTATGATGTATGAATTTGCAATATCATTTCCATATTCTCTGTAAGTCAAAATATCAGAAATACATGTATGAAAGGCTCACATTCCCATGCTCTTGAATAACTAGTTTTCATGGATTTGGCTTCATTATTGAAGTAGCTTTATATGATATTTGTAATGGGAATTTTATCTAATTTTGATGATGCGGTGGAAGCCATGTATTGTGTAATAATATGTACTTTCATTCTCATATTATATTCAGCTCAAAATTCAAGGAAATCCTGTGTGAAATGCTTGCATTCTCATGCCATTGTATCACTAGTTTTCATGGATTTTGGCTTCAATCTTGAAGGAGTTTTATACCATATTTGTATGAGGGATATTATATGAGTTGGATGATGTTTGGAAAGCCATATATGATGTATTACTCTATAATTTCATTTCCTTATTCTCTGTGGCTCGAAATCCAATAAACTCGTGTGTGAAAAGCTTGCATTCCCATGCCATTGAGTCACTAGTTTCCATTACTTTGGCTTCAATCTTGAAGGAGTCTTGTATCATATTTGTATGAGGTATTTTATCTGAGTTTGATAATTCTATGACAGAAATATATCATTTTTTACTCTGTAATTTTATTTCCCTATGATCTGTGGGTCGAAATCGAAGAAATCCATATGTGAAACTCTTGCAATTCCATGCTACTAATTCACTAGTTTTCATGTATTTGACTCCCATACTAAATGAGTTGTATACCATACTTGTATGAAGGGATTTATATGGTGTTTAATATTGTTGGGGAATCAATTTATATTATGTATATGCTCTCTATATGTCACATCCTGATATGTACCTTTAACTCTACTTTTCATATGTCAAAATCAAGCTAGTTATGCAATTTCCACATAAGCAATTTCACTGAAAGTTATCAAACGAATGCGGAACTCTATAACCAGTTTGTAGAACTAGTAACCATGTGTAATGACACTCCATGAATTCTTATATCAATCCCCATACTCTTCTTACAAATTTTGGAGGTTCGTACATGAGTTGGGAAGCCCAGTTGGCCTACACCATAGGGGGGATTTCACCACAATTTCCTAGTAATTTTTGGCCCTTTTGTCATCGGCCCAAAACAAGGTTTCATAGGTCTAAAGTCTGATACAAAGTATCCATAAACCAACTTTGTATGTTTTAAGACTCACCATACCATTTCCTTTCAAATTCGGGACCATTTGGTGAAAGTTGGAACCCTCTAAGCTCGAATTTTCCCCAATTTGTAATTTTCTCCAAAATTCCAAAAAGGGGGAATTACAGTAAGATACGGTAAGTAATGCATACTCCTGGTAACTCATCGATAAATCCGGGAGATAGACCTAGGTGATAGGGGGATGTATGTGAGATTCCTTGGTAAAACTTTGAGGGGGGTTGGTGTTTATTCCAATTCAAGTTTAAAGGGGGGATTGTTAGGGTTAACCATGACTCAGGAATAAGTCAAAGGTGGTTGAGTTCTACCACATGGTTTATTATAGCCCATAATATTTTTCCATGGTATCGGTGTCCCATAGTATTGTCCCATGGTATTGCATGTAAAGAAACATTAATAAGGTTTGAAGATGATCCATTGTAAAGGGGCATGGAGGTGAGTGGTGGCTAGCTCACTTGGCTCGACTTGGTCGGCTTAGGTCAAGAGATAATAGATCTATTATGGTGTTTTTCTCACTTTTGGGTTTTTCACGTAAACATTGTGTGTCTATATTTAATTGTTGCTTGTCTATTTTATTTCTCTTACAAGTAATTATATGTATGCTCGTTTAAATCCTAAGACACGGTCCTAAACTCTATATTATGTGCTAAGAAGATGGGGAATATATTGAACATTTATTTTTCCACTACACAATAATCAATAACATTTGGAAGATGATCACTAATGATTTTCATATCACTATTTCATGGGGTTCTCTTTCCTTGAAACAAAATTTAGAATAATGGGTAACTAAATAGGAAAATGTAAGGAATTACCGAGATTTATTTGTTGGGAGGTGTGAAAATATAGAAATGAAGCAATATTCAATAACATGAAACTAAATATTATTGTTGTTTGCAATAAAATATTTGATTTTTTTTGGTGTTCGGGTACACACGGTACTCCCAAAAGACCTAACACCAAGAGAAACCACTCACACAAACAGATCACATATCAACACACCGATATTTTGAACGTGGTTAAAACCCTTGAGAGGGAAACATTCCATGAACCCAGCCAAATAGCTACTTGGAGCAATTTATTATGCAAAAGAAAGAAAGTTACAAATGAGCTTCTCATAATCGATCAACTAGCCAAGGACCCTCCATGATCTTTAAATAGAGATCATGGACCAATCAGGTGCTAAGCCATGGATCAAGGGTAGGTATGATCTAAGAGTAGTTGAACCGTTGAATCACTTTATGTCTAGAACATATCGTGACCGTTGGATTAGAATATTTACAAATGCATACTAAAACATACTAAAGAAACACACTTTACCTAATGGATATATTACACAAGTTGATCTTAACTAACTCCTAAGTGTTTAAATATCCTAACATCCCCCCTTAAGAACAACTTAGGATAGGATTGAAGGATTTACAAAGGTGACACTATTAGGAGAAGGAATGAGGCATTAGAGCATATCCCCCCTTAATGACACATTCTTGAACTCCTAACATAGATTGAAGTTTAGAAAACTTCGCTTCTATGAGAGACTTGGTGAAGATGTCTGCAACTTGATCATCTGTAGGGAAATAGAGCATTTCAAGAACATGATCATGAACAAGATTTTTGATGAAGTGCATATGTAGCTCAATGTGTTTGTTGCATTGATGTAGAACTAGATCTTTGGAAAGATTGATGGCACTTTTATTGTCGCACCAAAGTGGAGTAGGATGTTGCTGCTCGAATCCAAACTCTGATAGGATCTGTCGAAGCCATAAAGCTTCCTGACTGGAATTAACTGCGGTTCGATATTCTGCTTCTATTGAAGAAAGAGAAAGAGCTTGTTGTTTATTACAAGCCCAAGTGATAGGTCCAGATACCAGACTGAAAACATAACCTGCAGTAGAATTTCGATCCTCAAGATCATCGTCCCAATATGAATCAGTGAAACCAACCAACAAAGGTGTCCCCCCTATACGGTAATGAATCCCAAACTAAATTGTACCTCAAATATATCAAAGTATTCTTTTTGCTTCTTTCTAGTGACTTTCATGAGGTGTTTTCATATAACGGGAAACATGACCAACGACAAAGGAAAGGTCAGGATGAGAATGAGTCAAGTATAAGAGACTACTAACAAGCTGACGATACAAGGTGGCATCTACTTCAGGGAAAGTACAAGTGGAAGCAAGTTTGACTCTAGATGTGCAGGGAGAAGGGGATGGTTTACAATCTTCCATGTGAAAGCGACAAAGAAGGTCACAAGAATACTTAGACTAGGAAAGAAAGATTCCTTCTTTGGTTTGCAAGACTTGGATACCAAGAAAATAATACAAATGTCCTAAGTCTGACATTTCAAAATTTTGTTTAAGACTGGATTTCACATGGGTTAAAAGTGTAGGGTCACTAACAGTAAGGATAAGATCATCAACATAAAGAACAAGTATGATGAGATGGTTTCCTACTTTCTTGGTATAGACATTGGGGTCAGAATGGCATCTAGAAAAACCAGTGTCAAGGAGAAAGCTATCCATTTTGGCATACTAAGCTCTAGGAGCTTGCTTAAGACCAAATAAGGATTTCTTAAGGTGACATACAAGGCTAGAGTTATTCTGAACATATCTAGGAGGTTATTCCATGTATATTTCCTTCTATAAATATCCATGTAAGAAGGCAGACTTGACATACATTTGATGGACTTCCCAGTTATGTAAGGCTGCAAGGGAAAGAATAAGGTGGATGAAGCTCATTTTTGCGACAGGAGAAAAGGTTTCATTATAGTCAATCCCTTCAACTTGGGAAAAACCTTTGGGAGCTAACCTTGCCTTAAGTATTTCAACACTTCCATCTGATGCATACTTAGTTCTGTAGACCCATTTACATTTGACAATTTTTATTCCTTTTGGAAGAGGAACAAGATTCCAAGTATCGTTTTCCATTAAAGAATGGTATTCTTCATCCATAGCTGCATCCCAATCTAGATTTCCTGAAGCTTCTGCAAAATTTTATGGATCATGATTCTTGGAAACTTGAGCCAAAAGAGAAGAGGCTCGCTGAAACTAAGAACGTGTATGACATTGATCTCTAGGATCATCGGCAAGATCACCAGTTGCTTCACATGTTGAATGGGCCCATCGAGGAAGCACTTATGCTAGTGCAACTAGAGGAACATGAGCAGGCGGAGGTGGATTTTCATCCTCACTGTAATCATCAGAAACTGGACTTGGAAACCTGTCAAGGAAGTTGGAAGTAGAAGAAGGCACAATCGTCGAATCAGGGTCGCAGGCCAAAGATGGCACACCCGCCAAGTTAGGCTCGCAGACCAAGAGATTTTCATCAAATTTAACATCTCTTCTAATGATTATATCATGAGAATGTTGCTAAAGAAGTATAAAAACTTTTACATCTCCAAAATATCCAACAAATATGTACTTTTCACTTTTAGGTTACAATGCTTTCCATTTTTCATCCGGAATGTGAGCCCATGCTTCACTACCAAACACATGGAAGTGACTTACATCTGGTTTAATTTTACTCCATGCTTCTTCCGGTGGTATACCTTGTAAAACTTTAGTGGGTGTGCGATTAAATATGTAATTTGCACAATTTATGGCCTCATCCCAATATTGAAGACTTAGTCCCTTAGATTGGATCATACAATTAGCCATTTCTTTTAAAGTCTGGTTCTTCTGTTTAGCTACATCATTTTGTTGTGGTGTATATGGAATAGTGTGTTGTTGTTGGATTCCTTGTTCAGTATAGAAAGTAGTGAAATTTTTGTTAACATATTCTCCTCCATTGTCATATCTTAACTTAATAATTTGATGACCAGATTGTTTTTCAACAAGGGCTTTGTAGGCCAAGAACATGTTAAATACTTTGCTCTTAAGTTTTAGGAAATAAACCCAAGTGCGTCTGGAGTAGTCATCAATGAAAGTTAAGAAATATTTGAAGCCAAAAAAGGAAGAAGATGGAAGAGGACCACACAAGTCACTATGCACAAGCTCTAAGGGAACCGAGGCGTGCCAAGAGGCACGCTTGTCAAAACTGTCCCCATGATGTTTTTCGACTACGCAACCAGAACAAACACCATCCCTGTAAGATATCATCGAAAGACTTGTCACCATATTGTCTTTACATAGTTGTTGCAATAAGTGATAATTCAAGTGACCAAATCACTCATGCCAAAGTTTGCTTAAGTTATCACTATGAGCAACAAAAACTGAAGGAAAGGTGATGACCCAAAGTTGTTAAATTTGTACAACTTAGTAATATCATCAATAATTCTGGTAGCAAGGACATTTTGAGGATCTTTAAAATCCTTGATTACAACTTGGTGAGGTGTAAACATTACAATTTTTCCTTCATCGGAATGAGTGATTTGATAGGCTGACAACAAATTGCAGGAAATTCTTGGTATACATAGTACATCACTAGAATGACCATTTTCTACTGGAATTGTTCTAGATCCTACAACACTTAGAGATCTATCATCACCAACAAATATTTGTTTGGTGTTACATTCATGTATAGTAGAAAAGATGGATTGATCCTTATCCATATGATAAGATGCTCCAGAATCAATGAGATGTTCATTTTGAGTAGTAGAAGAAGATGTAGTATAAGAATAACCAGAAGCACAAAGTGCATGTCCATGAGAGGTAGATTCTGAAGATGAGTCTAGGCTGATGTGGTGCTTCTTCATTGTTGCTTCCAAGGCTGCCATCTTCTTGAAACACTCAAATTCGTCATGATTATCTTTCCCACAAAAATTGCAATGACGCTCACTCTTCTTTCCTTTTGTCTTGGCTCCTTTGTCATTTTTTAAAGAAGGAGCTAACTGAGAGGGTTTGGGACCCTTTTTTGGCTTATTATTGCGAAAAATTTGTTTCTTGGGAGGCTTGGACTTTTCTTTCTGTTGAGACAATAAGGCTTTCCCAGATGTATCTGCATTGTTAATTATTTTAAGATGAATGATCTTATCTTGCTATCTGATTAAGGAATCACAAAAGGATTCAACACTAGGCTCTTGATAGCTAGCTGTAGTCAAGGATTCTTTCATGGAGTAAATGTAGATACAAAAACAGAATATGTAGGTCCAAGTTTGGAAAGAATATGATAAATACATTGTTTGTCTTCTTTCTTAATCTTGCATTCTTCACATAAGAGTCTAATAGTTTTATACTTGAATAAATAATCTTGAATGCATGAAAAATAGCTTGAATTCAAAGAAATCAACTCATTCTCAAGTTAATGACCTCGAATTTCATTGTGTTTACCAAACATAGATTCCAACTTTTCCCAAGCTTTATTGGGTTCATCAATTCTAGATATGTGGAATTGCAAATCAGTAGAGATTGACATCCCAATCAATCCATGAGCTTCATCACATATATTTGCCCATTTTATTTTCTTATCATCATTAATGGGTTCTGTTTCTTTCCCTAAGGTAATTCTGAAAAGTTCTCTACTTCGTAGAACATCTTCCATAAGAGATTTCCATGAGAAATAGTAAGTAGAATATCACAAGGGGTGGACATACTATAAAATAATGGCTGAAAAAACAGAAACTAACTGTCTGGATGCAAAAAGTTCAGAAAAATAGGCTGTTTAAAAAAAACGGCACTGAAAACTTATTCTGGATGATGAAGTTATGCTTGATCAAAGAAAATGTTGAAGATGTCCCCAATAGTGACGTGGCAAATATTAACTTGAACAACTAAAAAAAAGAACCCTTTCTTTGCAAGATGAGCCTTTGACAATCACTTACAAGAAAGTTGCTTTTAAGTGAATCAATTTTGTAAAATAAGTTATGTTCACTTTTACAATAATGGTACTTTAAATAGTGTGGCAATAAAAACTTAAGTAACTCACTTTTTATTTTATTTTATTTTTAAGTGAGATGCACTTTTACAATAAAGTAACTTAAAAAATAGAAATTGCATGCACTATTAAAAAGTAACTTAATAA
Organism: Pseudotsuga menziesii; assembly: GCA_001517045.1. Taxonomy (NCBI): domain Eukaryota; kingdom Viridiplantae; phylum Streptophyta; class Pinopsida; order Pinales; family Pinaceae; genus Pseudotsuga; species Pseudotsuga menziesii. The sequence goes on along the minus strand of LPNX010641852.1, from coordinate 146,066 downwards.
GACTTGAACTCAAGACCTATTAAAGAGTAAAGCAACTTTGGACCAAGCGAGTTAAGTTAAAAAGATACGTAAAAGAAAGGAATGAGGAAGGGGCCTTTTTTTTTACTCTTCTCTCTCGGTTTCCATGTTTGCTTCTTTTTCCTGCGAATCACATCACAAACCGAAAAACAAAAACAAAAAAAACTTGTCCACGCTTGTGGGGTTAGATCTCGCTAGCTTACCCGAAATGTCTATGTTTTCTCTCTGTTTCTGATTCGCCGCGATCGCACAAGGTGCACGGCAAAGAGCATACGCAGCCAAGAAAACCCTTTCTCTTTCTGTTTATGATTCATCGTGATTGTGCAAGGTGCAAGGAAAAAAGCATACACAGACAAGAAAGGAAACAATTCAAGACTAAAAACAATAAAGATCTAAATAATAAAACTGATAAGTTTTACATATGAGAGATTTAAAATATAAAAAAAACAAATCTGTCACTGTAACAGTGTACCTTCAGATTTCCCAAAATGAGTGTTTCTGGAGCAAACAAAAACGGTTTTCAATATTTTGACATGGTTAAAACCTTCAAGAGGGAAACAGTCCACTGCCCTAGCCAAATAGATACTTTGAGCAATTTATTATGAAAAAGAAAGAAAGCTACAAATGAGCTTCTCATAATCGATCAACTAGCCAATGACCCTCCATGCTCTTTAAATAGAGATCATGGGCCAATCGGGTGTTAAGCCATAGATCAAGGGTAGGTATGATCTAAGAGAAGTTGAACCATCGGATCACTTTATGTCTAGAACATATCATGCCCATCGGATTAGAATATTTACAAATGCATACTAATGCATACTAAAGAAACACACTTTACCTAACGGATATATTACACAAGTTGATCTTAACTAATTCATAAGTATCTAAATATCCTAACATTCGGAAGAGTGCAGAGAAGAAAAGGAGAAGAAGCATAGATATTTTCTTGACCCTGTATTGACATATACAATTGAAATTGGCTATTTTGATGGGGATGATAAGTATGGCCTTTATGGTGGTGGTAAGGTAATTTAACTTAAATATGAACATTGTTTCTCCCCTTGGATGGGAGGAGGATTTGGGACCAACACTAGAGTTGAACTTCTAGCTTTATGGGCCTTATTGAGGTTTTCCACTATTGTTGGTATTATGCATTTATAGGTATTAGATGATTCGAAGGTGATCATTGATTGGACTTCACAGAGCTGGGCATGATTCCCACAAGGAATAAGGAACACTAACAGGCTTATAGATAACCAAGATTACAACCAAACTCAGCCAAGCCAACACAGTTGGGTTTATCAGGCTACATAAAAACAAGCCAATATACTGTTGGGTTTATCAGACTACAGCCAGTCAAGCCAACATTCTCATTAAGGACCAGCCAAGCCAACTAACAGATGGGTTTCTCAGGTTGCAAAGGAACTAGAAAACTTGAACTACTAAGCTAGTGAGCTCAACCACCGAGTTGTGGACACTTGCACTAGATCAGGTTTGGCTCCTAAAACATATACACACCCAACACAAGGAAGCATCCCCTTCTCTACTACATAGTCCCTTAGGCTATGCCTTCCCTTCCAGTGATGTTCAGGGTGTGCAAAGAAGAAAACCAACCCCTCTAGATCTATTTGTGAGGTTCCTTCCTACACCAGGTTTATCAAACTTGTTCAGATCCAATCCACTCCAAACCAGTTTCGACCAAGGAAAATATGCACACACAGTAGACCACAATGTTAACGCAGCAAAACAGACTTCCACTTTCTTTGTGACAGAGGAGACCTTTGCACAACAACGCTCATGATGGTAACAATAGGTGAACAACACAGAACAAAGCATGGTTCTGCAAACATGACAAACATACATCACGCATGCACAGGATGGAATAGGGAATGATCCGAATCGACCACCACATTTTGGGTGAGAGCTTGATGATGGACTCGGCATGCACACCAAGGAAAAAAAGAAACTAAAAACGTGAAGGGTGGATGATCAAAACATCTCGCCGCTCCCCAAACGTGAGGGAAGATGAAAATGTGAGTGCGTGAGGGGAAAATGGAAATACCTTTTTTGGGTGTTTTCTTTTGACACATGGCTTTTCCCCCATGGCTCAAGGTTAAACATTCCCCCTACCTGTTCCTTAGGAAATCATGCCCCCATCTCATTATTTGTTGCATTGACATAGCTGGTTGTGGGTTTTTAATTAAACTGCATATTTATATGATGTCCAAAATTATATATTGTGCTTGACTTAGCACCATAAACCATAGGAATCAACCTAGATCACCTATACACAAAACATCAATCAATGGCAGGGCCTTGGCCTTGAGCTCCTTGCCATGATTCCATACAATATTTTCATCATATATATTTAATGCAAAACGGGGTCAAAACTGGGGTGTTACATGCATTGTCGAAAATAATATTAGATTAGAGAAAGGCTTACTACATTTTGAAGAATACATGGATCATATGTTTGTCTTGAGTGGATCATCTTCCATGTTTTAAGGATGGCAACTATTTTATTTATATTTCGGTTATGTGTAGATTACAACTATTGACCATTAGTGTCAAAGCATAACTATTAACCATTGGTGTCAAAACATTAAGGACATGTTTTCAGTTTTTAGCAATTTATCTTTGGAACACATTTATCATGAATTGAATATTGAAGTTGATGCATTGTTTAAAAAAAATATTAGATTAGAGAAAGGCTTACTACATTTTGAAGAATACACATGGATAATATGCATGTAGCTAGTGTATCATCTTCCATGTTTTGAGAGGATGGCAATTATTTTATTTATATTTATGTTATATGTAGATTACAACTATTGAACATTGTATATTGGTAATTTTTTAGACTATTAACTTAATCTTTAATTCTTTTAAATAAACTTTTTTTTAAAATTAAAACTTTTATGAGGTTAAGTGACATTTTGATGTTAGGTGATGTTTTGATACTTTAAAGATGTATTAAATTTTAAATGTATATAATATATTAAGCATTATCTATAATGTATTAAGCATGGTTCTCAAACAATATAAATATAAAAAACCAAACGTGCCTTATAACTAAGGCTCTTATCCTTTACAAACTTACTTTAAAAAAATCTTAATTTCTTGAAACTTACATAATGATATATAAATAATAAATTAAATAATAATAGGTTCATTATTGTAAATCCATTCATCTACTAAATGTTATTAATCACATTTTCTGAATATAAATTCATAATAAGGATTATAAATGGTTATCCTTTCCCTAAACATAAAGGGGTGGGATTTTAGTAGTATTATTATTAAATTGATTGAAAACATATAAATATAATACTATATAATATATTTGTATTAAAAATAAAAATAAAAATATTATATTAAAAAATAATAAATAATTTATTATGTTAATTTATTTATAATAAAAAAATTAAAGTGGAAATTAAGTTAAAAAATCTATCGGCCCCGTCACAGTTTGTGATAATAACAAGTTATTCATCTTTCCATAGCTCTCAAGGTAGCTTTCAATCTTTGAATCTCACTTTCAGACGCCAAGGTAGCTTTCAATCATTCAAGGCCGCCACTCTTTTAATCTCACTTTCAGACGCCTGAATCTCATTTCCAGACACAATCTTGATCAGTTATTCATTTGTTTAACAACCAAAATAATTCCACAAACAATATAGAGTAGACTTGTTTAACAACCAAAATAATTCCACAAACAATATAGAGTAGAGTAAGCTGAGACATGTCAGTGAAATATTGCTGGCCAAACTCCACCTACCCAAGGACAACAATACGGAAAATATTTGACAAAGCAAACATACTCTATCAATCTATGGATTCCTTCTGTAACAGGCATTAGAAAAAGTCAAATAGATAACATAAGAGCAATAGTATTGAGAAGTACTACAATAATGGTTGAGCAAACAGCAAATGGAGCTGTTTATCTAAACACTAAAACAACAACAATAATTCTTTGAATCTGCATTTTGTTTGTGAAAATCCAACAAGAATAACTACGTCCAATTAGAGGTGTACGACGTGATCATGGCCGGCCTAATAACATTCCTGACTTCTAGTCAATACTGATTATGAATTTGATCATGAGCCTAAAGACTGCTACATTTGTAGAAGTTCTCGGAATCGATCCATGGCGCTTACAGGAAGGCCAAGAAGAACGTTAATGCTCTTCCTCTGTTTTCCATGGGAGAGAAAGAGAACAACTTCCCTTGCTGGCAGAGTAACAGGCACAGACTGCACTGGCTCTCCCCACCCAAAGTCCGTAGTGTGGAACGAGAGCCGAGACCAAGTTGTGACGAGCAGAGTTGCAGTTAGCGAGGGCCTGGAACGAGTTAGTTCAAAGTAATCAATGGCGGATCTCATGAATTTGTCTGTGATCATGCCTATGGCCTTCTGTATAAGCCCAACTCCGAAGGATAAGGGTTTCTCGCCCAATTCTCCAGCCTTGCCAATGGCCGAAGTGAGGACTATTCCGTTTCCGAAGTAACCCTTGGGCAGTGGGGGCTCGAATTTGGCCCTCCCGTCTACTGCGAAGAGAAGCTTGGCTTCTTGCTCAGGCGCCATGTTGAGGGCCTTGCTGCGAGATCTCCATACCAGGGCTGAGAGTGCTTCGAAGGTTGAGCATCTGGTGAGAACCCCGTCCTCCATGGCTTGCTTCTTTAATTCGTCGAGTTGCTCTGGAGTGAAGCAGAAGGATCTGTACACAAGTTCTTCGCTGTGGAGCTGCTCGGTGGAGTCGCTGGAGACTTCCTTTATCTCCGCGAATTCCAAGTGGGGGGATTCTATTTTTGGAGGAGATCTGGCTTTCAGCAATGAGCGGTCCATGAATGGCGGTGTTGACAGTGGCAGGCCGCGTGCTGTTTCGGCCCAGGAGTTGACGAATTCCATGGCTCCGATTCCATCGAACATGCAGTGGTTCATCCCCAGCCCCAAGACGAAACCTCCACATTTGAACGTTGTGACCTGCGTTTGTAATATTTTAAACAAATCAAGTCAACCAATGCATTAAATATATCATGGAGAGTATTCTGCATTCCAAATTCATGTGCACTAAGAAAAATACATAACCTGTTAATAGCAATGCCATTGAGATTGAGATTACCAGGATTTTGAACCTTTTAATTTTGAAACTTTGATAAATACTCGATAGGTTTTTATATCAAAATAGTTATTTATAATAATAATAATAATCTATTTTTAAGGTTACTGCTAAGTGGGAAACACCAATTTGGTGTATGAGACCCTTTGTTTATGAGAAAAAGGACCCCACACAAAAAGGGACCTCTCTTACCCAGTGATTTAACTGTTAAAGTCTACTGAGATATAGATACACCACTCCCTCTGGATTTGAATATGTAACCTCTTAAGAGAAATACAGCTTCCATCACACTGCAATGAATGATTCTCCTGGGTACCACTATGATCTTGTCGGGCCAGGCTTCAACCTCAGATACCCTTGATGAATTAAGACTGCAATAGGAACTTGATATGCCCCTACTATATTATTTTAGTACTACTTATTCCTATACCATTTTTACTATCCCTCTGGATTTGAACATGTAACCTCTTAAGAGAAACACAGAAGAGAAATCTGCATAGGCATTAGCTAAGGAAGACGCCTTTGAGAGATAACCATATAACCTCTTAAGAAGAAACACATACCTTTAACCATCAAGATACTTCATCAATTTTTATATCAAAATAACTTATTAATGGAGAGAATAGAACAATAAGAAAAAAGGCCAGAAATAACCTTTGTCAACTGACTTGTGAAAAAGTCACGGAATAGAAAAGACCAGAAGTAATCTTTGTCACCTTTGTCAAGTGACTCGTGAGAAAGTCATGGAATATAAGTTATTTTGCAGGTGAACCATGTGAGAGGTGATTTGTGAAAGTTATAGGTTTTTTGTACGGAAATCATATTTATATTCAACTGAGATCAACATAGTTAGTCAGAGGGTGTTTAATCGGTTTGAAAAAAAAAAATTGTTAAATAAATTTGACACATTTTCATAAGGTAGTTTATCTTTAATACTTTATTTTTAATACTTTATTAAGAATAGAAAAGAAAATTTAAAGTTTCTATAACCTGCATAAGGTGATAGATTAAAATCATAGACCATGGCCAATGATAGGAATGAGTATACTCGTTGGGTGAAACATAAACATATAAATATGTTATGAAAATGATGAGAATGCAAGAAAAACTTCTAACTCTGTCAACTAAGGTTTATAAAAAATTATGATAATGGTAAGAATCTCAGAAAAAAAACTGAGATTTGATGAAAACCATGGATTATAAATTATTTTTAAGGAGATTCATACTCAAAGTAAAGAAAGAATGATAAACTATCAAAATGAGAAAATGGAAGTCAATTGAGTTTAATTGGGTCTAGTTGAAGATTCAATTGAAGTCAGTGAGTTTAGCTGGCCCAACGGTTAATAGAAGTGATGGAAGTCAATTGGGTTTAGCTGGAATTAGTTAGCCCAACAGTTGAGAGGAGTGAGGAGTGTGATCCTCCCCCAGTTAATAAGAGTGATGGAAGCCAATTGGGTTTAGCCGGAATTAGTTGGCCCAACTGTTGAGAGGAGTGAGGAGTGTTATCCTGCCCCATGAAAGACGGTCACACCAAACATGGCATACAGAATGTATTGGGTTTAATTGGGTCTATTTGAAGATGGAAGTCAATTGGGTAATGAGTTTAGTTGGCCCAACAGTTGAGAGGAGTTATCCTCCCCATAAAAGATAGTCACACCAAATGTGAACATGGTTGGTGAGAATCACGATCTTAGTGGTAGACAATACAGTAAAAGTAAAGACTATCATGACAATAACAAGAACTCAAGAAAAAAACCTGAATGTTTGTCAATTTGAATAAGGTGATTTGGTGAATTCTGGCCAGAAACCATACTCAAATTGATATCTATTAGGTGATATGGTGGAGAAAATGTAGAACTGACAAGTTGACAATAACCAATGCTGGATGACAAACGTACACAAAACAATAAGATAAATTATGAGAATTGAAGAAAAAATCTTTGTTCAACCTGGATAAGGTGATTTGGTAAAAACCATAAATTATAGTTTATGTTGCAGGATGACAAATGTAGACAAAACAATAAGATAAATGATGAGAATTGAAGAAAAAATCTTTGTTCAGCCTGGATAAGGTGATTTGGTAAGAACCATAAATCATAGTTTATGTTGCAGGGAAGCCATGTATTCAAGCTGGATGAACTAATAAGGTCAAGAAAATGTGAAGATAAATTTTCTCTCCATAAATCCTAATGGAGAAAGCATGAAAATGAATGATAAGCTCACTAAAGTTGACATACCTGGACAACAAGTGGGGGTATTTCTAATATATTTTTGGCAGCAGGAATATTGTAAACCAGGCATTCCAGCTTAGAAGGATCTGGCTTCGTCATATCTCCAATATCCTCAAGTACACAGTCTGCTTCAGCTTCCACAAACACAGCCCCCTCTGCTGTGCAATGAACGTTGAGCTTCCCTTCTTGGCTGATGCCAACTCTTCCTGCAAGAGGATAATAAGGAACTAACACCTTCCTCAGAGCCTCTCGTATCACATCGCTTGGCCTCACATTCCCCATCTCCTCACAGCCCTTGAAACAGTACACAGTTTGAACTATGACAGCAATGTTCTGATCAAGATTTGAAAGAAAATAGACATGATTCTCTGTAGCCTCAGCTGGGGCAACCATTGTGGGTTCATGCCTCGTTACGTTCAATTTCATGACTGCACTGCTGTTTTCTGTCTGCAACAATCCTTCCATTTGCCCAACTTGAATGCAATTCAATAAATGGAAACGATAAAATAGGCAAAGCACTCAGGAACTTCTCTGCAAATGCTGAAATTCAGCTTCAGATTCTGCAGACTAAATGACTGCCTCGGATTTGATCTGTTGCACACAAAGTCAAATTTCTGATTAATGAATCCCATTATGTAAAACCAATTCTATAAATGTCTCTCATCCATATACAGAATCCAACACAAACAAAAACACAGAAAAACATTTGGTTTCAATTTTCAAAACGAAACATTTGACACTCCAAAAAAGTACACATTCCGAGGATAGCCTTGGCAGAGCCACTGTCTCTTTGAATTTTGTACAATGAAAGTCAGCCTTTTTGATTTCCATCCGAGGAATATAGAGAAATTTGTACATTTGTCAGCTTTTTGGATCTCACTCCAAACAATATTGACATTTGTATAAAAATTAGGCACCTGTTATGACAAGTTTAGCCTTGTCCGGTCTCACAAGAACATTTAGCCACTTTGCACATTAGATTATCCTACCTGCTCTATTAAATTACACAGATCATTCATATATTTAGTCCTTGGAATGAACCTGTTAAGCAACAGAGAATTAAAGGTGTCCAAAAACCAAGACATATGCAATGAAAGAACTTAATTTACAATAAAGTATGGCAGGATCGCCATGAATGGAACAAATGAGCTTCCTGCTTACCAATATAGCAATGAATTCTTGCTCAGCTCTGCACATTAAAGTGACTGACAGAATAAACAATAAGAAAATGTGATCATTGCAGGGCTGGGCTGAATGAAAGATTTGAGCAGGCGGTATTAAATGCCAGTAGCATCCTCTCTTTATCTTCTTCCCACACCCTTTTTTTCCTTCTTTGGAGTGATCGTTCTTTGTAATGTCAGATCTCTTTGGCTGTCTGTGGGAAAGTTGTTTAGCTAAAGGTATGAATTGGGTGGCATTTTATGGACGTTTGGTGAAGACTTGCGTCACGAAATATACCGCTGAGTCATATACGCAAACATAAAAATGGCTCTGCTACCCAATAACTTGCATGGTTAGGGTTCTTGATTATTGTAATGGAGGGAGATGTCGTGTAATGCCATGGAGATCAGACATTGGAAAAATGCCATGTAAGAAAAAAAAGTGTTGGTCAAACCAGTAAAGGGTTGGCCACTGACCAGCATATGCCCTGGTTGTTTGCTCGTCTATATTGTCGATATCACTTTGGACAAGAAAAACTGCAGCTCTTCTAGAATCTAGTTGGTGGATTTCCATCCATATTTTTCTACTTGCATTTTTTAAATAATATTAAATGCTACAAAAAGTAATTTCATCTAATCTGAATACGTTAAAGAGAGAGAAATATTTTTTTGAGTAGTTCAATTGTTATTATTTCACTCTAACAAATATATAAAATTAAATTAAATTAAAACGAACAGATATATAAGAACCTTCTTTATAATATCTTAAAATACATAGTTTGTTCTTATTTAGAACTGTTAACACAGAAAAAAATATTTTTTTAGTAGTTCGAGCATTATTAGTGTCATCAACTACTTCTGTACTCCAGCATATATTATAAAATATACTCCCAACACATGCATATTATATATAAGTATAAAATATACTCCTAACACACATATAATATATAAGTAGATCATTCATATATGATATATAAGTAGATACATATCATCATATAGATAAGTAGATCATATAGATAAGTGGTAAAATTTAAAATTTTTGTTTAGTTTTTATTTTTTCAATGTTATAATAAGTTATTAATCTTCTTTAATTTGGATAATTGAAGTCGGTTTAGTAGCCAAGCAATATCATATCACGTTCATTTATATTGGATTTTCATACTCTTAAAAACTTCAATTTTTTTTTATCTGGTATTAAGGGGTTAAGAGGGGGGTTTAATTTGAAATAGTAATATAAATATTATGGGCTATTTTATTTGGGTGGACTAAGGAATAACCTCCATAAATCATGGAATGGATTCATACCTCCAAATAATGGGGTCAATTCATACTCCAAATGGGGGATGGATTCACATCACCCCTAGTTTTTGCTAAGGAATAACCTCCAAATCGTGGGCTAGATTAATACCTCTAAATCACGAGATGGATTCATATCAATCGTATCCACTCCTAAGGAATAACATCCAAATTGTAGGATGGATTTGTACCTTCAAATCACTGACTTGATTCATATCAGCCCTAGTTTCTTGAGTGCTCAAGTATTATCAACTATCCAACTTTGTGTTATTGGAGAAAGATCAAAGAGGTCTTCAATTCAAAATGTAGTAGTTCATGCATGTTTCTGTGTTAGCACCAACACCAAAACTAGTTTTCCTTCCTTTGCATGTTGAGTTATTGATGTGTGCCTTGGCTTCATTGTTGCTTGCATTCAAGCCTCAAAGTTACATTCATAATTGTAATTTCAATTCTTTTATGCATGGAATTCGTCTTAATATTGTATTGGAACTGACATGTACATAGGTGAGAATCTAAATCCTCATTTATATACCCTATGTGTCATAATTACCATGAAATGGTATCATATCAGTTTCACAATCTGTGTATCTTTATAACTACTGCATGCTTGAAACTTAACAAAGGGTATTTTTCATTCTCTTGTTAAAAAAAACTAGATATAACCCAAGAGAAGGTAACTAAATGTTGGTAATTCCCTTGATTGAAAGAATAAATCAAAGAGGAACTGTGAAGCTCCAGTATGTTCCTACAAAGGAACAAGTTGTTGATGTGTTGATTAAGCCTCTGTCTCGTGTAAAGTTTGAACACTTTTGAGATAAGATTGGTGTAGTCCGAAAGGACCTCCATGGAAAAAGGGAGTGATGATGAGACTATTATTGAGGATGAGATGGTGGTAATGTGTCAGTGCAAAGCCAGTGTGGCTACATATGTGGATGAAATCCAACTTCCACTTTTAGATGATAGTATCCTCTTTGAGGATGGTTCTGTGGACAAGAACACTCTCTTAAGAGTGGTCCTAGAACTAACAGGTTGAGGATGGTCCACAATGATAGTACTCTCTTCCAGAGAGTGACCTTACATTCACTTGTAGGATGATGCCGCAGACAAGAACACTCTCTTGAGAGTGGTCCTAGCACTGACAGGCTGAGGATGGTCTACGATGATAGTACTCTCTTCTAGAGAGTGATCCTACATTCACTTGTAGGATGGTTCCATGGAAAAGAACACTCTCTTGAGAGTGGTCCTAGCACTAAAAGGTTGAGGATGGTCTATTATGTTGAGTGGTCCTATCTAAGGATGGATCCGTGGACAAGAACACTCTCTTGAGAGTGGTCCTAGCACTGATAGGTTGAGGATGGTTCGTGATGTGTAGTGGTCCTCTCTGAGGACAGTTCCATGGACAAGAACACTCTCTTGAGAGTGGTCCTAACACTGATAGGCTGAGGATGGTAGGCGATGTTGAGTGGTCTTCTCCAAGGACAGTTCCGTGGACAAGAACACTCTCTTGAGAGTGGTCCTAGAACAGATAAGCTGAGGATGGTACATGATGTTGAGAGGCCCTACATTCACTTGTGGACGAGTTCCTACATTCAGTTGCAGATGATGATGTTCCAGTATTTAATAATGTTGTGGGTGATTTAGCTCAGTGTTTATATACTGATAGTGCAGGTGATGCTTGAGATGATGGTAGAGATGATGATGCTCGGGATGATGCCAAAGATGATGCTCGAGATGATGCCATATATAAGGATGATCGAGATGATGCCAGAGATGATGCCAAAAATGATGATGCTCGAGATGATGCCAGAGATGACAATGCTCGAGATGATGCCAAAGATGATGATGTTCGAAATGTTACCATATGATAGAGATGTTCTTGATGATGATGTTCCACAGATGATGATGATGTCGATGTAATTGTGAAAAATTCCTGACATATAGATTCACTAGTCAGTTGTGTAGACGTGTTGTTGTATTGTAGAATACCTTCCTTGTTAAGAGGGAGTGTTAAAGAAATGTAACTGCAAAAGATAATTTATTTTGTATTATTATTGTTATTACCCCTTTCGGAGATTTTGTTCTTTCGGTTAGGGATTTCATTGATGAAATTGGTCATGTAAAGTCTTGAGGTAAAGCCTCTGTTGTAAGTTGGGTCAATAGTACCCACTAAAGTATTATTAAAATGTATTTTTTAGTCTTCCAAGGAAATTCGACCTTGACAGCAAGGATAAGTCGACAAAGTTGTGTTATTATACCTCTCAGCTGATCTATATAAATAGGAGAGGCGCCTCCCTCATTTGGACAAGTAGAACACTCAAGCAGTTGCGCTAGAGAGAGAAGAGATAGTCCATCTAGAGGAGAGGAAGTAGTTTATCCTTGTTATCGGTTCTTACATTGTTCTTGGGTGAAGTCTATATAGAGGAAGTTTTGTTCGTTTTTTCCCCATGAGGGTTTCCCAGGATAAATCTTTGTGTTCTCTTTTGTTATGTCGTGGTTGTTATTTTTTTAGAGATCCTTTTGTTTTGGTATAACAACTTTTAAAATATTAACACATGTAAATTCAATTATATCCATAGAGATATCTTGTTTTTTATAAGCTTAATAAATTAAACTCCATAAAAATGCAACATTGAAAACCTTTTGTGCATGGACTTCCCTAGCTTCCTATCAAAACAAACATCATTAATGTTTGAAACCAAATAAACATAGAAAAAATTCTCTTACTTTCTAATAACACCATATGATCATGTGCATACCTTGGAATTGGGTCCTTCACAAGATGCAATGAATTGCCTCCACTTCCTCTACATTTCATTCTTTGTGATCCTTTCCTTATTTGATTCATTTTCTTCAGTTGCATGGGAATGGTACTTTCGGTTCTTAATTCATTTTCCTTAGTATGCCTCTCAATTGATCTATATAAATAGGAGAGGCGCCTCCCTCATTTGGACAAGTAGAACACTCAAGCAGTTGTGCTAGAGAGAGAAGAGACAGTCCATCTGGAGGAGAGGAAGTAGTTTATCCTTGTTATTGGGTCTTACATTGTTCTTGGGTGAAGTCTATATAGAGGAAGTTTTGTTCGTTTTTTCCCCATGAGGGTTTCCCAGGATAAATCTTTGCGTTCTCTTTTGTTCTATCGTGGTTGTTATTTTTTTAGAGATCCTTTTGTTTTGGTATAACAACTTTTAAAATATTAACACATGTAAATACAATTATATCCATAGAGATATCTTGTTTTTTATAAGCTTAATAAATTAAACTCCATAAAAATGCAACATTGAAAACCTTTTGTGCATGGACTTCCCTAGCTTCCTATCAAAACAAACATCATTAATGTTTGAACGCAAATAAACATAGAAAAATTTCTCTTACTTTCTAATAACACCGTATGATCATGTGCATACCTTGGAATTGAGTCCTTCACAAGATGCAATGAATTGCCTCCACTTCCTCTACATTTCATTCTCTCTAATCCTTTCCTTATTTGATTCATTTTCTTCAGTTGCATGGGAATGGTACTTTCGGTTCTTCTTCTTAAAATTATAGTTAATAAGAGGACATTATCTAGCAATGTGTCCCATCTTATGACATGAGTAACATTCAAAATATGTGTAATCCCTTCTAGATTTCTTCTTGGAGTTAGGTGATCTTCTAGGAGATGAACCTTGACTCTTCCTTTTGAATCTTCCATTCTTGGTGTGTGTAGCTAGTGCCTGCTCTTCATGCCATTTAGCTTCTATTCTTTGTTGATTATCGTTCCTTATTCTTGTACACATTCTTCCCATAGTTTGTTGAATTTGGTTAGCTTTCTTCTAGCACATATTCCTCTAATCAAGGAACTCCATTCTCTAGGGAGACCATTTAGAGTGGTCATCACCACTTCTTCTTCTTCAACCATATCACCAATGGCTTCTAAATTTTCTTTGATATGAGATACTCTAGAGAAATATGTAGTATGGTTTATGTCTTATGTATCTTCACACCCTTGACTTGGTTTCTCAAGGTCATTCTTATGTTGATGTTCTTACCTTCAAACATATTAGTTAGTGCATCAAACATTTCTTTGGTAGTATTCTTTGAAGATATATGGGAGATCAATTGATCCTTGATATAGGTAGCTATGATCCTTTTTTCTTTGATCATATCCTTTTTGTGTTTGCCTTTGCCTCTTCTCCTTCTGGTTCCTTGACATCTTCCTTGATAAAGCCATCTAGGTCATGTTCTTCAAGGATGAGCATTGTTTTGTAATTCCATGCTCTGAAGTTCTCTGCTCCCTCAAGTTTTTCATAAAGCTTGGTTTTGTTTGTCATATTTAATGAAAGAGAACTCAAATGGAAATAAAGGATATAGTACTTACCAGTTTGAAGACTTTTTCTGGAATCAGCTTTAGGATGGCCTAGGGTTTGGCTAGGAAACCCTAATTTTCCAATTGTGATCACTTGTAGATCTAAGAGGAGGAAAAAATGTGCCTCCCCAAGGAGAGCTAAATTGTATCTTTCTTTTTTGGAATCTGAGGATAGGGCCTAGAAAAATATGATACCCTAGTTTCTCCTGGTAGCAGTGAGAGGTCAAAAAGTGAAAATCCTTAAAATGAAAAATTGTTTCGACAAAAATATGGTCCCTTCTATGGCGAGTTTAATGGACCTTCTTTTCCTACTTATTTGTGTAGGAAGGTATCTGGAATAGTAAACCCTAGCTTGTCAGATTGTCGAATGAGCTGTTGCACAATTCCTTCTTTCAAGTTAGCTCTGATACCATGTTAATATTTTAAAAGTTGTTATACCAAAACAAAAGGATATCTAAAAGAATAACAAGCACAAAAGAACAAAAGAGAACATAAATATTTATCCTCGGATACCCTCGTGGGAAAAAACCCAGCAAAACTTCCTCTATATAGACTTCACCCAAGAACAGTGTAAGACCTAATAACAAGACTAGACTTCTTCCTCTCCTCAAGATGGATTGTCTCTTCTCTCTCTAGTGCAACGGCTTAAGCGTTCTGCTTATCCAAATGAGGGAGGCGCCTCTGTTATTTATACAAATCAGCTGAGAGGCCTAATAACTCAACTGGTCTGACTTCTCCTTGCTTCCAGGGATGACTTGCCTTGTAAGGCTCAAAAATACATTTTAATAATACTTTAGTGGGTACTAGACCCGAATTACAATGGAGGCTTTACCTCAAAAATTTACATGACCAATTTCATTAATGACATCCCTAATCGGAGGAACAACATCTTTGAAAGGGGTAATAACAATAATAATAAAAAATAGAATATCTTCCATAGTTACACTTCTTTAACAACATGATATAAAATTGGTAGATTAGCAAGTTGTGTTGTGAAACATCTGCAATTCTCATATTTTCTAAGCATTGCACTAACTATTGGACTATCAGTGTTTTACATTCTTTATTACATTGATCTCTTGGTTCGATTTCATTTTACACATTTTTCCTTCCCCGTTACTATTTTGTTGGGTCTTCCACTATCCATTGCTACAAATTAATTAGTTTCCCGTGCAGTCCCTGTGGGATCATTATTAGCATTATAATATTATTTTATTTAGCATCTTGTTTGCTTATACTAAGATGTGTTAGGGATCTTATTTGTTACAGCTTGATAATATGATATAAAGGGGTACTAAAAATGGGTTGATAAAAATGGATACCTACAATATTCGATGAAAATAAGGGTTTTCTTAATTGGAAAGATATATTGAGAGGGGGTTCAATAATACAATTTTAGGAGGGATTTTCCAATATTTGGTGAAATTAGGGATATTCTTTAACATCATGTGTGAACAATAATATTGTGTAACAAGCCTACTAAGTAAAACCCTCGTGAATAATTGGCACTCACAAAAGTATTTGAATAATTCACACTTACAAGCTATTACTTTTTTCAAATTGAAATGCATACATGCAATTATGTATGAGATATATAATGTCTATTTATCCCCACATTCATATCTAACTTTGTATTTTATATATTTCTAATTTAGAGAACATTTATAGTTTTGTATTTTATTTATTTTTAATTTAGAAACATTCATTTTTAACTTCGTAAATTATTTATTTTTAGTTAAAATATATATATATATATATATATATATATGATTGTTTTTATAATGAGTAAGATATTATTTTTCATTTTTATATATAACACGGCATTAGTTTTGAATTAAAAGTTTCAAGGTGAACGATTTCTTCTATGTAACAAGTTTTAGATCTTCATATAAATTACCTACTATCGTTATTATTATTATATAAATATATATAATGTCACGTCAACTTTTTAATAACTTCATAATAAAAGAAATGAAACTCATTCATAGTGTAGTTTAATAACCATATATTCTATGATCGTGTAGTTCAGTTAAGCACTATTTAAACATAAACTTTATTATAAATTATATTGATTTCTTAAAAATGTGATATATAAATATAAAATTCAAAAATTTAAAGTGTAGCTCATGCAAAAGTATACATGATACACCCATGTATAGTTGCTCAATATATAAAATGTGGTTTACCATTTGTTAGAGGGCTACTCCACGGAAAATTCCAATACCTGATATTCAAACTGAATCAAGGTATGGTCAGCTCATCAATCACAACATTTATTACAAAGGGCTCCATAAGAGCAACATGTCACTTACAAGAGTAGAACCTCGGCGGGGAGGATAACATTCATTCCTCCCAACCACCCAAACTACATCCATTTGACTTATAGTTGCTCAATATACACTCAAGCCAAGCACAACAATACTCAATATACACTTATATAATTCCCTTACTCCAATCACAATTAAGGGAAGCATGGTTCTATATACACTAATATAGTTCCCTTCCCTTCAATCAAAGTTAAGTAGCAAAACCTCCTTCAATTATATGTTTACGTCAACTAATGATGATGACATGATATTCTAGAATTTAAGTTGTAGATGTCAAGCTTCTAATGATGACATGACAAAAGCCAAGGCAATGAAAATCTAAACCAATCAATGAATTCTCAAGGCATTGGCACGTTCTTTGGATACTAGGTTTCGACATATCATATATTCAGCTTTGCCACGTGTTCACCAAGTTGTAAACCTCGAACCATTAGAAACCCTTGGGATGGATTCAACTAACAAAACGTAATCTATGAAATTAATTAATTAAATATTTCTACATTCATTTTAGTCAAATAAAATAAATATGTAGGAGAGATTAAGACTACGAAACCTTAGCCACTAAATCATTTGCATTATATTCCACCTCCATGGTATTAGTTTCAAACTGATTACTATCATGGAAGTTTGTGTATCTACAAGGTTATGGGTGAGTTTATATCACATGAGAGATATCTTCAAAATTATTGGTGTGTGGATTCATCAATGTGGTGTTTAGAATAAAACATGAAAGTGGATTCACTAACTTCTTGCAATAAACAATGAAAATGCATGATGTAATAGAAATAATAGAGTACGTAAGAGATTTTATTGCTCGCATACCACTTCGAAGGGGAAACCTCCTTTGAGCAAGCTCAATACAAAATAACTTGTGGATATTTTCATTGGCCTCAACGCATACTTATATACTAAGTCTAATCTAAACAATTGTTACCCCCCATGAATGTGGGATAATACAATATACTTCGGGACGACTTACAAAGGATATGCATATGTAGTGGGGATTTCTCCCCTACTACATGAAAAAGCACCTACCCTAGATCAGCTGGATCAAAGGGTAGAGTTCATGGTATGAGGGATTTCTCAACCTCAACTTGCAGCAATAAGCAATAACAACAACAATAATATTTAATCTAACTAATGCAATAAAACAAAAAGTACCTTTAAAATGAGCCACTACAACCGTTTAAGGAAATGGTCTATAGGCTACCCACGATCCTAGTCTCTATGTCTCTCCAACAAGGGGTTATCACCGAAGAAGGGATTAAGGGTTACACAGAGAGAACTCGATGTGCAACATGGGATAGTGTGGCTAAAGCATGTGATGGACAAAAGGTTCCATAAAATGTTTGACAAAAAGTGTTCATGGGGAGACCTTCACAATGTATTTATAGGATGATCCAATACTTTTTGACCCATGGTATTTTATTATCGGAGCACTTCAAAGGTATGGTTCTTGCCACTCCGGTCGTGTTCATCACTCCAATCAATAACTAGTTGTTATGGCTTTTTACAGGTCTCAATGCTGCCGGAGTTACAACTTCCACTTTACATTCATTAGAGGAAATTTGAAGTCTAAAATGGGACTCCTAAGGAAAATAATAAAATAATAGTTAAAATAATAAAATAATAAAATAATAGTTATTAATTTTGGAGGAAGAATGAAAAAAACTAACTTTTTTGTTCGTATTTTCAACATATCTCCCTGTGTTTTTACTCAAATTCTGAGCGGGAGAGCTCGTTGGATGCAGAATTTATTCCGCATCCAATGAGCTCTCCCGCTCAGAATTTGAGTAAAAACGCAGGGAGATATGTTGAAAATACGAACAAAAAAGGTATTCCGCATCCAACGAGCTCTCCCGCTCAGAATTTGATTAAAAACAAAAGGAGATATGTCGAAAATATGAACCAAAAAAGTAGTTTTCTTTTATGACAAATATGTCAATTCAACCATTATGGTTGACTCATTTTATTGAAATTCTATTGGTTCTTGAATTTCAACCCACAAAATTTATTGTTGGCGCGTTTTCTTATAAGGCCCATTTTAGACCCCAAATTTCCTCTAATGCATAATTATCACCATCTCCACCTTATGTGCTCATAACCATATGCATTTTGAGCTTTCATCCTGGGAAAAGCATGAGCACCCTCTTGCAATGCCACTATTTGCAAAGGTCACTGATTTTTGCAAATCGACATTCCTCACACGCTCCAAAGGAAAACTGAAGCAGACATTAGAAGAAGTGATTAAACTTTGCAAGGAGGTTTACTTGTTGCAGATGTTATTGTAGAGTAGGGGTCGAACGATACCTTCAACCCACAGATCCGAAGTTGACATGTTTTTTTGGCCATGCATTGGATGCATTTGGTAAGTATATGTGCAAGAGGCACATTCGAATGGATGGTTCTCGAGGGGATGTAGGGCCCTCACCTGTGGCTGTTGTCGGTTTCCATCCCAAGGAGTATTGATCGGATTTTGGTACCGATCAAAGTCGATGATTTGGTCGAGAAGTGGCGACGACGACTGAATTCCAAGCCAAATCGTCGACTCCGTAGACTACTCCATTTATAAAACTAAATAACCTATGTGATAATTATTAAAAAAATATAATATATAACCAATTAACATAATTTATATAATAAAATAATAAAAATAAAACTAAAAATATATAACAAAAACTAAAAAAAATCTATACAATTTATATAATAAAATAATAAAAATTAAAACAAAAACAAAAAAATCTATATAATTTATATAATAAAATAATACAAATAAAACAAAAATATATAAAAAAAAACAAAAAAATCTATTTGCATTTGCCAACCCAACAACTCTCCACCCACCTCTGTTGCTTTCGCTTTCACGCTCCCCTCGAGGAAAAGGAACAAGGGAATGAGATATTTTAATGATGCCATACCTCTGTTTGATCAGTAGCTTGTTCCTTTTCTATACGCCTCTTCTCCTATTCTATTTTTTGCTGGTACCGCTTACTCACCCTCTTTATGGTAGTCTCACAATCATTCCTGGTTTTTCTAAGAAATTATAATCAAATCAAATTTGTGGTTATTATTAGCAGGTGTTGGTTGGTTCTAATTTTGGCTTGTCCTGCTCTATCCCACTTTCAATCAGCCATCAACAACACGCCTTGTTTCTAAATAACTAAACCTCTTGGATAGTGTGTTTCAGAGTAGGTATTGAATTCGTTTGTGTGTGAGTGTTCATGGCTGTGTTTGCTTGTTGTCATTTCACCTTTGGGGGTAATTGATCTCTGCACGGTGTTGTTGTTTCTCATTGCAGTCCTCAAAGGATGTGGGGATAACATGTTTGTTGTTCATGTTCCTCCTGTTCTTGATGATGCAAGGAAAGTGTTTGACAATATACCTGAATGGAATGTGGTTTTGTGGAGCGATATGATTGCAGGGTATGCTCTAAATGGGAAAGATGAAGAGGCTCTCAATATGGGTTGGAAAGCGTTGACGATGGGAATGAGGCCGAATGATTTTACTTTCTGGATGGTGCTTCTGATTTGTGCAAACATCACGACTTATGATTAGGGTAAGCAAGTTCATATCACGACCTCCACTCTACAATATCTACCCTCAAACACATGCAATCTATCTTTCAACCTCCTTCACATGGGATCTCTACAATGGTGGGTTGATATTCCTTATTCAAAAACTTGGTTATTCTTCCCTTAAATCACCGGTACTCTCCTTCAAACAACGGCAACACAAATTGGTGGCTCAACAGCCCGATAGACTCCTCCAACAACTTGGCTTCCTCACATAGAAACAATACTTGATCAGCCTTTCTGTAAACAATTTGCAGGTGTAATAGCCTCTCTCCCTGGCGTCATGGCCATTGGTGCCAAATGGAATCTTTTGCAGTTACCCATCATTCATGCCTATTACTCTTGCCATGACTGCGCCATTTTTCTTGGGCATTTTCTTTCTCAATAATTCCAAGCTCCCCCACCATTGTCCTACTCTCTATTTACCTCTCTTACACTCCTGCACATCTAGTTATGAGCTTAGGCGTGTTCTTTTTTGCCAACTGATTGCTTCCAACTCTTCTTTTCCTTCTCATCGAACTGGGCCTGCCACATGTCCAATTCATTTTGTCTATGTCATTTTGGCAATTTTTTATGAGTATTGCATCAAAATCACTCCCACATAGTCTTCCAGCAGTGACAAAATGCATCAAAGTCATCAACCACTACAACAAATCCAACACTATATGTACCCATGTAACCTTCAACCATCACAGGTAATCTCAATGTCATTAAGTCACCCCTACATGCTGAGGGGTAACAATGTTATAGAGAAATATTGGATTGGTGGATTTCCATCAAGGTTTGCTTGCGTCATTCCTTGAATAGTTCTCTAACATTGTCCATTGCAGATTTGGCCTTTCTTGAAAGTCCCTCCCTGCACTCCCATATTTTGCTGGTGAGCTATGAAAGAAGATTTGATTAGTAGATGTGAGTTGTCTTCACTACTAGTCTGATAGCCTCAGCACTTGGTAGGGCCTTGATGACCTCGGTAAATGCTTCTTGTTAGGGATTTTTCCTCTTGGCTGCAAGGCATGAGAATGATTCCACTTTACCTCAGCACTTGGGATGCTAAATTTTCAGCCATCAACTGCTGAAGAGTGAATGCTTCCTTAAGAAAAATATCTCCTCCCTACAGAATTTGAGCATATAGATCTAGGCACTAACACAAGAGAGATATACTATGAAAAAGAGATCAATAATCAACAATTTATGTAACAAATGTGAAAGGACAAATCATTACACAAAAGAGATAGAGAAAATAACAAGAGAGAATGTTGTATTGCATTAACCATCAATGAATGAAATAGAAAATACAAATAGGGAAGAAAATTTGAATTAAGTCTTTAGGCACCCTAATTAGGCTTAACTGGAGTGAATATATTCCCATGATAGCATGCACACTCCCTAGGTTGAGTTAACTACGCCATCACTAACCTAGCTGAACCCTGAGTGAACTAAGATACCCTAATTTCTTGTTCCAATTGCATGCAAGATCATGTGACAGAGTATAGGTGCATGCATGTGATCCAGACACCCTAGAGACTCATCTAGTGTGCATGAGGCTAACTAGAGCCTTGGAAGTGAACTGGTTGATGCATGCATGAGTTCTAACTCACACTGAATCGAACCGAACTGAATTGAACTGAAGGAGGGCACCATTTAGGCCATGCATGTTAGTAGTAGGGACCTGGGAGCTAAGAAGCTCTAAGGTGACCTAGGAGGACAAATTGGATGCAATATGGACCTATAGACTCATGAAGTCATAGATTTTCCTACTGGTGCCTTCATGTGGATCTACATTCAATGGTTTACTTTTTGTAATGTGATGCTAGAAGCAATTTTCAATTCATTGGACTGAAATTTTCTTATGGTTTAGTGAACACATTGTGAGTTCATGTTTGATTCAGTCAGGAATCAAACATGAACATACTATCATGAAATGTAAGAGGTATGAGTCCAAAGGCTAGGAAAAATACGATGAGATGTATGACAATTACTTGGCTTAGTTCATCAAGATGAAAATCAAACTTGTACTAACACTTGTTAAGTTAGAAGAACCACACTAAGGTTGGACTATGAGACAAGAAAAAATTTAAAGCACATGAGTCAATATATAGTATACATGTAACATATTATGCCAACATACATTCATACTAGAAAACTTGCAATGAGTAAATGGAGGTTAGAAGATGTCACATCACTAGAGGATTAGGAATTGTCTCTGGCTGGACATATAAAGGCATATGGACCATCTAACAAGGCTGGAGGATCTCAAACACATGATCAATGGTGAATCGACATATTTCACATCAAAAATTTCATCAAAGTCACCCGGCTGAAAAGGGGGGTAAAAGGGCTCTTTTATGGCATTTGTGGAATTTCTTACATCGAAGGGGGAGATTGCTTGCTATATGTACCATTTTGATCCTAATATAAAAGCTCAAACTAATCCTTCTGAATAACACCAACTAGTTTCCATACCTTTTTGGGTCTATGAGTTATTTTAGGATCTCATCTTCTCTCTTCCCCTTTCTGTGATTTGAAGCCCCTGTCTTCTCGTTTTGTTTTGCAGCTTGTAAGGAAATTTTCTCTCCATAGTTGTGACAATTCCTGTGCTTGAAAGGGATGTATTTATAATCTTGCAAATTGGATGTGCACTCTTTCCTTTAACTTGATTGAAACAAATTCTTTCATAAGTAACCATCTTTCTTTCCTGAGTTGTCTGTGAGCCTTGAGGATTTGATGGAGGCAGCAGGACTATTGCTAGTTAACTTGAAAAAGTAATCATTCCAAAATTCAAGGGGAAGGAATGGTAATTTGACTTAGACTGGTGTCATGGTAAGGGTCTCCATGTGGTGTTCAAATCCAGTAGACCAATACCACATAAATAACCCTTCTTGATTCAAGAGGCATGGCCCTTAGTTGAAAACTTACTACATTTTTCTTGTGGATTCTAGGATAACCAGGACGTGTTCTCTACCAAGGAGTGAAACCATTAGATCTCCCTTTGGCTTCCAATTTTCTAAGATCCATCTACTGAGGGTTTTTTCAATACGTTAGAAGCCCATAAATTTGCATATCAGGACCCCCTTTTGATCAAAAGGTTGATAATAAACTCACCGTTTTCTTTGGATCAATCAAGTTTTCCAGATTGGAGTTGGCCTTCTCAATCATTTTTCATATGGTCTCTCTCTCTCCCTCTATATGCATGCTTGTATATTGTATGCTCAATCATACATTTACAAAAAAATGAAAAACCTTTGTTCTTCTGCAGTTATTGTGATAGAAATACAAGTTTATGGAACTTGTGCTAATTGTGTTGTGGATTCTACAGATTACCTATGGGAATGTTTTGAAGCTTATGCATGACCGGACAAAGTTTTGCTTACATTCTCATGAAGGTCCATATGGATATGGAAGTGGGAAGCAGTTTGTAACTGGTTTTCCAAATGTGGATGATTCCAATAGTTATTAGGTATGTTACTAACTTCCTTTTTTTATATGTATCCAACTTTTTGGCTTTTGTTTTGATCTATTAAGTGCAGTTTCTAAGGGAGCTAGAGTTGTTCGTAATTAGTGATTTAGGTGTTAAATTTATTCTTTACTTGATAAAATGTCTGTAGTATGAAGTGACAGACATATTTGAGTGATATATGTTGTTGGAGGTGGAGAGTTATAATTTTTGTGCAGGAACATATAATATATCAAAAAGCTACCTACTGCTAGAAGGTCATAATTTGTGTACAAATGCCTAGGCCTTGATATAATCAGTTGAAATGAATTGTATTTGTTGGATTAGGAGCCAAATTTTAATACCTGCCCAAATTAGATGTTTTTGAAACTCTTTGAAATCCGTTTTCCCATAATTGAAGGACCTTAAATATTTTATCTTGGTATGAATAGAATTGAGGGTTTCAACCATTGTTTTTGAACAAAAACCATTGTAAATGTCTTGAAAACAACGAGTTAAACCTTGCGAATGATTTAGGAAGGTCTTATATTCTTTTTGTTGAATTTCATATATTATCATTTATCATGGCCTGTATTGTGCTATTTCTATGCTCATATGTGATCCAGGTGGCTGATTTGGACCATCTCAAAAACAACTCTGATTTTGGGCAGTTTTCTGGTCCTAAACTTTCGACTCGTTTTTTGGGCCCTAAACAACATATTTTCAGCTTGAACCCAACTGAGAATTACATGTTAGTGTAGAATATGATTAACTAATATTTCCCCAATTAGTTGTGTTTAAATTATTGGAACTCATATGTGGAATTTGATGTGTCATTTGCACTCAGTTTCCTAGCGCCTTCCTTTTGCCACCTTAGCTTGTGGGATTAAGGTTTATGTTCTTACAATTTTTTCACTCTAAGCTATCTTTAGATGAGTTTTTTGCCTCCTGGTTAGGGGATTCTTGCAAATGAGTGCAGTCACACATCTCTTCTTTGTGGAAATTGAACCCAAGTGATAGAACAATTGCACTCACAAAATTGCTAATCAAACATGCAAATTTACACATAAAGGAGACTAAAATTGGAGCATAACACTAATCTGTATTTAATAAGTGTACAATAGCCAACCTTATGAATTCATAGGATGATGCAATATATAATTACATGAGAGATTCAAATGCATAAGGATGCCATTTGAAATACTCAAAAGTAGGCTTACGAAATCTAGTCAAATCTCCCATAGGTGCATAAAGCAGTTTCCAAATCTACCTAGAGGCTCACGAATTGGAAAAGTAAAGTTGGAAAGATAATAGGTGATGAAAAGACAACTCATACATGCTTTTATTAGGAGAAAATAATGGAGGATGATGAGGGTGAAAAACAAGACAACTACACCTAGTCTTACTTTCCCTTTTGCCTCAAATATCAATAAAGCAGGCAACTTAGCAGAAAAAGCAGATATGTGCTAGGGAGGATCTAGAATAAAGTAGAACTACTAAATATGGTTTCTAGGAGGTTTCCCAAGTGCTCCATGACTCATTTTTAGCAATTTTAACTTCTAGGACATGTGGAAGACAACTTGCATAGAGTGGAATATTGGAAACTAGGCAAATAAGACAAAAATGGATTAATTAATGTCTAAGGTAGATAACTATGGGTTGATTATTCTAACACCCTCCCTTAATCCTGACTTATGAGTAAATATTAGAAAACTACAGGGCCTAGCAACAAGGCTTAGTCACCCTTTACATACTGCATGTCCATTTAACCAAGGAAAGAGGCAAAAACCCAGTGGGAAAATCCTCCCTTAAACATGGACAGGAAAACAAAATTTGAAAATATTGTCATCAATCATGCTTCACAGCATGATCAGCAATCCCCAGTAGTGATTTGATATTGCTGAATGTCTTCTCACAAAAAAATTTGGTGAAGATGTTTGCTACTTGTTCTGAAGATGCACAGAAGAGTAGGTGAATGGTGCCATCATGCACAAGCTGTATGATGTAGTGCATATGGATCTCAATGTGTTTGGTTCTCTATCTCTGAACCGGATCATTGCAGATTCGAATGGTGCTCTGATTATCACAATAGATAATGGTTGAAAACTTTGATTCGAAGCCACACTCACCAAGTATCCCCTACAACCATCAACATTGAGTTGTTGCATTTACAACTCCTCTGTACTCTGCTTCTGTAGATGAGAGTGAAATGACACTCTGTTTCTTGCTTGACCAGTTGATTTTTCCTTTAGAAAGCATGAACATGTATCCTGATGTTGACTTTCGATCTGTGTTGTCACCTACCCAATCAATGTCAATAAACCCAATCAAATCAAGATCATATTTAGCTTTGTAGAAGATCCCATGAGTTCTTGTTCCTTGAACAAAGTTAAGGATCCTTTTCGCTACTCTCCAATGGATATCATGAGGCTGATCCATGTATCTTGAGGCCACACTTACTGCATAATGAAGATCAGGTCGATTGTGTGTAAGGTACAACAAACACCCAATCAATTGCCTATACAGTGTATTATTTACCATAGGAGAAGAACCTACTTCTTCAAGCTTAACTCCTGAAAGGAAAGGGGTATTTCTTGGCTTGCAATCTTTCATGTTGAACTTGTTCAGAAAATATAAAACATACTTGGACTGATGTAATTTTATTCCATGTTGGGATTGAGCAATTTCGAGACCCAAGAATTTGCTCAACAACCCTAAATCAGTCATAGAAAATGCATGGTTCATTGCATCCTTCAAGGAGGCAATTTATTTCTTTGAACTTCCTGTAATTAGAAGGTCATCTACATACAAGACAATAATCATCAAAGAACCATGAATCAGATTCAAATAAACATTAGGATCAGACTTGCATCAAACAAAACTCAATGACAACAGAAATCCATCAATCTTGGCATACCAAGCCCTGGGGGCTTGCTTAAGCCCATACAATGATTTCTTTAACCTACACACAAAAGATGGATTAGTAACAAACCCTTGAGGTTGCTGCATGTAAATCTCTTCAGTAAGATCTCCATTCAAGAAAACACACTTTACATCCATGTGATGTACCTCCCACTTCTTTAAAGCTGCAATGGCTAAGGCTAGCCTGATGGAGTCCATCTTTGCCACTGGTGAAAAGGTCTCATTGTAGTCAATACCATGTACCTACGAGTATCCCTTGGCTACCAATATTTCCTTATATTTCAAAGGTGAACCATCAGCAGCAAACTTAGTTTTGAAAACCCACTTACATTGAACTAGCTTCCTCCCTGGATGAAGATCAACTAGTTCGCAAGTGTTGTTCTTCTGGAGTGAGATGAATTATTATTTCATGGCTGTTTTCCATATTGGATCATGTGCTACATATTCATATGTCTGTGGGTATTATTCAACCATCAGATATCATTTCTCTGCAAACAAAGGGTCTTTCATACATAGGGCACTCTCAAGCTGAGATCTAGTCCTCCTAGGATCACCAGGATTTCTAGCTAGTTCCCCAAATTCATGAATGGTCTTTGCTGCCCATTTTGTTCTTGTAGGACTGTCAGGATCTGCAATTAAATCATAATTATCAGACATATCAGAATCAACAAACTCATTTATCTCTTCACTTACTTTCAATGGTTCTGGTGGTGAAGAAGACTCTCCAACTTCAATTGCTGCTAAAGGCTCTTCTTGAAACTGAACACTCCTTTCAATGAAGGCTTTGTTTGTGCTCAAATTGATCAGCTTGTACCCTTTTGAATCTTTATATTACCCAACAAATAGACACTCTTGGATTTGGGGCTGCAAATCCTTTCTCTTTTCAGATGGAATTCTGGCCCAAGCCTTTGAGCCAAAAATCCTGAAATGGGTCACATCTGGCTTGTGCCCACTCCAAGCTTCAAAAGGAGTCATACCATCAAGCTGTTTATGAAGCACCCTATTCTGGATATAGGATGCACAGTTTATAGCCTCGACCCAAAACTTTGGTGGCAAAGTCTTAGCCTCCATCATACAGGTTGCCATCTCCTTCAGTGATCTGTTCTTTCTCTCAGCAACACCATTTTGCTGTGGTGTGTAAGGGATTGAATGCTACATTTGAATACCTGCATATTCACAATATTAAATGAACTTAGACTTGACATACTCACCACCATTGTCAGATCTGAGGATCTTGAGTTTCCTCCCAAATTGGTTTTCAACCAAAGCCTTAAAGACTTTGAAGAGGCCAAAAACTTCAGACTTATGCTTCAGGAAGTAAATCCAACAATACCTAGAAAATTCATCTATGAAGGTCAATGCATATTTGGCTTGAATCATTGGCATATGAGGAAATGGACCAGCAACATCACTATGGATCAACTCAATAGGTGCAGAGGTTCTCTCATGACTAGCTCTCTCAAATTTATGCTCTGGGTGTTTTCCTAGGATACAACCTTGACAGACTCCCTTGGAAAAGTTAATCTTTGGTAACCCTATGACCATTTATTTTTCACTTATATCAGAAAGATGCTTATAGTTAAGATGGCCAAATATTTCATGCCAAATCTTTCTTGCCTCATTAGCATGAATCAAAAGAGCAGAGAGGTTTGAGTAGGGAAGAAAATGTGAAAACATGTATACCTTTAAAGTGTGATCTACAACTCCTTTTGCAATGAATTTACCATTTGAGATCTCTGTGATATCAACATCATCATGGGAGAATATGACCTTCTTTGGAGACCCTGTGTGGGTCATATGATACACTGACAAGAGGTTAGAGGCAATACCTGGAACATACAATACATTACTAAACTTACCATGGTCAAGATCAATCCTTCCTTTTCCCAAACTGTCAGTGAGAGAGTCATCTCCTAGCACTATTGGTGGACCTTTCGACATGTTAAGAGAGGAGAATGCCTCCTTGGTTGAAACCATATGTCTTGAAGCGCTAGATTCTATGATGAAGCTAGGTGAGCTTGATGTTCCAGCAACCAATGGATGTACTCTCTCTTTGTCCTCTGAATTTGATCCTCCTTCCCTCTTCTTTGAGCAATCAGGAAGGGTGATGCTATTCTTCTCCAGGAGTTGGGTTAACAGGTCAATTTGCTTCTTCATGTAGGAGCTTTCAGGATGATATCCCTTACTGCAGTATGCGCACTTGCTCATTTCTCCTTTGTTCTTCTTCTTCTGGAAGTTCTTCTTGGAGCCTTGGGGATCCTCTTGAGACTTGTTCTTATCTCTCTTTCGCTTAGGTGGCTTCTTAACTTTATTCTTGCCTTTTGAATCCACCCTCGAATCTCCAGCAACCAAAGCTTGGTCTTTGGAAGGTTTGATGGTGCCCATCATCACCAGTTTATCTTGTTCTTGTGTGAGGGATTCCATGAACTCTGCAAGCGTAGGCATCTTCCAGGCTCGAGCTGTCAACTTGGTGGCATGGAAGGTCGAAACAAACACTGAATAGTCATGGCCAAGCTTCGAGAGTATGGCCAAAACTAGCTTCTCTTCCTTCTTTTCAATTCCACATTGTTTTAGCTGCAAAACAAGGGCTTTAAACTTGGAAAAGTAGAGTTGCAGGGATTCGAAGTTGTTGGGACTCAAAGAGATCAATTCATTCTTGATTTTATGTCCTCTCATCTCATCTATCTTACCAAAAAGTTCTACAATATTCTCCCATACTTCATTAGGTGATGTCAATCCATCAAGATGGAAGAGGAGGTCTCTGGATATTCTCAGACACAAGACCATAGGCCTCATCCCTCCTATTGTGCCATTTAATTTTCCCTGCAACTGCATTGGGATCTACCTCAGTTTCCATAGTCACCCTGTAAATACCCTTCCCTCTCAACAGTATCTCCATCTCCGCTTTCCATTCAAAGAAAGTAAATGGAGTCAAGATGATCTTCTGAGATTGATCCATAGCTCTGAACTGTGCCCTTCAACCAGCAGAATGCTCCCAGTCAAGATATCAAACCTGAAATAGCAATATGGAAGGAGAGAAATCGATATACAAAGGCTCTGATACCATGTGGAAATTGAACCCAAGTGATAGAACAATTGCACTCATAAAATTGCTAATCAAACATGCAAATTTACACACAAAGGAGACTAAAATTGGAGCATAACACTAATCTGTATTTAATAAGTGTACAATAGCCAACCTTATGAATTCATAGGCTGCTGCAATATATAATTACTTGAGATATTTGAATGCATAAGGATGCCATTCGAAATAGTCAAAAGCAGGCTTACTAAATCTAGTCAAATCCCCCATAGGTGCATAAAGCAGTTTCCAAATCTACCTAGAGGCTCATGAATTGGAAAAGTCAAGTAGGAAAGATAATAGGTGATGGAAAGACAACTCATACATGCTTTTATTAGGAGAAAAGAATGGAGGATGATGAGGGAAAAAAACAAGTCAACTACACCCAGTATTACTTTCCCTTTTGCCTCAAATATCAATAAAGCAGGCAACTTAGAAGAAAAAGCATATATGCGCTAGGGAGGATCTGGAATAAAGTAGAACTACTAAATATGGTTTCTAGGAGGTTTCCCAAGCACTCCATGACTCAGTTTTAGCAATTTTGACTTCTAGGACATGTGGAAGACAACTTTCATAGAGTGGAATATTAGAAACTAGGAAAATAAGACAAAAATGGATTAATTAATGTCTAAGGTAGATAACTATGGGTTGATTATTCTAACATTCTTGATGATAGATTCCAGTCTATAACCCCATCAACAATAAGCTGAACATCATATGTAGTTGGAACACCAATGACAGTCTCACCAAACATGCCTTGATCGGTTACTGCCAATGTATGATGTCAGCTATGCTCAGAGTCACATTCCTTTTGGTGGAATTAGAATTGATCAGCTTATGTTAACACAAGAAGGTATTAGGAATATGTCAAAATCCCATAATTTCTGAAAAATTTAAAATTTTAAAAATATAGATAATATTCAATAATGCAGTCAGCTAATTGTTTTAATTAGTTATATGTTAATGATTTCATAATCTGAATTATCTACATTAGAGGAATTTTGGGGTCTAAAATGGGCCTCCTAAGGAAAATAATAAAATAATAGTTAAAATAATAAAATAGTAGTTAAAATAATAAAATAATATTGATTAATTTTGGAGGAAGAAAGAAAAAAACTACTTTTTGTGTTCATATTTTCGACATATCTCCCTGTGTTTTTACTCAAATTTCGATCGGTAGAGCTCATTGGATGCGGAATAAATTTCTGCATCCAACGAGCTCTCCCGATCGAAATTTGAGTAAAAACACAATGAGATATGTCGAAAATACGAACAAAAAAAATAGTTTTTTTTAATGACAAATATGTCAATTCAACCATTATGGTTGACTTATTTTATTGAAATTCTATTGGTTCTTGAATTCCAACTCACAAAAACTTATTTTGGCACGTTTTCTTATAAGGCCCATTTTAGACCCCAAATTTCCTCTAATGCTTGATTATGTTTATCTTATAGAATAATTCTTTTTCAGTTTAATGGCTTATTTTTCTTTGCGACCACAAGGTGGAACTGTCTTGGTATTCTAGGGCTTACTTAGCTTTCGAGCTAACGCAGAAAGTTTACCTGCTCTTATAGATTTATAGGTAAGAAAGATCTGGTGCTGCTTGTCAATAATCATAAAGCATACAGATATATGTTCGTTGCGAAAACAATAGCTCAGTAAAAGAATATAAATGTTGTTCAATTTCAAATGCTTTTATGAGGTAAAACCATTAAATCGTTATTCTTTTTAAAGACGCCATAGAAATGAGATTCAGTCCTAACAGTATTGGTGACAATTTCTTTCTCTCACTAGAATGTAATTTATAGTTTTCATTGTGAACTACCCTCTTCGATGTTTATCAATGTTACCAAAGTCATCATGTGTAAACGCCTTAAACTTTATCCTTACACACAGGTTAAAGATGGCCGGGTTTTTACGTTAAGGGTCTATCTTAAATTGTGAACATAAACCATTTACGTCATGTCAAATTTTGGTTACTCCTTGTGATATGAAAGTAATGCGCATTGGTAAATGAGTTTTTGTACCATTATTCCAACTTCCAAAGCTTTGAAGTTTAAATGAATTATATCATTATTACATACTGCTATCAAAAGGGATTAAGTTAGTGTCGATGAACTAAACTCGTTTACACCTAACGTACTTGGAATATTTTGTCCAGTTATTGTTATTATTTCATCAAAGTTCCAATGACAAACCCGATAATTACTATAGGACTTCACCTTCTCATTGCAAACCTTAATAGTTTAATAAATGAGTACTCAAGACAAATGAGAATAAAACTAGCAAGAAGGGTATCTTATCTTACATAGATTCTAAGAATTTCTTATGTTAAAGAATAAGTGACATAACCCTTACTAAGTTACAATCGTTTGGTTGAACGAATACTTGCTTGTAAGAAGAGTATTTACCATAAATAAATTTTATGAATTTATTTAATAAAATATTAAATGGCATAACCATTACCAAAGTTATAATCGTTTGATTGAATGTATACCATATTTGCATAAATGATGGGTCGTAGTATTGACCATGCCCTTGATAAGTTTTATGGCCTAAATTGTATATTAATGTTTCTTTTGTTTACCATATAACGTGCATGCTAGGTTGAATTTGGGAGTGAAGATCATGGTGGAACTTCCGAATCACCATAGGATTGGAATAATAATCCTTTCATTGATTGCATGCCAGGACTATATAGTTTTACCCACTGCATGCAAATAATTTTGATTGAGTACGTGGAGTTATCACAACCAAGTGTTATGAAGTTAAAAAGGCACTCACGAACCCTAACTTGTTATTCCCTCCGTTGTTTTCGGCCTTCGGCCACTCTGCAACTCGTTGCTGGTAGTCTCCCAGTTTGTTCCTTTGTCTCGTGCACCTTGTGAGCTCTCCCTAAACGCTCGATAGAGAAGAGTTGTAATGAATTTGTTTCCTGATTGGGCTGGGTTGGTTGTTTTCCTCCGGGGTTTATCCTTCACGGCTTGCCCATTTCAATAATTCACCAGACTGTAAAAGTCTTATTCTTCTGTGGCCCAGTAGTGAGAGCCGTGGTCTCGCATCTCGAGAGTTGTTGGGTCTTAGGGTTTCACAACAGAGTGGATTTTTGGCTGGAAAATAGTGATAGCCCAAGCATTTATACTTGCTTGGCTTGTTGCTCTGACTCTCGATCACTGTTGGTTGTTACTGTGTTGGTAATCTCCTTCTTTCTTGCAGTAGATGAAGGGTTCGTTTCTCTTTACATTGGTGGCAACTCTTCTGCTTGTGGGTGGTTACGTTACCTTGAATTTTTAGGTAAGAATCTATAATGGTATCTTTGCTTCCTTACACTTCTAATTCATTATTTCTCTATTTAAAATAAGTGCAAATTCTTACGTTATCGTGGGTGTTTTTTACAAGTGACGGCTTGTCCTCCTGCGTGGTTGGTGCAAGGCTGGGAAAACCACTAGCTCACGAGCAAGCCTTGGATATCCCATGGCAGTTTGTCCTTGTTCCTTTCCTTATGGGACGTTTGATGGTTGGTCACCATGGCCTGCAAAACCCTTGTGGTTTTGGTTTACCTGGGTTAACTTAGTTCATAACTTCTATTAATGATAAACCCTTGCTTTATGCGGGGCTTCCGACTTAGGTCGTGACCTGTAAATTTTGATTTTGTTCTAGTTTTTGTGTATAAAATGTATAAATGAGGGAAGGCTGATGAAGCCATACTCTGCTAACTTTTAGAACCCGAGAGGCATTTAGAAAGGAGCTTAAACTCTTTTGTTTGATACCTCTGTTGTAAATTTTGATATAATAGGGTTTTACCCTAACTTGGCGATATGAAGATCTATTTACTATTTTCTTAAATTATCTTTTATTTACAATATAATACTGTAATTTATTTTGTTATTGCTTATATTGTATAATGGGTTATTGAGCTCAGTGAATCGAGCATGTCTATGTTCTGTTAGTTTATTTCCTGCAAGTTATTACATTTGAATTTACCCTGTAAATTATTTTAATGTTACCTGTTTAGGATAACTCTATATTGTTTGTATATTAACTTACCTTAATTATCTCTGTTCTAATAAGATTGTAAATATTATTTTATATTGGTTAGCTTTCAGAAAGAAAACAAGTAATTTAATATTTTTTTTGAGTTGTACTTATGTAACTGTATAGTTACATCTTTAAGTACAAAGTTCATGTTTACTTGATACTTATTATAATGTTATAAGATTTGTTATTTTACCTGCAAGTAAATATTGCTCCTATAATTATATATATTATCTTTATATTCAGTCTATTTATGAAGTATATAGATGGGAAAATATTTCATTGTTGTATTCTTATGCTCTCTATACTAAATAATTTATAAAGAAGTTCCTTCTGTATCTATATTACCCTATTTAGATTATAACATTAGAATTTATAAATAAAGGTAATAACAAATTAACTGTATTCCTTTCTTTAAATAATTAGTAGTTTTGTTTAAATTCCTTAAAAGATAGGTTAGTAGCTGTAGAACTTGCGTAAGTTCAGCTAGATAAGATGAATGAATTATTTACATTATCAATTATAAAAGAAATCACCTAACTTAAAATCTTAAACCAACTAGTTTTATCTTTAGAATTAGATCAAGGTTTTTCTATCCTTACTCACAGTTTGGTTGCTAATATTACAGTAGTTATTTATCCTAAACAGGAAAAGAAATAAACTGTAGAGCTGAAAAGCATTTTATTTAACCTAACACTACACATTTTAACTATTATCTTCTTTTCCTTTTGTTTCAAAATAGATGTAAAGATTACAGAAGTGAATACTGTATAGAGAACTGTTTCATCTACCAAAACATACTACTGTTAGTATAATGATATAGCTTCCTTTCCTTTTCTAATAATCAGGCATTCACAGTCTAGGTCTAACACTACTCTATGTATAGAATAATATTTCTTCTGATAACAAATAAAATAAAACATTCTAATAATCAAGATAACATCTTATTTTATATTTACATCATACTTTCTTCATTTAAATACACCACCTGTGCTAGAGTACGATCTGGATTACTCCAGATGGGGAAAAACACAGGTAGAATTTATTTTTCATCAAGAATAATTTCATTACTAAACAAACTAAGATATTCTATCCTCTAAGTTTACATCATAACCTGAAAATGCATCATTCAATCACACACAGATATTAACACAGAAATTAGTAGATAGCAGAACCTGTTCTTAAAGTTGATCGACAACAGCAATGGGAGGTCGTTCCTCCCTACCAACTCCTGGAGAGTGCTCAAACAACGAATCCTCAGAACCCCCGAGCCTACTCTGGTCTCCCTGGCTGGAAATAGGTGAAGCAAATAATCAAGTACTAGTCCTGAGACTCAATACCAATCCTAAACTCATCAGTCAAATATCTCATCTAGAAAGCTGTATCAGATCAAGTTCCTGTAGTTTATCCCTCAAAACACCTTCCTTACAATTTCCCTTTTTCCCAATGAATTCCTTGAAGTGCATTCCACCTGAATGATTCTTCTCCTGGAAAATATCTGAGCAGCCTCAGCTCTCTACATTAGGCATTTCTAAAAGATTGCCTAGGTCTTTTTGGGTTAGTTGTCATTAATTGAGCCACTTGCTCTGATCCCACTTTCTTGGGGGATCATGACCCCAAATGTAGGGAAGTTTCCACCTGCAACATAGGAAGTGTTTGAGGATGCTGCCACTTGTCCTTTTTCTCTCCACCCAGTTCCTTCCACCAGTTTGACCAGTAACACTCTTATTAACAACTCTCCCAAGCTGTTGTCTCCACTTTTTATTTATTAAAAATAAAATATTCAGAATTACATTCCACATCTTTTGACTCTGTTGAGTCATCAGTCTCAACTTAGCATTAAATTTAACATAATGTCTTAGGAATCAATTTAAAACAAATAACATTATTTTACAAAATTGGGGTATGTGACAGAATGGCTCCTAGTGGCTAGCCACAAAATCATTCTATATGCAGGAAAATCAATTCAATCAAATCAAGTATTTTGTTGCAATAATTTTTTCATCCAAAAAGACATGAGCTATCTGCTAACCAGTTTCCTTTTCCATCCCAACGACAATTTATTGATGAAAGATGTGTAAGTGGAGTTTGGGATATTTACGAGTTTGGTGTGTTTGTACAAACACAATCACCTACTCTCCATCCCTTTGATTTATACCATATGTATCTTAGATATTGAGTACAATGTTGCAGTTTTGTCAGGACGGGATGAACTATTCCCATCAGAAATTGGTTATAATTCTTGGTCTTTTCCAGTGTTATACCATGGTTTACAATTTGAGGTTACAAGTGGGATTTGGGAGAAATCCTCCATCACGCATTCTTCTGATCTCCATGGTCTAGGATTTGGATTTTTCATACAGCAAGGACATCCTTTCAATTTTAATACTGAAAATCAATGTCAGTAGTTGCAATGAGTTGGGTTAAATTGGTAGTATAATGAAGGTTTAGAAGAGCATTTTTCTTCTAAATAATTGCATAGGATATATCTAATTTATGCACACACTGTTAATTTAGAGACTAGACAATCACACAACAACTCAATTAGTCAAAAGTTCTCTCTTTGCTCTAGTTCATAATTTATAATGCATGATAATGTGGTTTCTAGTAACAACCCCATCACAACAACCTTAACATCATATGTAGTTGGAACACAAATGACAGTCTCACCAAACAAGCCTCGATCAGTTACTGCCAATGTATGATGTTAGCTATGCTTAGAGTCACATTCCTTTTGGTGGAATTAGAAGTGATCAACTTATGTTAACACAAGAAGGTATTAGGAATGACTCCTAGTGGCTAGCCACAAAATCAATCTATATGCAGGAAAATCAAGTCTTTTGTTGCAACAATTTTTTCATCCAAAAAGACATGAGTTGTCTGCTAACCAGTTTCCTTTTCTATCCCAATGACAATTTATTGATGAAAGATGTGTAATTGGATTTTGGGATATTTACAACTTTGGTGTGTTTGTACAAACATAATCACCTACTCTCCATCCCTTTGATTTATACCATCTGTATCTTAGATACTGAGTACACAAACACAACCATCGCAATTATTGAATTTTCAATCTTTAAGCACCCTAGCATCTAATGCAGGAATAAAATATACTTGCCTATTTGAGTGGGCTTAGCATATTGATCCTAACATTGAAGTTTGATTGTTGCATGGTATGCATGATCCCAATTTGTTACCTTTTGGAATGATTAGTGATTTGTCCTCGTTGAACATGCACTTCACACATTCTCTTTAACAATCTTAAGAACAGAGGGTGTAGGAAAGGTATAATGTTGAAGTTTTGTTAGGATGGAATGAACTATTCTCATTAGAAATTGCCTATAATTCTTGGCCTTATCCAGTGTTATACCATGGTTTACAATTTGAGGTTATAAATGGGATTTGGGAGCAACCCTCCAGCACACATTCTTCTGATCTCCATGGTTAGGGATATGGATTTTTCATACAGAAAGGACATCCTTTCAATTTTAATACTGAAAATCAACGTCGGTAGTTGCAATGAGCTGGGTTAAATTGGTAGTCCAATGAAGGTTCAAAAGATCAATTTTCTTCTAAATAATTGCACAAGATATATCTAATTTATGCACACACTGTTAATTTAGAGTTACCTTTTGAAAGTACTAGTGATTTGTCTTTGTTGAACATGGAATTCACACATTCTCTTAAACAATCTTAAGAACGCAGGGTGTAGGAAAGGTATAATGCTACAGTTTTGTTAGGACATGATGAACTATTCCCATCAGAAATTGCCTATAATTCTTGGCCGCTTCCAGCGTTATACCATGGTTTACAATTTGAGGTTAGAAGTGGGATTTGGGAGCAACCCTCCAACACACATTCTTCTGATCTCCATGGTCAGGGATTTGGATTTTCCATACAGCAAGGATATCCTTTCCATTTTAATATTGAAATCAATGTCGGTAGTGGCAATGAGTTGGTTAAATTGGTAGTCCAATGAAGGTTCATAAGAGTATTTTTCTTCTAAATAATTGCACAAGATATATCTAATTTATGCACACACTATTAATTTATAGACTAGACAATCACACAACAACTCAATTAGTCAAAAGTTATCTCTTTGTTCTAGTTCATCATCTGTAATGCATGATAATGTGGTTTCTTCATTCCACCATGGTAGTTGTAAATGTACAGTGCTTTTCACCATTATCTCCTTAACAGAAATAGGGTTTTCACTGTATTTTAATATATTTTGTTCTTTCTACAATATTGTGTGTCTTAGTCAAAACCAGATCAATATGCCTGTGCAATTAGATTTTAGCATGCTAAAGTAAATTAGTGCGTTTCATATTATACATACCCAGGTCAATAGAGAGTGATGTTGAAGCCTGTATTGTTATTTCGATTGCATATATGGAGGGGATTCTTTTTGTCTTTGCCTATTGGAAAATATCATTTGGTTTCTATTAGATCAAATCTTTCTTTTGTCTATGAATCTGTATGATAAATTGATAATTTGGATTTCAAAATGATTTCTAATAAGAATGTTTTTCACTGAAAAGATTCAAAAGTAGTGATTCTCTGAAAGTTGTAATTTATATACTAATTTATTTTGGATGTGCCTTTGTAGATTGTAAGATAAGATAATAGGATAATAATATAATTTATTAATGTTCAACAAATGACAATAAAAAGTTCAATGAGACTTCTACATACAATAGTGCTATATCCAAAGATTGAGTGCAAAGGCCGCTCCTAGAAAAATATGAGAAGGAAACCAAGAAATATTAGTGTCTGCTGATGATTAAAAGAGCACAATGGCAATTGTATTTTGAAGTTCAGTGTAGTGAATGGGAGGGTGAAGTGCACCTCTAGTCTTATGCATAGAAGAGAATCTAGATAACAATGTATCACAAGCATGATGTGTAAAATAAATAAAGTATTGTTCATGTTGGTTACATTTGGATAAAAATGGCATATATGCTATTAAATTCCCATGTGCCAAATCATAATCCTTGTGAAGGAACTGTCTAATACCGAACATTTGTGAAATCTGCCTATGTGGTAATGGGATGTTTTCAATCACCTAGTTGGTAGACATTGGTTTCTGATTTGGTAAGGTTGAAGTCTCCCACTTGCTTGCATGGAATCTCTTGAAGGGTGTATTTTGTTAGGACAAAATATTGGTGCGCATGCTTTTATGAGGGTTGCACAAATGGTATCTAGTTTTATAAGATACAAATAAGCATTCTGAGGTTTTATACTTGAAGTAGCCAAATGCAAGAATGGTATTTTGGTGGCAGTCACCAAAATTTAATCTTGATAATATCCCTTGTTCTTAGCTGGATTTATACATCCTATTAGAATGCTTTAGTGGGTGGGCTTCTTTATCCCTGTTGTTCCTACCACTGATTTTAAACATGGTATTTTGAAATGTGCTTTTCCTCTTTCTCTTTTCTAGTTTTGGATGTTCAATTGACTACCATTATTTTTCAGGTTAGTTGCTTTGGAGGAGATGATCAGTCTGAAACTGGAGACTATTGGAGTTGAATTGATTCTACTTTCAACTTGTAGGCTGGTTAGGTTCTGAGATTCATTTCTTTGTACCTTATTAAATATGTGCATACTATAGAATGTGCTCATTAATGTCCTAATTATGCTCCCGGGCTTGAGATTGAATGCATATGGAAAGTATGGACGCAAGATCAAAAGATATGGTTACAACACATTGATACTGGTGGTTATCTACACAGTCATGATAAGAAGTACGCTCGCATAGTTGGTGGCCAGCAGGAGGTGTGTTACTCTTTTATGAGAAAACTCAATTTTAGATTGTTTTCTTAATCAATTTTGGAAGTTCTAAAATGTAAAGGTTGGTTATACCCCTCTGACATTAGTACTTTAATGATTGGAGATATCTTCTGAACATAATGGGGTTGGCTTGACTTGTATAACTCTTCATTAGAAATCACTCCTTTCTATTAGAAACTCTTGTTTCGTTTTATAGGAAAAACTACATGTATGTAATGGATCTCTATTTTTTTATGAGGATGGTGATGCTCCATCTTAAAGTAGCTTGGAGCAATTTGTTTCAGATCTGAAACAAGTATTAGTTTAGTTCTTGGAAGAAACATCAAGGTAAACGTAATGGACTTTCCCACTTCTTTGGGAATAAGGAATGCGTTATCTTTAGCTCATGAAAAATTTTGGAGTGCCAATTTCTAAAGACAGAAACTTATCTAGAGACAGTATATGGTTAAGAGCACAAATTTCCATGCAATACCAGTGTTGCAAATATCTCCTATTTCTCCCTATACTATCTAATTTCTCCCAAGTTTTTTGTGCTTTTGATTTGTCCAATTTTCATGATTATTCAGGTCTATGTTTATCTTTACCAACATTTTTCAATAATTCCTGATAATTTCCCTGATATTTCTGATAACTTTTGTTCTAGACCCTCGGCGATATATTCCCTGACACGATATTTGCACCATTTCTCTTCAAAACACTTATTCAACTGTTTATAATAGTTCATCAAATAGTCCCTCAAGTGATGGTCTAGCGGTTCATCCTCTTAACATATTCTATGCAGTCCAAAGCTCAGTCTTATCAACAATACTTGTACAGTCAATGATTTCCTATTTCAAGTCCTCAATGTCAAATTTACATATCGTATTTAGAGGTAACTACCATATCACCATTCAAACCTTCACAATGACCTGGAATCTAGCCATACTCACCTTTCCAACATGCACCACTATCATGTTCGTGCTACACCACACCCTCACTATTGGATGCCAAAGTCGGGTCATGACAAGCTGCATCCACATTGCAGCAAATATTGCAGGGATCCAGAACATATCCCCCAGGCATCGGTTATCGGAATGGTGCATCATTGCAAGTTTTATCCATTCTAATTGACTTTTGGTAGGGATAGGACCCCAATTCTGCATCGATCTAACCCCTAAAATCAGGCAACAAACACTTCAATCTTGCAATCTTAGCCTCTAAAGGTTCTTGACCCTATAATCTCATGCACTTCTGATACTGGCAACCTTGTTTATAAATATTTGAACTATTTGCTCAACACTTTTCTCCTTTTTACTGATGGAAATGGGTTGGTTTTAGTCACCAAGGGACTCTAAAATTCATGCTTACTTTATTCCTAATTCACACAGGGTCAAATTTTGGAGGCTATGGCTCATTTTTTCCAACTCATCAACGGTCTCCATCAGGTTTTCCTCAACCTAAAACTCCAGCTACTGTGCAGCACAATAGTACACAAAAAATGCCAAATGAGGCAATGGTGGAGTTCATCTGATTTATAGATGATAATTTGATCAGGTGAAATAGCATATAAATTGTACATTATGCAATCAACAACCATTACCTCAAAAATTATATTACACTACCTTTTAAGAAAATAATTTTTGACAATCTTTTGCAGTGCATGCGGTCGGCATCTGCAAGCACAAGAGGCACTACCCCTTCTACAACAAAGGTGGTATCAACATCCACCAATTTATAACCTGGTTTAGCAGCCTTAGCTGTTGATTTTGCAAAAAGTGGGGAGATGGTTGTTTTCGCAGTTAAGGGAATTAGAGAAATATCCCCGTTGAAAAAGGATCCTTTAGCTAAAAACACAAATATTGGTGATCAGAAGAGGTTAAAGTTGCGAATTAATATGGGCTCTGACTCTGCTACGCGCAACAAGAACTCTGCAATTTACAGTGGGTTAGTCCTTGAACATTCTCCCATCTCCATCTCTTGACGATAGCCTTGATGATGGCCAAGAATTATCACCTGATAATGAATCCAATCTTGCGCTGTCTCCTTTCTCCATTATCCAGGTATGATTTCCCCTTTCTGTCTTTGCTAGATAGGGATTTGTTTGTTTTATTGTTTTTTGTTGGAACCAAACATGTTTTGTTGATCACTAAAGGCATATTGTTGTTTTGTCTGCTTGTGCTGGAGCATATTATGACATCATATCAAATTCTTGGAGGTTCCTTGCTTACACCCATTCGGGATATTCTACTGCAATTTTTGGAAAGAGATGATAAGATTTTTTCAAAAGAACCTAAAAAATTGACAGTCAAGACAAAGTTTCTAGAAGATCCATCCACAAATAGAAATGACTTTGAGTCAGTTAAGGATTTCTGAGGATCAAAGGGAGACATAGGGACATCTAGTGGGAACAAAAGAAAATATACAGAAATAAAGGATCCCGGTACAGAATTAGCAAGGAATGTTACAGCTAATTTGAAACTTCCAAAAAATTCTTCTTCAAGGAACTCCCATCATGGAAGGCAAGAAAGGGAAATCATGGGTGAGTCAGAGAAAGAAAATCCAAAGGGATCTTATCCATACAAGAAAGCAACAAAAGAAGCATCAAAGGACAAAATCCTTTGGGCTGACATATTGAAATATGAACATAATGAACTGGATGAGAATAAAGGTTTGGACAGGGTCATGAAAATAGAAATTATGTTGATGCCAGTTTCTGTGAAGCAAGTGTGTAAAGAAAAGAGTACATGACCAAGTGAAAGAAGTAAAAAATGAAAGTTGTCATAAAGATTTTTCATCGCATCAAAAGAATATTGGGGCAGAGAATCACAAATATCACGAGACAAGTGACCGTTCAAAAGACCATATGGGTTCCAAGGAAATGCATGGGCCAAAAGATGCCACAAATGAAACTTCAAAAGACAGGGCTTCTGGGAAGGGTGTCTCCGATGAAATGGTTAGTAGAGATAAGGAACTTGAAAATCAGCATGGATCAGCCAGTAAGAAAAAGAAAAAAGACATGCATAGAGATACTAATTCATCTAAAGAAGCATCAAAAGAAAAGTATAGGGATCATACAAGAGAATCATATAGAGATCCAAGAAAACACAAGTATGCCAAGGATTCTTTGACCTCAAAAAGTTTTGGAGTTCAAGGTATCAAAGTTTGAAAATAATCAAAGAATGGATCTGCCAAGGACTATCATAGAGATTATGTCAAAGAAGCTAGGAAAGAACATAATGGAACTAGAAAAGATCCTATTGATGCTTATCATAAGGATAGTGTGAAAGAATCAAGATCCGAGCCCTTTGAGAAAGGGGTTCCAAGGGTCTCTCAGAAGGGGAGAGAAAGAGAATATACTTTAACGAAGGAATATTCATTTAATAAATTGGATCATAGTTCAACTAGTGAAGTACATATTTCAGCTGCTATAGTTCCCCGACCTTTTTTAGGAGTCCCCATTGATACTGATGCAGTTTTGTTACCCCAAGGAGCTTGTTTGGTACCCCAAGCTCTAGTTGTTATAAAAGAAAACTGGTTAATGTGCGATGCAAGTGAGAAATGGTGATTGCTTCCATATGGGATGGATTCTTCAAAACCACTTCCAAAGAAGTGGTTTTGTTGGATGCTTGATTGGCTGTAAGTATTGTGAACTAACAATCTTACCTTGTGTCTTATTTAGTGTTTGCATGTGCTAGCAGTCGATGCTCAAGTGATAAATGCCATGTTTGACATGTGTCTCAGTCTGCATTGAGTTGATTGTGTGTTTTGTACTTTATCATGGACTAATTGCTATGGAAATTTTCTTGTTTCAATAGGCCTAACATGCATTAATGTGATATTGGTGAAGATGAGACTACACAGGCTCTTAATTCCATGTATGGAATACAACCAGGCCAGGGTCAGATGGAAGCAAATAAAGAGCAGCTTCAACTTCTAGGAGCTCCTCATTCTAAACCTACCCTTGATATCAAAAAACTTGAGCCAATTCAAGATGTAAAAGCTCTGAATCCAAGTCTGATTTCCAGTAATGGTAAGAAAGATTAAGTAATGACCTGACTGTCAAATTCTGCAGGTTTAATAAACCACTCAAATTATATTCCAAAAAAGAGTAAACATAGCTCTATCAAGAGAAAGAGCTTAAATGATGTAGGTCAACAGTATCTAGAAAAGGTTCAGGTAGGCACAAGCATATTACACCAAGTAATTAAGGGGAATGATGTTGTAGTAGGAATACACAAGTCCAAACAGCAAGAAAAATGGAATCCAAAACCAAATACTTCTAATAAAGGTATGTATCTACAAATCCTTTCTTTTGATTTGGTTTTCATTTGGTGATTCTTGCTATGTGCTTTTCTTATATATATTTTTTCCAAGGAAAACCTCTCCAGTTAACACATCATGGATGGAATCCCTAGAAAACCCTTAGGCGTGGACTTGTGTTCCCATTATAAAGAAACAATTCTTGCAAATTGTTTAATTGGATACAACAACGTATATTTAAGATTAGTATTTTTTGTTTGAGATGCGTATTACTAATTAGTATTTTAACCCAACCCTCAGCTATCATGCAAAAGCAAATTCTAATAGTGAGAAAACTAATCTTCTACCTTATTATAAAATGTATGTAAGTTTTCCAAAGTAATAAAATCTATTCAAATAATAATTATCAAAAAAATACCAAACCTTGAATAGATAAATAATTAAAATAGGTCCACTACATATGTGTGGGATTGAGGAGAAGGTGGAAGATAAAATAAAATCTCATACTTAAGCTTTCCATTCTTCAAAATAGCCACTACTTTAAAACGCACCTACCAGTTTTACAATCAAGTTTCATCTCTAAAGAACCTTTCCTATGAACTACAGTCATCTCCTCAGCACCCATTGTTGACATTATTCTGTCTATCGAAGCATCATCTATGATGAAATCTCCTTGGAGTATGTTTGGCTCTGTGATAATCCTCCTATTTTCTCTGGATCCAAAGCCATCCACATTTATGCCAGAACCTGAAACTGGAAGCACTTGCTCCATCAAACTGCTAATGGTTATATCATGCCTTTTTTACACCGGTAACCTTATATGTGTGTTACTGTTACAAATATCATCACTTCTAATATCTACTAGGCCAGTGA
The DNA here is from genome assembly GCA_001517045.1 of Pseudotsuga menziesii. Lineage (NCBI taxonomy): Eukaryota > Viridiplantae > Streptophyta > Pinopsida > Pinales > Pinaceae > Pseudotsuga > Pseudotsuga menziesii. The sequence goes on along the minus strand of LPNX010641852.1, from coordinate 101,626 downwards.
TATCATTAGAAAGTAATGAATTGATTGGACACCCACAAAGCATCAGTATGAACAACAGTTACTGATGGACCCTTGTCACCATTGAAAAATAGGCCAGGAGGTGTAATACCAGTATCATTTACATTATTAGTATTAGCATTACAAGTCACTATAGATGACTGTTGAGTCATACATTGATCTGTACTTGATTTGTATCCTTTCACCCATGTAATTCCATTAGGTACTAACTAGTATGCATTGTTATTAAGCCCCCAAAAATTGAAACTGGATATGTTAGATTTGTTAACACAGTATGGAGTAGCTTGTGGTAGAGCCATATTTTTCATTCTAGACGTCAGTTCTTCCATGAGTGTGTCAGCATCTGAAATAGTAACATTTGTGTTCTGCTTTGACATGGTGTCTATGTGCAGGGCAGAATTGTGTAGCTGAATCCCACAAGTAGATGTTCTTGGATTTAATCCCATCCTTTTTTTGTCATTAGGTACTAAAACAACTGTTTTCTGACTAGAAGATGCTCATCGCCTCTTCTTCGCTCTAGATGGACCTTTTTTTATCATTAGGCTGCCCATTTTGAACCAGATTTGTTTTTAGAACGAAATCACCATCCCCACTTGAAATAGGATCCCAAACTTATGATACACTAAACCAGTCATTGTGTGAACCAAATATCCCATCATGTGAATGGTCCTCTACTTGAATCATTGACTTGTAAATTTTTTTATGAGTTAATCTATGAAGAATTACAGTACTGCAATACATTGTATCTTATTCACAATTATAGAAGAAAAAGAAAAAACGGGAAATTAAAACTATTTTATCTGAAAACATGTGGAATCTTTTCAAAGAAAACCACTATTAACCTTTATTTACATCCAAAATCCATTTTCTATAATTGTCACTAGAAATTGAAACCCATTCATACATGCAGTTCTTTGAAATAGCTGACTAGGAATGTTCCATTGATAGACCAAACAGGTAGACATATTGGCAACATCATTAGGCCCTCTGAGTTCATTTACACGCAAAGCTGCACTAGAGACAATTATATTTCGTCCACGTGTATAGTTTATCAATACTTGCCTATCAAGTTCTAGATACATTATGCAGTTAACAACATAGTTTGCACCCATACAAGTGCAAACTAAGTAACGAAGTTTATCAACTCTCAAGGATGAAAGCTGCTAAGAAAATAGTTTAGGAACCAACAAAGATTTACTATGAAAAAATTATAGAAAATGTATAGTAGGTATCCGTGAAGAAAATCCTCAAGGGTTAGCTCAATCAATTGAACCATTTGTTGGACACTTGTGTTGTCATTGATGTCACCCAGCCAGACTCCTCAGATTTGAATTGGGCCAGTTTGAAGAAGTATATGAAGAAAAAGATGACAAGGTACAGTAAGAAGACCTTATGGAACAGACATTTAGATCAACCAAATCCGTCCAAGATAGAAGCTTAGCAGAAGTGGCAGCCTACAGGAGTCCAAATAAAGACAAATAGAGAGACCTCAATTAGCATGACCTATCACATTGAGAAGCGAAGCTACAACTATTTGGATAAGTATATCAGAACAAATATAGCTGGGCTTGATGAAGCCTAATCTAATCCTTAAAATGACATGATCAATTATGCTAATCAGATCGAACCTATCCAGGATCAATGAGAATCCTAATCCAAAGTTTAAAAAATCTGGTAATGATCCAAATCCTGGAGAAGCCCTAAAACAGAGCCGAGCTGAAGAAAGAGTCCTTGTGATATGGCCTAGTACTGATCCAAAATTGGAGATGCCCTAAATCAAAGTAGACCTACAGGATTAGATGAGCAGCCTAGTTCGAAGAGGTAGTCATATGACCAGTTGGTGTTAAACTGTAATTTGATGGAAGCCCTAAAAATTGTTAGGAAGTTCTAATGGTTTACGCCTCAAGTTTGTGGAGTATAGAAGGGTAAGTAAACTTAGTAATTATACGGCATTAAGCATGGAAGGAAAGGGTCTTAAGCTCTTCAAGTATGGAAATATAAACTTGTCAAGCAACCCCTATAGAACTCAAAGTTGACAAAAGGCGTAAATATTTCATTTTTAAGTCAAGTTTGTGTTGAGTATACTACCTCAACCTAGCTGATTAATTGAAGAATAAATAGGTCAAGTTGGCCTAACCTTTGGAGAATTAGCATATAAATAAGGTATGAAGGAGGTCATTTTAGTAATGCACTCTAATGTGAATCTTTGAGGAAAGAAAGAGGTTTGAAGGTGATTGTGGTAAAAGATAGGAGGTTCGAGAGTAACTCTGAACTATGGTCGTAGATCCGAGTTTGAAGAACATGAATTATTTAATTGTTAGTAAAAAATTCTCATATTTAAATCAGGTCAAATTCAAGTGCGTCCAAGGTATGTTGATCTTTGTTCTGAACCTAAGTTTTGAGGCTGGTTGGTAACAGTCCATGAATTGTGGATGAAGTTGAAGTGATAGACAGTAATCACCAGATTAAGAGTGTTCTTATATTTATCTCAAGGGTGGTTGGGAGGTGTAGGGGCAGGACTATAGTCCTTGATAGGTTGTAGCCTATATTTAGGGTGTAATTAGTAATTACTTGGCTATAAAAAAATTAGTGTTGTTGGGGGCCTCCTCATGCTATGATTCACTGAAATTTGGGTGACCTCTCTACTATTTAGTCATCCCTAAAACCCATTTCCTTGTCCCCCTTCCCCAAAACTCAGTAAAAGATACATTCAGTTCTATAGTTGAAAATTGTTGAAGGTATGGCAGAATACCAACACCACAGAAACAATAAATACTGGCTCTCAACTCATAAGTTTAATCAGTGGCAAGCTCGTAAATGGTTTAATGATGGAAAATATGTCAGAGAATTGGAAAGAACAAATCATGGAAAAATAAATTGTATTCAAGATTTCACTCGTGTGAAATACACCAGCATGAATGAAATCAAATTTCAGAAGTTGCTTTAAATTCTAGATTTCAAGAAATTTTCTTCAAGCCACATATTCAGTATTTAGTTTACTGTATGGGTGTTTTTTTCTTAAGGAAAACCTCCTGGGATCCCCCACTCTTCCTTGAAATATCTGTATGGAGGGATTCCCCACTTCCAGCCACAATAGTGACTGGTGTCCCTGAGGAAGTTAACTGCATTTGAACCTATTACCAACCCCTGAACATAGGTTCAAATCCTACAACTAAGGAAATCACCAAAAGAAATTCATATGGGAGAAATCAATTATTAGAGATTCTTCCAACTGCATTTACACATCTTTTTCTCTCCAAATCGTAACCTTTGATAAAAATTGTTGTTGATTTTCAGAAACAAAAGAAAAATGGGGTTTAGCCTTTCTCAAGTTTATTTACTTTATTTTTAGAGGTTTTGTTTCAAGTAAAATCCTTTGGTTCCATCGAGTACACAAATACTTGCCTTCCAAGGACCCACTATATCTATTACATAATTCAGAGAAACTGGAAGGCAAGAATTCGAAGCCCATCCTTATAAAGGTACTATGTGGTGATGATGCAACAATACCTTTGAATCCATGGTAGGATTAGGTACAAAAACATATCCACTTATTTATATATAGAAACATTAAGGAAAAAACAAAACTCTAATCTGAAAATGTTTGTGACAATAATCTCAATTCTTAGGAGTTTCTGAGATAGTTCAACCAATGAAATTACCAAGGAGCACACACATGATAATAAAAATTTTGATAACCCCAACACCTTTATGTCTAAGTTAAGAATCCCATAGACACTGCAAAGTTCCAAAAATATCAGAAAACTGTCAACCACAGCTTAAAATGTCTCCTATAGAAAAATGAAATACTTGGTCAAAATGCCTATAATAAAATACAAAAGAAAGAAATCACAATAAATGTATTCTAATGACAGCTTCTGAGAATGTTATTAAAATTGGACATGGGAATGACTTAGCTAGAACATCATTTGAGAGGACTCATAAACTCAAAAACTCATCACCAAGATTTGGGAAACACTCACAAAATAGAAAAATAAATAAAATTTAAGTACATGAAATTTCAGGCCCAAAAATATACACGCTTCCCCATTAAATTCCCTCTAATGCAACCTTCCTTGGCCTTCAGTCTACTGCATATGGACTTAATGGGTTGTCCCGATCGCTGGGTTGCTTGATGGCCACAAGCATAAAACAATAATTTGGTTCATAAAACAAAGTTACAAACTAGCTATGTCAACAACAATCATGAAGATGGATTCTTTACCTTTGTCTAACCAGGAAGCTCATTGTCAAAATAGGTAGCAATGTGGAATTGCCGAAATTGAGAAAATTCTATAATAATATGAGTTGGAGCCCCATTCTTTTCCTGCTTCTTCAAATTTTCATTCTGCCTAATGATCATCAAATTTTACAAAACCATAACCTTTGCTTGAATTGAATACTACGATAAGAAATGTAGTGATTTCACTGGTATGTTCTTGATCTTGTCCAAGATACAAATAACTGTAAGTTCTATTTGTTGACAACACATATTTTTTTGGTTTTACATGATTTGTAACCTTAGATATATATTGGTTATGTTGATTGTCTTAGATTAATCGGGAACATGAGGGAGAACAGATAGATCGTGCTCTACTAAAAAATGTTTTGGGCATATTTGTGAAGATGGGGATGGATAACATGGATTACTATGAGACAAACTTTGAATAATCCATGTTGGAAGACAGTACCGCTGCCTGCAGACTACTCTCGAAAGGTTGCTTCATGGATTCTGGAAAATTCATGTCCAGATTATATGCTCAAGGTCTTCCTTAAATTTGTTTTTTTTTCATGCAAATTTATATGTACAAACACTTGTTGAAACGAACTATAAAATAAAGAAAAAATGTGTATCTTTCTATAGGCTGAAGAATGCTTGAAGCTTGAGAAAGAGAGAGATAGCCATTATTTACATGCATACAGTGAGCAAAAGTTAATAGGGGTACGATTCCATTTGTAAGAGTTCTTGTGAGTGCATAACTTGATGTCAAATAATTTTCTCATTTTTAATTTAAAATTCAATCACTCATGTAACAGAACGCCAAAATTGTTTTGACTATTTTAGTTCAATCTTCCTCCTTTCATTTTTTGGTTGTCTTTTTGGATATTTATGTGTAGAAAGTAGAGCATGAACTCCTTTCCTAGTATGAAAATTAGCTTATTTTGAAGAAACATTCATGGTGTGATTCCTTGCTAAAGGATGGGAAGGTATGAATTTGATACATGGATTTGCAATGTACAAATATGAAGTCCCTAGCATGTTTTCTTCTAATGAACATTATGAATTGAAATTGATTATTCACTATAGATGAATTGAAAGAGCAAATTTGCTTACCTTATTTGACTTTTACTTTGCTTGATTTCATATAATGATATTTTTCTCATATGTCCAGGTATGCCAAGAGATATTCCGTAAATTGGTTGACTTAATTGGTATCAAATCCATCATAGAGGTATTCCATTCTCTCTGGCAACATGAATGGATATGCCAGATAGGAAAAATTGTAGATAGCTCTCAGGAATTAGTCTATCATAAATACTAGTTACTGGTAAGTTGTAATAGTAATAATTATGTAGTTTGTAGATTGCTATATATCATAAATTTGTTTGAATATCATCATTTCCAAGCAATGACAACTTCTTAAAGGGTTATAGCTCAATGGTAGAGCGCCTACCTAATTATAGGAAGGAGGTTGGTGTTAGAATATTGGTCAATACTGAGAGGGGGGGGGGTGAATTAGTATTGTTAATTTTTTACCTTTTAACCACTTATTTAAAACTTTAACCAAAGCATGGAATCAACAAGATACACAAAACACATAAGAACAAGAACAAATAGAACACAATTTTAACGTGGAATCCCAATAGCGTAAACCACCAACTCATTCTATACTGCAAAATTGTATTTACAAGTTACAATAGAATTTTATCGGAACCAACCAATCAGTATGCACCCACACCCTTGATTCACCAGCACCAACTGGTATGAATCTACGACCCCCTGTTTAGTCAATTATGACTGACAAGGAAGCAACAACTCCCTTTTGCAGGCACTGACCTACCCTAGCACCACCCTGCCGCCCTTAAGATATTAAGTCTCCATAAGCTTCTAGGATTGTATTTCTTCTTTTGGCCTTACTTCTTCTTCAAGTACTGAGATGAAGAATCAAGAGACACTTTCAAATGACGTTTGTTTTCAAAATATATACTTCTCCAAAGGTCATGTGTATTTTTTGAAACAACACACCTTTTCAAAACAATACACCTCCAAAAAAATGATATTACAATAAAAATCATTTTTTTTTATTTTTAATATGTAACTATATATATTATTGTTTTAATTAACCCTTAAAAAATGAATTTATATTAAAATCATTTCTATTATTAAAACTAAACACCTTTTTTTATTTATTTAATTAAAACTTTTAATTGATTAAAACTTTATGTTTTACGAATTCGCATTTAACCTTCATGTTCACAAATGCTTTAGCGACGTCTAATGACTCCTATGCCACATCAATGCCATGTATTCTACCATCTCAGCTTCACGGTCTGCCATGTTCGCAACAACTCCCTACCACGTCGTTATCCTTGTCAATGATGGAATTTTCCACGTGTACCAAATGGTAGGGGGCCTAAGAGGTCATCCCGGGCTTCGAGCTAGTGATATTCTCATGGAGTCCAAACAACCAAATCCCCCGCCATACCTTTGCACTACACGTCTATATAGATGTGAAAGGTTGGGGTATATAAACCCATAAAACTTCATTTGTGCAACAAATGTGGGATTAAGCCCATTGTGAAACTTGATCTTTGTCATCCATTCTTTCGATCAACAGCTCCTGAGTCTCCTCCTTTAAAGACTCTTATGTTAGTGGATTTTATCAGATAGAATTGTCTCTTCCTTTTCCTGTGAGTGATCCAAAGCTTTCAACCCCAAGCACACTTCACCATACTCTTCGAAATCAATTCTGAAATTCAAAGCACAACAAATTTCTTATTCGTCCACAAGCAGTCACCATTTAGGAAGAGGAGATGTCATTCTTTGAAGTCACAAACATAATAGGGTTTTCACCATGTCATGGTTTCACACACTTCTGAATGTGGTAGATTATGGAGCCATACACGAACTTAGGCACCATGTACAACCACTCCAGTATTAAATGTTACACATAGCTCTTCACAATAAATAAGAAACACATCATTACACACACTGTTCAATGCACCAGTCGCAATGATCTCCAATCAATATTCACACAAGTCGAGGCCTCAAGTCACACAGTCTTCAAATTGTATTATCGAGGAAGTCTTCATATTCTTTTAAAATCGATGAAACTTTATCCATGCATTCGAAACCTCCACCATCTTGGCCCTTAAATAAGATTTATTGACATAGAATGGACTTGCCATAAACATGATAATAAAAATCATGAAATCATCCAACACAACACCATCTAAAGCTCTTTGAACCTGAGAGGTAATGAGTAAACGCTCCATTGCATCATCCACAAAGTGTTTTGGCATGGAGGCAAATTCCACTGGACATTCAGTAGGCAGAGGCATTCTAAATCCATCAACAATGTTAGTTAGTAATGTCAACACTAGCATGTAGAAACTCAAATCTTCTTGAATAAGTGGCATGTCTTGAGCCTCATAGAAAAGTCTTTGAGAAAACCTATCAATTTCTGTCTTTGCATTATTATTGCAAGCACCCTTCTTTTAGCCAATGTCTCCTAGTTTCACCACTTGCTCTGATAGAGATTTCAGCCTCATCCATGGTTTTGTCAACAAGGACATGCCTCTCATCTTATTTTTCCATCAATGATCATTACTAGGATGTGTCTGTCCACAATCATTAGTTCACCAAATCTCCATCATCTCATATATTGACATTAGTGCCAATAACACCATCTTCCATATTGCCAACAATCTCCCCCTTTGGCATTGATGGCTATACTGTGTAATACCCTTCATTTCCCCCCCCTTTGACATCAAGGGAAAAGGGCTAATAGGCTCCCCCTGACAGCAATCACTGTCTCCCCTATCCAGATGCATCACATTTTTTTTTGTTTTAATTTGGAGAGGGAATTACGCCCAATGTTTTCTCAAGATGCTCAAACACATCCCTGTTCAAAGGTTTAGTAAATATGTTTGCCACTTGTTCCTGTGTTAGAATATATTCAAGTATGTTATTCTTGCTTCCAGCTTTCTCTCTTAAATAGTGATATTTTATAGGAATAGGTTTTGCCTTGGAGTGTTGGATAGGGTTTTTGGACAAACTTATGGCACTTGTGTTGTCATAATGGATGATAGTGGTTTCTTCAAACACAACCTTAATATCTTGTAGAGTTTGTTTCATCCACTCGACCTGTGTGCAGCACTCTGCTTCAGTGGTGGATAGGGAGATTGAGGTCTATTTTTTACTTATCCAAGATACAAGTGATTCTCCCAAGAAAAAGGATCCTCAACTTGTGCTCTTCCTATCATCTACACAACCAGCCCAGTCTGCATCTGAATAGGATTTTAGGGAGAATTTGTTCTTGCTAGGTACCATAATCCAAAATCTATGGTTCCTTTTAAATACCTGAAGATTCTTTTTATAGCTTGAACATGGCTCTCTTTTGGTGCAGCTTGAAATCTAGCCACCATTCCAACATCTTGCTTGACATCTAGTCTAGAGGTTGTTACATATAGTAGACTCCCAATCATGAATGTATAATGTTTTGGACCTACATCCTTGGATTCATCTTCTTTGCTTAATTTGAAGCCTACTATCATAGGTGTACAAACATGCTTGCAATCCTCTAGCTGAAATCTTTTCAACATATCTTTAATATACTTGGACTGTGAATAAAGATTCCCTTTTTGCACTGTACTATTTGCAATCCTAGAAAGAAATTAATTTCACCAAGCAAAGACATTTCAAATTCTTGCTGCATTCTCTTAGCAAAATCCTCACTCAACTTTTCATCATCACTCCTGAATAAACTATAATCAACATACATTTCTACAATGATCAGGATATCATCAATAATTTTACTATAGAGATTACAATTTGTTGATCCTCTTTTGAAGCCTTGTGTTTGCAGATATGAGTCCAGCCTTGCATACCATGCTCTGGGTGCTTTTTTTAACCCATATAGTGCTTTCTTTAGTTGACAGACATAGTCTCTTTTATCAGATAATTGAAATCCTTCTGGCTGCTCAATATACACTTCTTCTTCTAAGTTTCCATTGAGAAAATCTGACTTGACATCCATCTAATATACCATAAATTTTTTGTAACTGGAAAAAGCTAAGAACATCCTAATTGCCTCTAATCTAGCCATAGGTGCAAAGGTTTCTTCAAAATATACTCCTTCAACCTGAGCATATCCTTTGCATACTAATCTGGCTTTGTTCCTGAGTACTTGCCCATCTTCATTTACTTTGTTTTTAAACACCTATTTAGTTCCAATAACATTCTTATTATATGGTCTTGGAACCAATTCCCAAGTTTGATTTTTTTCAATTTGGTTCAATTCTTCATTCATAGCTTCGACCCAATTCTCATCTTTGCATGCCTCTTTAATTGAGTTAGGCTCAATACATGACAATAGTACTATCTCTGTTTGATACACAAATTTTCTTCTTGTTTGTACTCCTACATCTTTATCTCCAATGATCTGGTCTTCAGGATGATTTTTTTGAATTATTCTGGAGGGTGTCTTGGTGTCTCTTCTAGGGGATTCTTATTTTTCTTCTTGAGTATCTATTTCATCTTCTTGTATGTTTTATTTTTCTTCCACATCTCTTTGTGTATCAACTGGCTCCTCATCATCCTCGCTTTCATCATTGAGTATAATTTCTTGATGTTTAAACTTCTTTGTTTTTAAACCATCTACCTTAACATCAGCACTCTCTATAATCTTATGTAATCTAATATTATAACATCTGTATGATTTCTTGGTAGAAGCATATCCAAGGAAGATACCTTCGTCAGATCTAGCATCAAATTTTCTAAGATCTTCATCAAGTCTTTTGATGTAACATTTAATACCAAAAACCTTGAAGTACTTTACAGAAGGAACTCTCCCAAACCATAACTCATAAGGAGTCTTGTTACTATTTGTCCTATGCTATCCTTTATTCAAAATGTGCACTGTTGTGCTTACAACTTCTCTCCAATACCCATCAAACAACTTTGCTTCGTTGAGCATAGTTCTTGCAGCCTCCTGGACTATTCGATTCCTTCTCTCAACAATCCCATTTTGCTGAGGTGTTTTGGCAGCTGATAATTGTCTCTTAATTCCAAGATTTTCACAGAAGAGATCAAACTCTTTTGAGGTGGACTCACCACCATTGTTTGATCTAAGACATTTGATTTTTGCCTCCGTTTCATTTTCAACAAGATTTTTAAAATCTTTGAACTTGTTATATGCTTCTGATTTTTCCTTGAGAAAAAATACCCAAGCCATTCTAGTAACATCAATGAATAGCATAAAATAGGACTCTCCTTGCAAACTTTTGGTTTTTGTAGGTCCATAGAGGTCAGTGTGAACCATCTCTAAAGGTTTTGAGGTTGAATATTCTTTTGTCCTAAACCTTATTCTAGTTTGTTTCCCTAGTTGACAATGTCTACATATGGGATTTGAAGGTTTTGTAATCTTTGGCAAGTTTATTACTGCCCCAAGGTTACTAACTTTTACTAAATTGTCAAAGTTAATGTGTCCCAACCTCCTATGCGATAGCCAACTTTCATCCACTAAATTCATATGACATTCCTAATCCAGTTTTGTATTTAGTATGTATACATTCTCAGGAGTTATAGATGTAGTACCAACCAATTTTCCAGAGTCCTTTCTCCTAATCTCGCATTTCTTGGAATCGGAGATACAAATGTGTCCTTGATCACAGGTTTGGGACACTTAGTAAGCTAGGTTTCAGATTTTCAACCAGCAATACATTCTTGGCTTTAGACTTTCCCACATTCACAGTGCCTTTCCAAAGAATGTTACCTGAAGCATTGTCACCAAATGTAACTCTCCCCTTATGTTTCTTTAAGTTCAAAAACTTGTCCTTATCTCCTGTCATGTGCTTTGAACACCCACTCTCAACATACCAGGGATCTCCTTTATCTTGGACTTTTAAGGCAATAAGACATTTCTCTTCTGATGTCTTCTCTCTCCAAAGCTTCTTTTGCTCTTTAATGTCCTTTGGCCTTTCTGAGATTTCCATTAATGTACAGTTTCTTGCTTTATGCCCATAGTTATGACAGTTGAAGCATTCTAAATATTTTTCTTATAGAGGTGTAAATGAGTTATAATTTCTGCTCTTTGCTTGACTAATTGTTTGATTGTTTTTGAAGTTATAATTTTTATTGTTCAATCTTTTCTTCTCATATGCTCTACAATTCACAGCTTTGTGTCCAAAGTTGGAGCATGCAAAACAGTATCCAAGGAAAATATAAGGATATCTATTTTGATAAATCTTCTTTGGAGTTGTCTTGAGTTCCTTCTTGATGGGTGGAAATGGTCTTCTGTAGTTATGAACATTCCTTACCTTTTCTTCTTCTTCCTTCTTGATTGTACTTCGAAGAGCCGCTGCAAAAGATTTTGGTCCAACTTGATTTTCCCATTTAGAATAACCTAATCCATTTTTGTTACTCGGATTTCTTTGTGCAGTTATAATTTCATCAAATATTTTAGAACTATTTTCATATTTGTTTTGAAATTTTTTTGTATCAAGTTCTTTCCTTAAGTGAATTAATTATGCTTCCATTTTTTCACAAATTAATTGCTTTTCTCTAAGAGATTCCTCTAGCTTCTCTTATATCCTATTTGATTCTTGAATTTTGTGTTTCAAACTGTTCATGATTTTCTTCATCTCCTTTTCTTTTTGTTCATGCTCTTCCTGTTGTTCAACTATAACCCTTTTCAACTGTCTATATTTAATTTTGTATCTTTTCATTCCATTCAAAGCACTGAATAGTTCTTTTTCCATGTTAACCTCTGTTTCATCTTCTAACTCTTTTTCATTCTTACTTTCTTCTGTATTACTAGATTCTTCAATACCTAGAAAGAGGACCTCATCATCACTGTCACTTGCCTCAGATGAACTGATGTCTTCTTCTTCTTCTTTTGAATAGTAGTTCTTTTTGTATTTTTTCTTATAGCCGAATTTTCCTTTTTTATTGTATTGTTTACTCTTGTCATTTTCATCCTCAGAGTCTTTCTTGGGGTAAGGACACTTGGATTGGAAGTGCCCAATTTTGCCACAGTTAAAAAATTTGAAGGGAAGCTTTCCTTTATACTTTCCTGACCCCTTATGAAGTTTCTTGATAAAATTGGCTTCTTCCACATCATGTTCTTCATTGTGGTCGATCTGAGTGTTTTGCTTTTGATTCTTTATTTTCTTGGTCACTTTGAAGGTTGCTTCTCCTTTTGAAGTATTATTTTATCTCGCTCTCATCTCATATGCAATGAGAATTCCATGTAGTTGATCCATTCTCAAGAGATCAATATCATCTCATTCCTCTAAGGTGGATATTTTTTAGTCATATTTCATGGGCAGTGTCCTTAGCACCTTTCTAACCACTTCTTTTTCTTTTAATTTTCCTCCAAGACCTCTAATGGCATTGACTACCTCATCTATTCTTAGAAAGTATTCCCCAACGTTCTCTTCCTCCTTCATTTTAAGACTCTCAAATTGCCCCCCATATGTATGAATCTTGGATTCTTTGAATTTAGATTCACCATAATATATAATATTTAACTTATCCCAGTCTTGCTTGGCAGTCTTGCATCTCATAACTTTTGTAAAAACAGTGTTTGTCAATCCACTCAAGATTGCATTTAGGGCTTTGGCATTACTCTCATATTCTCTTAGTTCCTTTGGAACTGTAGGTACTTGGTCTTCTATCTTATACACCTCTTGAGTTGTTTCCCACACCTTCCATCCAAGGGACTTCAGATGGCACCTCATCCTCACACTCCAGTATGCATAATTTTCTCCTGTAAAGAGTGGGGGTTTGTTAGTGGCTAACCCATTTTGTTGATCCATAGTGGTATTTGAATAAGATTTTCCTTCCAGTAGTTAAATCGAGGTGGAGGAACTTGGCTCTGATACCAATTGTTAGAATATTGGTCAATACTGAGAGGGGGGTGAATCAGTATTGTTAATTTTTTACCTTTTAACCACTTATTTAAAAATTTAACCAAAGCATGGAATCAACAAGATACACAAAACACATAACAACAAGAACAAATAGAACAAAATTTTAACGTGGAAGCCCAATAGGGTAAACCACCAACTCGTTCTATACTGCAAAATTGTATTTACAAGTTACAATAGAATTCAATCGGCACCAAATAATCAGGATGCACCCACACCCTTGATTCACCAGCACCAATTGGTAGGAGGCTACGACTCCCTGTTTAGTCAGTTACGACTGACAAGGAAGCACCAACCCCCTTTTCCAGGCACCAACCTTCCCTAGCACCACCCTGTTGCCCTTAAGATATTAAGTCTCCATAAGATTCTAGGACTGTATCTCTTCTTTTGGCTTGATTTCTTCTTCAAGTACTAAGATGAAGAATCGCAAGACACTTTCAAATGATGTTTGTTTTCGAAATATATACTTCTCCAAAGGTCATGTGTATTTTTTGGAACAACACACCTTTTCAAAACAATACACCTCCAAAAAAAATGATATTACAACAAAAATCATTTTTTTAATTTTTAATAAATAACTATATATATTATTGTTTTAATCAACCCTTAAAAATGATTTTATATTAAAATCATTTTTATTATTAAAGCTAAACACCTTTTTTATTTAATTAATTAAAACTTTACATTTTACGAATTCGCATTTAACCTTCATGTTCACAAATGCTTTACCCACATCTGATGACTCCTATGCCACATCGATGGCACGTCTTCTACCATCTCAACTTCACGGTCTTCCATGTTCACAAAACCTCCCTTCCACGTTGTTATCCTCGTCAATGATGGAATTTTCCACGTGTACCAAAAGGTAGGGGGCATGATAGGTCGTCCCAGGCTCCGAGCTGGTGATCTTCTCATGGAGTCCAAACACCCAAACCCCCACCATACCTTTTCACTACGCGTCGATATAGATGTGAAAGGTTGGGGTATATAAACCCATAAAACTTCATTTGCGCAACAAATGTGGGATAAATCCCATTGTGAAACTCGATCTTCACTGTCCATTCTTTCTATCAACAGTTGCTAAGTCTCCTCCTTTAAAAACTCTTTTGTTAGTGGATTTTATCGGCTTGAATTGTCTCTGCCTTTACCTGTGAGCAATCCAAAGCTTTCAACCCCAAGCACGCTTCACCATACTCTTCAAAATCAATTCTGAAGTTCAAAGCACAACAAATTTCTGGTTCGTCCACAAGCAGTCGTCGTTCAGGAAGAGGAGATGTCATTCTTTGAAGTCACAAGCATAATAGGGTTTCCACCATGTCACGGTTTCACACACTTCTGAATTGGTAGATTATGGAGCCATACACGAACTCAGGCACCATGTACATCCACTCCAGTATTAAATGTTACACATAGCTCTTCACAATAAATAAGAAAAGCATCATTACACACATTGTTCAATGCACTAGTCACAATTATCTCCAAGCAATCTTCACAGGAGTCGAGGCCTCAAGTCGCATAGTCTTCAAATCATTTAATGAGGTAGTCTTCATATTATTTTAAAATCGGTGAACCTTTATCTGTACATTCGAAACCTCCACCAGCTTGGCCCTTAAATAAGAGTTCTTGACATAAACTAGACTTGCCATAAACATGATAATACAATTCATGAAATCATCCAACACAACACTATCTAAAGCTCTTTGAACCCGAGAGGTAATGAGTAAATGCTCCATTGCATCATCCACAAATTATTCTGGCATGGAGGAAAATTCCACTGGACATTCAGCAGGTAGAGGCATTCGAAATCCATAAACAATGTTAATTAGAAATGTCAACACTAGCCTGTAGAAACTCAAAGCTTCTTGAAGAAGTGGCATGTCTTGCCTCATAGCAAAGTCTTTGAGAAAACCTATCAATTTCTGTCTTTGCATTATTATTGCAAGCACCCTTGTTTTAGACAGTGTCTCCTAGTTTCACCACTTGCTCTGACATAGATTTCAGCCTCATCCATGGTTTTGTCAAAAAGGACATGCCTCTCATCTTTATTTGCCATCAATGATCATCACTAGGATGTGTTTGTCCACAATCATTAGTTCACCAAATCTCCATCATCTCATATATTGACATCAATGCCAATAACGCCATTTTCTATATTGCCAACAATTGGTGGTTCTATTCCTTCGTGCCCTATCATAAATTTGTGACTACAAAAACGACTAAATTCAGATATATATGACTATTAGTAGCTAATTTCCCATATGTTAGTCATATTTAGCTTAGTCATTAATATGTTATCATCTAGTAGTTTATTTAGTCGTATATTTGGTCATTAATTGTTGCAATCGGTGACTAAATCAATGACTAAATCCGTGACTAAAGCAATGTCTAAATCATTGACTAAATCATTGACTCTCAATGACTAAATCATTGACTATCAATGACTAAATCAATGAATAATAAGTCGAGCTATTAATGACTAAGTGAAACACGACTAGCTATAAGATAGTGAAAAATTAGCTACTATTAGTCGTCGACTCAAAAATAGTCATTGATAGCCTGATTTTAGTCATTTTTTCAGTCATTAATTTCTCATTTTGTACTAGTGCACGGGAAGAGGAGGCGACGTAGTGCTACATTGGACTCACTATGGTTAGACATGGAGAAGCTATTGGAAGGGGGGCACCGACGATGGGTGGCGGCACCTAGATGAAGATCTGATAGTCACATGATACAAAGCTCCTCCAGAGTGGATCTCTCTGATGAGGAGGATCACGGTTGCTACTGAGTATGTCAGAGCAGCGACAGAGGAGGATGTTCCGATGGAGGAGGAGAGCGCATATGAGGAGGAGGACACTGAGGAGGACACTGAGTCATAGGAGGATGACTCAGACTAGCACCTTATGATGTTGCCCCTAATGCGTTTGACCATGGGGATTTTTGTATGATATGTATGATCAAAGGAAAAAGGATATGGAGCTTCTCATTTTGTATAGAACATTATGAGATGATATGAATGCATGTGGGTGCATATTTTTGTATTTTTACGGGTTTTTATGAGTCTCTTGTTTATGATTATGAGTATTCCTATGATGTATATGACATATGTATGCATGACTATATGATGATGCATAATGCAATTTATATCCTATATGAGATGATTGATGTGCCACTCTAGAGTGTCATTAGCTGTTTGGCCTGCTACATTATTGAGACTTCTAGGAACATGCATGAATGAAATGGATTCAAAATTTCTAACCAAGTGTCTAGTGCGTAGGAAATTTCTAAAGAGGCAGGGATCATGTACCTGGTAGCAGTTATTCAACTGGGTGACAAGTAGCTAGGATTCTAGGAAGACATCGAGGCGATGAATACCCAAGTGAAGGGTAGAAATCACGATACCAGCGACACCGTTGTACTCAGCCTGGTTGTTGGTAGAAACACCAACACACATTCCGTCGATACGGATCAACTCATGCGATGGGGAATAAATGACCCACACAGCCGAGATGAGATTAGGAGACCATGTACTTGCACCATTAGCGAAACCAACATAGCAAGGAAAGGTAGGATCCATCTAGAGCAACCAAGGAAAAAAATTGTGAGACTTGTGGTAGATGCAAAACAAGAAATAAAAATTGTGATACAAGGGTATGCAAGGTGGTTGAATTAGGAATAGAATATCTTTAGGTAGATCCCATTATGGGGATTGTTCAATATGCGACTGTCAGAGTCAGCAAGGAGGTATTCCCCCTTGCCGAGAGATCAATAGATGACATAAGGTCCATACCACATGGATTCAAACTTCCATTTTCTAGTCTTATAATGGGCCTTTTCATAGACGAGGACAAGGTCCCCCTCGCTAAAGGTCTGTGGGTGGATGTGGGAGTCATTATGGGACTTCGATCGAGTCATAGTTGCTTCAATAATTTGGAGAGTAGCACAACGATCCTCATTAGTTTGTTCCAGCATAAGTAGGTGTTCTTCCAATGGTGAAGTATCAAGTAGAAGCTCGATGGCAAGGCAGAGTGATGGAATATGGAATTCAATGGGAAGAACCAGCTCCACACCATGGACTTAATCAAATGGGGTAAACCCAGTGGTGGTTTCAAGGATCTCTCTGTCATCACGATAATGGTGTCGAGATAGATCAGGAGAATCTTTCACAGTTGATGAGGAAAAAGGACTACTGGAAGTAGAGATCGTATAAATGGTTTTATTGGTGTCCGAGGAAGAGGCCAGAGGGTGGGTCTCCTCAAGGACAGTGATTTTGGACTCAAAGGAGTGCTTGCAAAGGTCACTGAGGAGTGACTAGTACTTAGGAAAGTTTGGGCAATGGTGTGAATGTCACACACCTCTAAAATTCACAAATAAAAAAATTGCACATGTATTGAATCATACAATTTTTAACATGCAGTCTTACTCCTGTGTTAAGTTAATGATGCTTGTGAGTTACCAATCTCTAATCGCTTACTATGCCAGGATTTGTCAGCGGCGGTAATGGAAAGGTCCAATCATTGCGTTTATCTATGCATGCAGGTAATTTTTTACAGTTTGCTTGCTTTTGTTTTTAATTTGTTTACTAGGGATTTAATAGCCCCAAGGGTTGGGAGACTATACCATAGTCTTGATCCCACCCTTAATGTAATAAAGGTTTCACTTAAATATTTATAATGCCATGGGCCTTACCATATCCTAAGCTCATGGTATACAATGTCAAGGACTCATTCCTAATGCTCGAAGGTGTAAGGTTTCCAAAGTGTAAAAGGGTATGGTCTTGACCATAGTATATAATATAACTCCTTCACTGGTTTTCAATACAATGGTGTGAAAGTTTATAATGTGATATATCAATGGTTATAATGCAATGGTTTATATGTAATGCATATGGTTCTCATCATAGTTGAAACGAATAGCAGCAATGATTTGATATGTTATTATTGTTATGTTTGAGGTTTAAACACATTGTACTTTGATTTGACTTGCCTTTAGGCATGTCCTAGTTGCAAGTTGACAATGCAGCCAGGCCTCCATGCTGGCCTTGTGTTCTCATCCTAGACGTCCAGTTGTAAGACTCTGTTGTTTAGGTTTTTTGGTGGAATTTTAATGTATCCTTCGTTTTCTGAACCCTGCATTATTGTTGTTTGGTTGGTAGGATAGATTGCGCCGAGCTATGCTCTTGTTAATGGTGAAAGTGTTGGTTTTATGGTGTAACCACGACTAGTGTTTGATGTTGGGTACTTGGTTTCTTTGCTGAGGTGTTTTGGTTCCTGTTCATGGCATCCATGGTCATCTACAACTCATTGCTTCGCTCATCCACCTACTCCATTTCATTGTTTCCTTCACCATGTAAAAGAAAGGGATTTACTTATGCGGGTTTTAAATTGAAGTTTATTTTTTTTAATGGATAACATGTAGCTAAACAAATTATTGTCGTTTTGGACAGGCAGAGGAGGGATAAGGGTCTTCTCAGAGGATTCGACCCCTGGCCTCTCTGCAACTCGCACCAGGTAATGGTAGAATGCATAAATATTTACATCCAACGTGTTTTACAAGGTTTGATTACATGTTTTAACTACAATGAAACTCTTTGTTGCAGGTTGGAATGTTGGCGAGGAAGGCGACATGGTCACCTCCTCCCAAGCATGTGTCTTAGAATTCCTCAGGTAAGAAAACAAACCCTATCTCTATTTTTCTTTTTATACATTTTGAATTAAATCAATGCACCCACCGTGGCTTAAATTGTAAAATGGTTTATTGCAAGTACTTAAGTCTGATATTTAGGATTTGAGAGGATAGAAACTCCAGTTCTACACAATATACATGTTGTGTGTTTTGGGTTCCACCCTATTTACAGAGGGATTTTGCATCCTTTTTGCTTCCTAAAGGGTTTAAGTGTATGATGTTTTAATATTTGGTGTTTGCATGCTACTATGGATTACATCGCGGATGGTCTTACCTCCACATTGTTCACTCTATTATTTGAAGTTTAAAACTAGTTTTTAAACCAAAGTGGAAGCCATCATAGATGGAATTACAAACACACTCTGTACAATGTGATTTCTGTATAATAAAATGGAAATGAACCTTAGGGTCTCTGTTGCAAAAATATTTACTGGTTATTCTTTTATTTACAGGATTCCATCCTTCGATGGTATTACGAACGTGCATATTTTTTAATGATATCATTTTATGATTAAAACCTTAACCTCTATTCATAATGCAAGTATGTAGAGGTAGTAGTATTTATGTTAACACTAACCCATATGAGGGTTTTTGTTTTGTTTTAATACCACACAATTTTATCTATTGTATGTGTATCTTGTGTTAATCTTGTGTATAGCAATGGAAGCCATAACAATGCGCCTACGACCATAGTTAATTGACTTATTTAATACTTCTATGACTTGTTTAGTATTATAGAAATAATATATCAATGCTATGAGCAATGATGCTAAGAAGAAGAACAGGAAATAGATCTTGCTACTAAGAATTCTCACAAGCATACATAGGAAAAATAGAGAGAAGAAAAGAGACTGAATCACATGAATGAAGAGATGAATATTGGTGTGTATCATTTAATTGAATAATGATGAATAATAGTGTACATAAATGGTACATCCCTCATAGAAAAATTGAGTTGTATGGAAACAACTCATAAAGGTCAAAAAGGCCGACTTACCAAAATATAGCAAACCCCCATAGGTGGCTAAAGCACTTCCCAAATCTATCAAGGACCTCACGAATTGGAAAAGCATGAGTGAGTTTTCAAGGGATATGGAAAAACATGCTAATCCTAAAAATTGAGAGATATTCATGAATGATGGGTTGGAAACAAAGGGACCCAGTTTCCTAGTTGACTAGCTTTACCTTATCCACAGAAAAGCTGGAAAAGATTAATAAAGTAGAATCTATTTTAAAGTGTTGTATACTAATTCTGGATGGTCAAAAGGTGGTCAAGATCAGCCCAAAATCAGAAATAAAGCATTCCTTGGATATATATGGCATGTATTGACTTTAAGGTGCAAGTGGATGCCAACTAATTAAGCTAGTGGGTGAATAATTAATCAAATAATGATTAATTATTTTATCCTAAGTTATGAGTGGGTTTAATATATTCCAACACCCCCATATAATTTTGAATTTATGATGGTATGTAAAAAATATGGATACATATAGGGCCCAACAACAAGGCTATGGTCACCCTTTAACAATTATTATGTCCAGAAAAGTGAGCAAAGAGGAAAAACCACATGGGGAAAATCCTCCCTCAAGAAAGAACAAGGCACAAAAATTTGAAATAATATGTCTTCAACATATCTTTATATTCACTTGAATGAGCTGAATGAACTGCTTCTGTATGGAAGAGTTGTTGAATAAATCATGAACTCCATGATCATGCGCTAGAGTGTAGAACATGCAAGGAAGAAGAGGAGAGACTCCTTGTATCTCATCAACTGATGAATTATGAGAATTATCTGAATGCTTCTTTTTGCTGTCAAAATATGATCTTCAAACACAATCTGAAATGGAAAAGAGATTTGTGCACACTGCTTCCCAAAGAGTACAAAAATTAAGACAATTTATTTCACACTCAATTCCCTGAATAGCTGCAAAATTGTGATGTGAATCACATGTCAATATTCCAATCTGATGTAGCACCTTTCCAGATCTGATATGAGGCTGATAAAACTCTGATATATCATAAAAATTAGCATATGTAATATAAAATACAAAGGCTTCAGTGAATCCATGAGGATATAGGGCTAGACAAGGAAAACTATGAGCAACTGGGGAAAACTGATAGGTGTAAAAATATGAATGAATATGGATGGACATGAGATATGAAACATAAATGTTTAGAACATATACAAACATATTTAATATTAGTCCAAATATTACTAAAGTCATGGATAACCAACGACTGAAAGATAGACAAGACTTCAAACCATGTAAGATAAGTAACACTGCATAAGAGACCAATGAGGAATCAACTAGTGAACTTGGGATTTGTATAGTCTTAGGATTATTTAGAGGTATTGTAGATGGTATGGATGGTGGTATTATATGTTTCATGACATGCATATCAGCCTAAAAACAATATTATAAATCAGATATATAAGCTTTTGAGGAAGAGTTTCTCAAAGACAAGTCAATATCTAGTGAAAAATCACAATTTTTGGGAGAAGAATCTAGTAGACTGAGAGGAGGATTATCAGAGAAAGGATATGATATTTATGATTCTGATATATCATAGAATAAATATATATTATAGACATGAGAAAATTATATAACTCTAGCACTCAAATCATAAGTTATATCACCTTGGAAGTGCGCACTATGACATTGTTATGAGGAATCAACATGCTTTTCTAGTTCATCTGGAACTTCGATCTTGTGCTTTGCAAGAAGCTGATACATGATGTCCATATTATTCTTGAAACAATTCTTCTCTGAATGAAAACCCTTGATTCAATAATAACACTTGGATGTGCTCCCTTTCTTCTTACCCTTCTTTACTGAATCTTCATCTATAGGCCTCGAACTATCATCTTCAATTTCTGACTTTGGCTTCTTCACAATTTGCTTCTCTTTTGATTTGAAATTCGTGTTTCCTTGAACCAAGAGAACATGATCCTTGCACTTGGAAGAATTAAGGACACCCATATGTATCAATTTATCTTTATCCTTTTTTTGTGAATCAAGAAAATAATTTAAAGAAGGCATTTTCCACTTAGGAACAACAAGCCTAGTAGCATGAAAAGTAGACACAAAAACTGAGTAATCAGGACCCAATTTTGAAAGAATGGAAAGGATTAATTGATAATATTATCTATCAATCCCACATTGCTTGAGAATTAGAAAAAGTGACTTGAAATTGGTGAAGAAACCCTCAAGAGAATCAAAATTTCTTGGACTCGGTGAGAATAACTCAATCTCCCATTGATGTGCTCTTAGCTCATCTTGAACTCCAAAGAGAGACTCCAATTGAGTCCATACTTGGTTTGGAGTGTTCAAATAATATATTAGAGTATATCAGGATAAATAGAGAGGCAAAGAAATCCATAGGATTCATCCAACCTATTATTCCGCTTAGCTTTCTCAATCACAACATTGGGCTCATTCTCCAAAGCTAGAGTAACTCTCTATAATCCCCTACTGCGCAATATAATGGAAATTTTGAATTTCCATTCATGGTAGTTGAAGGGAGTTATAATTATTGATGAAGGATAATCCATATTTATGAATTGATGTGCTCAAGAAGAAACTTTCTGTAACCTGCAAAACAAACTAGGAGAAAATCTTGTAAGCTAGACAAGCTCTTCTTGAGAGAGGGATAGGAGACTGGATGCGCTCCTCAACTATGTAGAACTTGATAAAAATTGCTGATATGATACCATGTATAAATAATAGATCAGTTCTATGAGAAATTACGCTAATAATAAGCACAAGAAATAAATATTTCTAGTAAGAATTCTCACAAGCATACATAAGAAAAATAGAGAGAAGAAAAGAGACAGAATCACATGAATGAAGAGATGAATATTGGTGTATATCCTTTCATTGAATAATGATTAATAATAGTGTACATAAATAGTACATCCCTCATAGGAAAATCAAGTTGTATGGAGACAAATCATAAAGCTCAAAAAGGATAACTTACCGAAATATAGCAAACCCCCATAGGTGGCTAAAGCACTTCCCAAGTCTATCAAGGACCTCACGAATTGGCAAAAACATGAGCGAGTTGTCAAGGAAGATGGAAAAACATGCTAATCCTAAAAAATGGATAGAAAGTCATGAAGGATGGGTTGGAAACAAAGGGACCCAATTTCCTAGTTGACTAGCGTTACCTTATCCATAGAAAACCTGGAAAAGCTGAATAAAGAAAAATATGTTGTAAAGCACTGTATACTAATTCTGGATGGTCAAAAGGTGGTCAAGATCCACCTAGAATAAGAAATAAAGAATTCCTAGGATATATATGGCATGTATTGACTTTAAGGTGTAAGTGGATACCAACTAATTAAGCTAGTGGGTGAATAATTAATCAAATAATGATTAATTAATTTATCCTAAGTTATGAGTGGGTTTAATATATTCCACAAGTCTTGCGACTTATGTGCAATAGTTTTGATATGGAAATCATAGTTTTAGCAGTGAGTATGTATGACTACGATTTGGTTTGTATTGAAACAAGATTTTTTCTGATTGTAATATTTAATTCTTGGCGGACATCATATATGGGATTACTACTGGTCTTTGGAATGAAACACTTGCATCTAAGATTTGTTTATTTTGTAAATTTATATGATTCCCTTAAATTTGTTTATGATTGTTAACATAAGATACGTAAATGATTGGTTAGATAATTTATATATTAGTTATGACCATCCTATAGGGAATTGTTCATATAAGATATGTATTCTATATACATATAACTCTACGACTGTAGATTAATACGATTCTAGGATTAGTAACTAGCTAGTTTGTAAACTGCAGAGTTTGTATATCTTCCTGCTAGTTCATGATCATTAAATCTTGGTTTATTTACTTAGATTTCCTTGACTTTGTTTAGTTTGTAACTCATTTATTATTTAAACATTTAACTATTACTACGGTTATTTAGAAAATATATTATTTCTTCTAATGTAATTTAAATTAAAACTAGATCTACAATGTAACACCCCGGTTTTGACCCCGCTGCATTAAATGTACATGACATATATATTGTAATGAATCGTGGTGTGGAGCTAAAGGTAAAATCCCCACCATCGATTTGGTTGTGTTATTTTCGACGATTGAAATTGTTTCCGATGGTATATTGTGATATACGGCACATAATAGTTTCGACATCATGTAAATATGCATCTTTAATTAAAATGAACCCCAACCAGCTATGTTCACAACAACTAAATTGAGAAGGGGCATGATTTTCCTAAGGATAGGGAGGAGAGAATGTTAAACCTTAATCCCATGGGGGAAAAGCCATGTGTCACCACCCCTTTTGTTTCACTCATCTTCCCTTGTCTCATCCAACTACCATTTTAATGTTCTGCTGAGTAGTTGAGGCAGTTATTGATGGGGAGTGGAGTGTGGCAGGATTGTCAGTCCTAGCCCACACACACACTCCACCAATAGGTTGACCCTCACATTGGGAAGAGGAAGCGAACTCTCCAGGATTCCACTCTCTCCACGACAGTGCTGTGAACACTCTCCATTCTTTCCACTACGCCATTCTCCATGGTCGCTCATCCTCACGCAGGGAAAAACGTCCTGTGTCTCACGCAGGGGATTCTTCTTTCTGTTTGATCTCACACAGCTAGGAGGGGAGCCATTTTTTGGGTTGTCATTCATGTTTTCTATAGAGTGGGATCTGGTGTGTTTTCCTTCTATATTTTGGGGGTCTGGTGTAAATTTTCTCTCACGCACAGGTTGGGAGCCTGATTTTATTCTCCATCGTGGTCTGTGTAAGTTTTCCCAGTGGCTTCATTGTTGGGAACAGGGTATTGTTTCTCCACGCTAATGGTTGTGTCTGTTTTTATATTTTGGGTTGATGTGCGTATGTGTTTCCATATCGATTCCTGGATTGTGTAATTTTCCCGTCACTTCATTGTTGAGCCGGGGCGGTAGTTTTCCATCATGGTTCATTTCTGTGATTTCATTTCACGTCTTGGACCTGCTGTAGATTACTATTGAGTCATTTTGGCCACGATAGGGCCAAGAATGACTCAGGGTATTGATTTTCCCTTGCCCAAGTTGTGAATTACTTATGTGACTTCATGTATGCATTGGTTGGTCTTTGGACTATGTTTGGAGTGGGGATGAGGGCTTGGTTTGCTTGATAAATCTGGTGTGTTTGGAAACCACATAGGCAGAGCTAGAGGGCTGGCTTTCTTCTCCACAACCCCTGAATAGCACTAGAAGGGAATTCAAGGCCTGAGGGACTGTGCAGCAGAGAAGGCACTGATTCCTTGTGTTGGGTGTGTGTGGGTGTCTTAGAAGTTAGGCTAGTTCTGGTGTGGGTGTTCCTAGCTCTGTAATGGGCTCACCAGTTTAGCATTTAGCCTTTCCCAGCTCCTTGATGGCCTGATAAACCCAACTGTGTTGGATTGGCTGTTTTTTGTGTATCCTTGGCTATGTGTAAGCCTGCTTGTTCCTTATTCCTTGGGTAATCATGCCCAACTCGGGGGTGGCAGCGTCACTGAGAAATTAAGGAGCACGCTGGCCTATGGTTGGGTGGAATGTTGTAGTGACATAGATGGTTACGGGATGAGTTCTTTATGAGATAAGTAACCTTGTCTATTTTACTTCTGCAATTATATTTATTGTTAATGAATATGATGAACAATTGAATGCTTCTATTAAAGTATGTTTGCTTCCATTGTGTATGTGCATGATTATGCATCTTAGCATGCTTTATGTTCAAGAATTTTGTTTTTTATATATGTTCATGTTCTTGGGGAGGGGTTTCCCGAATGGTTAGTGCCATGGTAGTGTCCTCTTCACCGGTCGAAGGGTCGGGGACGTTACATACAACATAGGAAAAGAACATATATAATTTTGACCATATTACATATTTAAGGAAGAATTTGATTATTCAATCATATAATCATTGAGAAATTCCTAACTTTGGTAAGGATTCCCTATCTAAAAATATTTCCTAAATGCCATTTACCATTTGTATATATAAACAAACCATAAACTAATTTAGGATTTATACATAACTTAATCAAATCGATACATGTTACTTCATTGTGCAATAAGATTAAGTAAAAAATTTCTATTTAATGACTATATCTATACTTCCAGATCAAAAAATAAAACATCCTACTGTAATTGAAACATAGAGGAAGAACTTGGCACCACTACTAGGAAAAAAAATGGACTAGCCGTTCCTCCCAACCAACTCCTAGAGCAACTAAGTTACTTGCTCCAGAACCCCGAGCCTGTTCACTGAACCAAAAGAGAAAAATCCACTTAATGCGCCATCTCTTGCATTATCATGTTCAATCCTTTTCCAATGTTATCCTCCTCCTTGCTAATGGAAATAATGATCATACAATATTTTTCCTAGGACTTAGTCATTTATGAGTCTCCTGCTCTTTAGCACTCAACTAGGAGTTGTGAGCTAATTTTGGGGAAGATTCCTCTTACACCTTGAGTTCTCACTTAGTAGCTTCAGACACTTTTATTTTCCTCTTCTGGGTCAGCAAACACTCTTCAACAAATATTCCATTTCTGTCCCCTTCAGTATATTTTATTAATAAAGAATAATTCATTACAAGTGTTTTATTTTACAAGTGTTTTATTTTTTACTTCCTGTAAAAAATATTTAAAATAATAAAGAAAGTATTTTCAGCAGAAATTAATAATAACTTATTAATTTTAGGTGCATTACAATGAATAATGACCATATAGGCCACAAACTATACATGGGTGGTTGGTTTGTAGCGATTTGTTTTTAACCGCTGGTATGGTTGGTACATTGACAACTGGAGTGTCATTGGTCTCAAGTACTGTGCGCATATGGGTGCAAAGGATTGGTAAATCTAGACAATTCTGTGTCACATGGCCTTGGAACTCGCATAAAGAACATGTAGGAGGAGGACGTGGTTCTGTTGGGTCTTTGGGTTCCTTTCCCCCAGTCTTCATGGGAGGAGGGGGAGAAGAAGTAGCGAGAGAAGCAGTCGGTTGCATACCAGGAGGGAGGTGTGACATTGTCTCAATAGGTTGGAATGGTGTCAACATGATTTGTGGTGTTGAGGGAGGGGTGGGTGGATCCATGTACCACATGGGATTACCCAAAGTGAACCTCAAAAGGTTGAGAGTAGCCATGACTTCCTTACTCACAATTCCAGAAGGTGGAAAGAGGAATGGGATCGTATGTATGGGGAATGAATCTGAATAATTCCCTAGGGCAGGTCTATAACTGGGGTTGCGACTAAGCTTGAGAGGAGGTTGGAATGTTACTAGATGTGATAGTGCACAAATATGATATGTCAACTGTCGAAGGAGGAGGTGGAAGGGACAAAAAGGTGTCCATCAAAGGGGAATTGGTAAATATGCCTGGACCAACGGCGCATAAGGAAGGGATGGATACGATGTTGATGGTGATGTCGATAGTAGGGAGGACATGTTTCGGGGTGGTCAGTCCTTTAGGATCACACTACATCATTTGTTTGATGGTCATGATCTTCCCATCATGGGGTAACATCAAGAGTAGAATTATGGTAGAAGGAACGACTCACATTGCATACATATAACTACGTCCAAGGAGGAGGTTGTAATCGATTTGGGCATTGAAAAAATCAATGTCAATTAAAACGGTTTTTCTAGCTAACTCAATGGGGACATTCATGAGAACACCCTATGGTTGAGCAATGAAGCCATCATAAGCTCAAAGGGCAGTGGTGGAGGTTTGAGGGGTTGGGGATACAAGTTTCTGCTAAACAAAGGTTGACATAATGCAGGTGGATGCCCCCTTATCGATGAATGACCAAATTACAAATAGTGACTAGAACCTATAAGGTGATGGATGATGGCACTTGGGTTTCTCCTTTATCCAAGTTGAAATTGATCAACCAGGAATAAGAGGGATGGACGACACCTAATGCGGATAGAAAATCTTTGCTTTGCGAAGGAAAATTTTGGAGGACATCCAGAGTGGGCATGGTAGAGGGAGACTATGCCAAGTCATCAACAATATTGTAGTTAAGAGTGGCTCTATGTTATCAACCAAAATGGAAGTTCTCAATCCGAGTACTGACATTCATTATGTCGGTACACAAAAGGACAATTAGGATTGAAGTGGCCAAAACTCTATAGATGTGCATGACCTTTGATGCATGATCTCCAAACCAGCCTGATGTATTTTTATTATAAGTTTTGAGTCACCATTTCTATTGTACAAGACAATACACCCCTGTAACCTAGGGCCTCAGGTTACCAACTTACTATTAGACTTGTAGACAATCAACTTTTACAGAGATTGAAATGATAATAGGAAGAGAGTTTGGATTACCCAGTTTATGATGGTTGATCCAAGTGGGATTGTTCGCGACGCAACGCAAAGGGAACCGAGGGAATTTGGTAGTCCCATTCATGGGGGGTCTTGAAAAATGTAAGGACATATCGAGAGCGATAAAGGTAGATTTCATGGAAGGATTAATGGTTTTCGTGGTAAAGCCATATTGGTTCCGTCGGTTCTGTAAGTTGACATCAGACAAAAAAATCGTGAGGTGATGGACACCAGGATCAATGGGTTGACTTGTAAAAGTGGGTGTGGTATTTTGTTGAACCAAGGGCTGGGTTGTAACCATTTCTTGGTTCATTAATGAGTTCTATAGCACCATAGGTAGAGGACCTTGTGGTGCTTGTTTTGGTTACGCTGGAGAGGCCGCATTAGGGTCACACTAATTTTTAGCTTATAACAAATGAAAGACATGGTTCATATGGGGTCACTGATGTGTAAAAAGGTTGTCAGTTTCACCAATCGTGCACGGATGATTAGTCTGAAACTGAGAGTTTTTCTCAGGTCTAGGTGGACATTGGGGGTTCTATGCAAGTGGATTGGCTCCATTCTTATTCATAGGGTTGGGTTATTTTCCACCACCTTGAGGTTGGTTGTTTTCCCAGTTCCTACCTATATGTCATCTTCCCTACCCTTATTGGTTATTAGGGGTGGGTTGATTAGGGAGGTTTTGCTAAGCACAGACCTGTCCTTGGGGAACAGGAGGAGTAGGGGCCAGAGCAAGTGTGGATTGCACAGGTGGTGGGTAATAAGCAGAGGAAGCTGGAGGAGCTGCAAATCCTACCATATGGAAATTACACACAGGTGCCAAGATGTTCATTCCATGAATGTGAGGAAATGGTATGTGAGACATATATTAAGGTGTTTCTCTGGACTGAGCTATTATGCATGAAAAGTCAGAGGTGAAGCCTAGTTGGGAAACAATAAGCATGGTACCGAAATAAGGTGGCATCGAAGGAGAGGTCTTGTATAGGTGAGGATGTTTATTAATAGAGCCAATGAATCCATCAACAACATCGGATTCCCCTGGTGTATCTCAATGTGAGGAGCCAGCACAGGGAGCATAAGGTATGATGGCATATAGACAACCCGATTGAGCGTAGATAAGATTGAACTATTGTGTCTTGAAGATGGATTCTTCCCCTGTTTGTGGGAACTTGAATGCAACATCCTTGGATATAGGGGGGAGAAAGGTTTTAATAAACCAATCCAGGAAATCCTATCACCTAACTGGATTTTACACAAACTATGGCAACGACGCCACTCATGGATATGAATCATGATATGGGTAGCAGTGTTCTGTTGATGGGATAATAGGATTTCTACTCCCTCATTGTAACAGACAGGTAGCTGGAAGTATTTGAGAAACATCGAGGCTAGTGAGGGAAAGTCAGGATAGGTAGCATGGGGCAACTCGATATAACATTTGGTTGCAACACTAGTTAGTGTGCATTGGAATAGCCACAATCGGATAGAATCATCCACTATGTTTTAAGAGGAATACCATAAATGGAATGACATAATGTGGTTTTGAGGGTCTTCTCCCTCCTCTCCCTCAAACTTAGGGATGTCTGGGGGGATTTTTGCAGGCATGGGATGCCACAACGGGTCATGACAAATGAGGTCATTCATCAACTGTGCCAAATTAGGAAGGTTAATACTATCCATAAATGGTAGACTAGAACCGAGACTAAATCAAGGAGGGCCAACAATGGTGCTGGGACTGAAGGGCATGTAGTTTCCGCATACAAATGGGAGTCAGTATGGATTACTTCTGACAGTAGTATTAGTCACTGGAAGGGTGTGAATATCCAGAATGGTGGTAGAAGGGATAATTCCCCCATGTATAAAGGAAGGTACAGTATGAACCATGGTGTCTAGAGTGGGGCCACCACTAGTGGGAAGCATAACAACAATAGTGTGTGCAGTTGCAAGGGGCCCACTAGGACCAAGACCTATGGGTATGGTATAAGGGATACCTGATATGATGGGTGGAGATCTCACGAGTCCGCTATCACTCGCTCCCCCTAGAAAGGGGTTAGGAGGTGCACTAGCCATGGGGCTAGATGGGGTAGTGAACAAGGTAGGTTCAAATTTATAGGAATCTAGATCAGGCTTAGATGCATTGTATGGTTCTGAATGTGGTGAACAATGGTGGTTCAAGGAACCAAACTGAGGGGTATGCCCCATAATTTTATGCGAGTAGCATGGTGGAGCAATGATGATGTGATGGTGTGTTGTATGATGAATGGAGGCTCAAGAGTGTCAAATGAAAGCTCAAAATTCCAACTACACCTGAGTGTGTAGAAGGAGAGTTGGAAAAAGGTGGAATGCTGACCAAAAAGAAATCTCTAAAACTGAACTGCAACAATGTGTCACAATAGGAAAGTCTACAATAAAGTGGCCAGAAAGACAAGCAACACTACCTATAAAGAAAATGATGCGCTAACCTATGGGGTATAAGTGCAAGCAAACTCCTAGCTACAATATGGAAGCCCCTCACAAATTGTATCCTCTGTTGGGTGATGAAATCCATAGTGAAACAATATGAAATGGAAGAAAAATAGGCTAAGGGAATCCCACTATCGAGAGGGGCCTTAGGTAAAAGAGACCTAAGAGACTGGAAAGTAGGATACCTCGTTCATGACAAATGCAGAGTGGTTTCCTAAAACTTCATCCCTTTGGTCCTCGACACCTGATATGGTCCTCGACATGCATGAGGAGGAATATGAAGGGTTATCCTTCGGTGCATAATGGAGTGCGGTATTCCACACTAAATTATGGAACCCCTTCATTGTTGCTTACTCCTGCGGAGCGGGGGGGCCTCTAATAGACTAGTTGTGACCGTGTCAACAAGTACTAGAGGATTTTGGTACCCTAATGGACAACAACTATGTATCAAATGTAAGTGACAAAGGGGTTTTATTTGGATTCCTATCCGTAGTGTCCTTACTTAACTAGAATATTTTTTTGGTCCTCAATTGAGGTTACAATGTTGGTTGAGAAAAATTAATTTTTAGGCTCAGCTTGGGGTCATGAACCTAGAATTTTACTTTAGGGTGTGAGATGTGTACACAAGTGATGTGTAATTTCTAAGCCCTAGTTATCTCACAGTTGAGACACAAATGAAGAAAAATAAATAATAGTAAATAATAGTAAATATTTTCCAAAACAACTAATTCTTACAAAAAATAAAGTGTACACAAGTGAATGAGTGCATAAGGAACTTAACAGGTTGTAGGAAACACACAGGGGGTCTCGACTACCAAGATCTACTAAGGGGGATCACATTGAAGGGAAATAGGAACACAAAAAAACCAATGGGATGTAAGCGATCAGATATGGAAGGAAACAGTCGGGGAAGGGGTAGAACACAAACAAGGGGTCTGGAAAAGGGTCTCAAATACCAAAAAGGACTGAAAATATTGTTGGTCGCACCTGTCGATGAAGTAGGTGCAATCGGGGTCACATAGAATTGTAAAACAGTCGCGAACGGGACATAAAAGTCACCATAAAGACTCAAGTTGCACAAAAAAGGGGTTTCTGCATAGCAGGTAGCATAAAACTGGGTCATAGTAGCAACCGAGATCACTTCGAAAGTCTAGAAAAGTGTGATCTAGATTTTTGTTCTAGGTCACACTTATCGAGGCAGGAGGCGTGTCCTAGGTTGTGCTTATCAAGCAAAAAGGTGCAACCTAGGTTGCAGATTTCTATCGGATAGGTGTGATCCAGCCAGAACTGAGGGTTTTTAAAGAAAAATTTGCCAGCTTGGGCCGAGGGGGGCAAGCACTCAAATAATACTGGTTTAGATCTACCTCCAGGGGTTCAAATATGTGACGGCTGAATGTACCCAAGTAGAACAAACCAACATAAACACCGACAAAAATAGATATCCAAGGGGATTGAGAAAGTGAAGTCACCAAAACTGTAGTGAGATTTCTCCCCTACTACGTGAAAAAGCACCTACCCTATATCAGTCAGACCAAAGGGTAGAGTTCATGGTGCCAAGGGATTTCTCAAAATTGACTTGTAGCAATAAGCAATAACAACACCAATAATATTTAATCTAAATAATGCAATAAAACAAAAAGTACCTTTAAAATGGGCCACTACAATCATTTGAGGAAATGGTCTATAGGCTCCCCATGATCATGGTCTCTGTGTCTCTCTAACAAAATTTTGTCACTGAAGATGGGATTAAGGGTTACATCGAGAGAAATTGACATGGAACATGGGATATTGTGGCTAAAGGATGTGATGGACAAAAGGTTCCAAAAAATGTAAGGAATGTAATGTTAACAAAAAGTGTTTTTGGGGATACCTTCACAATGTATTTATAGGATGATCCATGGTAATGACCCCTGGTATTTTATTGTGCATGGTATTTATCCATGGTTTTTTTACCCATTCTCATTTTAGGTTTTTTTTGTCCTTTTTGGAGAGAGTGGGGATATGTCACAATAAATTCTTAACTTCCTTGTATTTATGGGGGGGGGAATAATAATGTTTTGGACCATTTTTGGTGGAATTTTAGTTGTGAAGGTCAAAATGGAGGAAATAATGGTGGGATAATGATGATAATTATGGTTTGGACCATAAAGAGCTATATGGAAATTTTTTAGTGTTAATAACTTCCAACAAAATTATACTAACAAAGTAAACAGAAGGGTTGACATGGGTTCCTAACATCCCCTCCCTCTTAGAAAAGATTTTTCCTCAAATATTTAGATGTGGAAATTGTTTTTGAATTTGAAGGAGTGGTTCCCATGCAACATCCTCTGGTTGCATTCTGTGCCACTGAATTAATACCTCTGTGATGGATCGAGAGTGAAGCTGATGAGTACTCTTATTGAGGATGACCTCTAGCTCCAAAATGATGGATCATTCATCATCCAATTCTAGTAAAATAGTTTTTTCTCTAATGTCGGTGCCAATAACTTTCTTAATACAAGAGACATGAAATACTGGATGAATGCAAGAAGGACGAAGTTCCAAGTTATAAGCAACATATCCAATCTTCTAAAGAACCTTATATGACCCATAGATATTTGGAGGCATCTTCTGATTCCCTTGATTTTTAAGGAGGATTTCTTGTAAGGTTGTAAATGAAGAAACAACATATCAACGACTTGAAAAGTGCACTTAGAACGATGTTGATCGACTTGTTGTTTCATTTAGTTTCTTTCCATTTGAATATTGTCCTGCAAATTGTGAAGAATTTTATCTTTGTTTCGAAGAACCGTGTCAACTTCCTGAACTGGTGAACTTTTGGGGGTGTTTGGAAGGAGCATTGGAAGTGCCTGACCATAAAACTGCTTCATATGGAGTCATTTTAGATGCAGTGTGATAGGAAGTATTGTACCACCATTCAACAAGAGGAAGCCACTTTTCCCACTGATGTTGTTGCTCAGAGGTGAAACAACGAAAATAAGTTTCCAAGAATTTGTTGATAACTTTAGCCTAACCATATGTTTATGGGTGATATCCAAAAATCATATTTAGTTTGGTGCCAGTGTGGAAAAATAGTTATGTCCAAAAATTACTTTTGAAAGTTGCGTTGCGATCTAAGACAATGGAAGAACGAATTCCATGAAGACAGAAGATCTAGTCCATGAAATTTTGTGCGAGTGAGGAGGCGGTCAGTCAGTATTGAGTTGGTAGATTCGAATCCTATCCACATTATTTGAATTATCATTTATGTAACATTCATGTATACTACTGGGATTAATGAAGTTTATACTATAATTATACTGAGTGTTAGATTAATCAACCCATAGTTAGCTACCTTAGACATTAATTAATCCAATTTTTGTCTTATTTGCCTAGTTTCCATATTTCACCTTATGCAAGTTGTCCTCCACATATCCAAAGTGGTAAAACTTGCTAAAATTGAGTCATGGAGCGCTTGGGAAACCACTTGGAATCAAATCTACTTTATTCTTGGCCTTCCTAGCGCATGTCTGCTTTTTCTGCTTTATTTCCTACTTTTGCTGAGTTTTAAGGCAATTGGGAAAAATTGAATAGGTGAAGTTAACTTGTTTTTTGTCCTCATCATCATCCACTCTTTTCTCCTAAGAAAAGCATGTATGATTTTTCCTTCCATCATCTATTAGCTTTCCTAATTTATTTTTCCAATTCGTGAGCTCCTAGACAGATTTGGAAACTGCTTTATGCACCTATGGAGGATTTGCTTAGATTTAGCAAGCCTGCTTTTGGCCAAATTCGAATGGAATCCTTACGCATTCGAATATATCATGTAATTATTTATTGTGGCAGCCTATGACTTCACAGGGTTGGCTATTGTACACTTATTCAATACAGATTAGTGTTCTGCTCCATATTCAGTCTCCTTTGTGTGTAATTTGCATGTGTAATTGGCAATTTTTGTGAGTGTAATTGTTCTAACACCCGGGTTCAATTTCCACATGGTATCAGAGCCTTTGTATATTGATTTATCTCCTTCCAATTTCTTATTGCAGGTTCAACATCATTGACTGGGAGCATTCTGCTGACTAAAAAGACAATTTCTGAGCTATGGATCAATCTCAGAAGATCATCTTGACGCCATTTAACTTCTTTGAATGGAAAGAAGAGATGGAGATATTTTTGAGAGAAAAAGGCCTCTACAGAGTGACTATGGAAATAGAAGTAGAGCCCAATGCAGCTACAAAGAAAATTAAATGGCACAACAGGAGGGATGAGGCCTATGGTCTCCTGTGTCTGAGCATATCCAGAGACCTCCTTTTCCATCTTGATGGATTAACGTCACCAAATGAAGTATGGGAGAAGCTTGTTGAGATTTTTGGTAAGACAGATGATATGAGGAGACATCAAATTGAAAATGAATTGATCTCCCTAAGTCCCAATAGCTTTGAATCCCTGCAACTCTATTTTTCCAAGTTCAAAGCCCTTGTTTTGTAGCTAAAACAGTGTGGGATCGAAAAGAAGGATGAGCAACTGGTTTTGGCCATACTCTCAAAGCTTGGCCCTGACTATTCAGTGTTTGTCTTGACCTTCCATGCCACAAAGTTGACAGCTCGAGCCTGGAAAATTCCTAGCCTTGCAGATTTCATGGAATCTCTCACACAAGAATAAGATAAATTGGTGATGATGGGCACCATCAAACCTTCCAAAGACCAAGATCTGGTTGCTGGAGATTCGAGGGTGGATTCAAAAGGCAAGAAGAAAGCTAAGAATCCACCTGAGCAAAAGAGAGACAAGAACAAGTCTCCAGAGGAGCCCCAAAGCTCCAAGAAGAACCCCCAGAAGAAGAAGAACAAAGGAGAAATGAGCAAGTGTGCATACTGCAGTAAAGGAAATCATTTTGAAAGCTCCTGCATGAAGAAGAAAATAGACATGCTGACCCAACTCCTGGAGAAGAATGGCATCTCCCTTCCTGAAATCTCAAAGAAGAGGGAAGGAGGATCAAATTCAAAAGACAGAGAGAGAGTTTATGCATTGGTTGCTGGCACAACAAGCTCACCTAGTTTCATCATTGATTCTGGAGCTTCAAGACATATGGTTTCTACCAATGAGGCGTTCACCTCACTTGACATGTTGAAAGGTCCACCAATAGTACTGGGAGATGACTCTCTCACTGAAAGTTTGGGCAAAGGGAGGATTGATCTTGACCATGGTAAGTTCAGCAATGTATTGTATGTTCCAGGTCTTGCCTCTAACCTCTTATCAGTGTATCAGATGACCCACATAGGGTCTCCAAAGAAGGTCATATTCTCCCCTGATGAAGTTGAGATCACAGAGATCTCAAGTGGTAAAGGCGTTGCAAAAGGAATTGCAAATCACACTTCGAAGGTATACATGTTCTCACACTTCCTACCCTACTCAAACCCCTCTGCTCTTCTGATTCATGCTAATGAGGCGAGCAAGATTTGGCATGAAATATTTGGCCACCTTAATTACAAGTATATTTCTGATCTTAGTGAAAAAGAAATGGTCATAGGGTTACCAAAGATTAAGTTTTCCAAAGGAGTCTGTTAAGGTTGCATCTTAGGAAAACACCCAGAGCATAAATTTGAGAAAGCTAGTCATGAGAGAACCTCTGCACCTCTTGATTTTTATCCACAGTGATGTTGCTGGCCCATTTCCTCATATGTCAATGAGTCAGGCCAAATATGCATTGAAATTCATAGATGACTTTTCCAGGTATTGCTGGGTTTACTTCCTGAAACACAAGTCTGAAGTTTATGGCCTCTTCAAAGTCTTTAAGGCTTTGGTTGAAAACCAGTCTGGGAGGAAACTCAAGGTCCTCAGATCTGACAATGGTGGTGAGTATGTCAAGTCTGAGTTCATTGAATATTGTTCAGATACAGGTATTTATATGCAGCATTCTATCCCTTACACACCACAGCAAAATGGTGTTACTGAGAGGAAGAACAGATCACTGAAAGAGATGGCAACCTGCATGATGGAGGCTAAGACTTTGCCACCAAATTTTTGGGTCGAAGCTATAAAATGTGCAGCCTATATCTATAATAGGGTGCTTCATAAAAATCTTGATGGTATGACTCCTTTCGAAGCATGGAGTGGGCACAAGCTAGATGTGACCCATTTCAGGATTTTTGGCTCAAGGGCTTGGGCTAGAATTCCAACAAAAAAGAGGAAGGCTTTGCATCCCCAAAGCAAAGAGTGTCTATTTGTTGGGTACTCTGAAGATTCAAAAGGGTAAAATTTGATAAATTTGAGAACAAACAAAGCCTTCATTGAAAGGAGTGTTCAGTTCCAAGAAGAGCCTTTAGCAGCAGTGGAAGTTGGAGAATCCTCTTCACCACCAGAACCATTGAATGTAAGTGAAGAGATAGTTGAACTTGCTGATTCTGATATGTCTGATAATGATAATTTAATTGCATATCCTAAGATTCCTACAAGACCAAAATGGGCAGCAAATACCATTCATGCAGATGGAGAACTAGCTAGAAATCCTAATGATCCTAGGAGGACTACATCTCAATTTGAGAGTGATCCATGCATGAAAGATCCTATGTTTGCAGATAAATGCTATATGATGGTTGAATCAGACCCACAGACATATGAATATGCAGCGCATGATCCAATATGGTAAACATCCATGAAAGAAGAGTTCATCTCACTCCAGAAGAACAACACTTGGGAGCTAGTTGATCTTCCCCCAGGGAGGAAGCTAGTTCAGTGTAAGTGGGTTTACAAAACCAAATTTTCTGCTGATGGTTCAACTTTGAAATATAAGGCCATATTGGTAGCCAATGGATACTCATAGGTACATGGCATAGACTATAATGAGACCTTTGCACCATTGGCAAAGATGGACTCCATCAGGCTATCCTTAGCCATTGCAGCTTTGAAGCAGTGGGAGGTACATCACATGGATGTGAAGTGTGATTTCCTGAATGTAGATCTTACTAAAGATATTTACATGCAGAAGCCTCAAGGATTTTATACTAATCCATCTCTTGTGTGCAGGATAAAGAAATCATTGTATGGGCTTAAGCAAGCCCCCAGGGCTTGGTATGCCAAGATTGATAGCCTTCTGCTATCATTGAATTTTGTTCGATGCAAGTCAGATCCTAATGTCTATTTGAAGCTGATTCATGGTTCATTAATGATTATTTTCTTATATTTTGATGACCTTCTCATTACAGGAAGCTCAAAGGATGAAATTGCCTCCTTGAAGGATGCAATGAACCATACATTTTCAATGACAGACTTGGGGTTATTGAGCCAGTTCTTGGGTCTTGACATTGCTCAAACCAAAAATGGAATAAAAGTACATCAGTCCAAGTATGCCTTGGATTTGCTGAACAAATTCAACATGAAGGATTGCAAGCCAAGCAAGACTCCCTTCCTTTCAGGAGTTAAGCTTGAAGAAGTTGATTCTTCACCTATGGTAAACAATACACTGTATAGGCAACTGGTTGGGTGTTTGCTATACCTTACACATACTCGACCTGATATTTCTTATGCAGTAAGTGTGGCTTCAAGATACATGGATCAGCCTCATGATATCCATTAGAGAGCAGGCAAAAGGATCCTTAACTTTGTTCAGGGAATAAGGACTCATGGGATCTTCTACAAAGCTAAATCTGATCTTGATTTGATTGGGTTTACTGACAGTGATTGGGCATGTGACAACATAGATCAAAATTCAACATCAGGATATGTGTTCATGCTTGCTGAAGGATCAATCAGCTGGTTAAGCAAGAAACAGAGTGCCATTGCACTCTCATCTACAGAAGCAGAGTACAGAGGAGTTGTAAATGCAACAACTCAATGTTTATGGTTGCAGGGGTTACTTGGTGAGTGTGGCTTCGAATCAGAATAATCAACTACTATCTATTGTGATAATCAGATTACCATTTAAATCTACAATGATCCAGTTCAAAGACAGAGAACCAAACACATTGAGATCCATATGCACTACATCAGACAACTTATGCACAATGGCACCATTCACCTACTCTTCTGTTCATCTTTAGAACAAGTAGCAAATATCTTCACCAAAGTTTTTTGTGAGAAGACATTCAGCAATCTCAAATCACTACTGGGGATTGCTGATCATGCTGTGAAGCATGAGTGATGACAATATTTTCAAATTTTGTTTTATTGTCCATGTTTAAGGGAGGATTTTTCCCACTGGTTTTTTGCCTCTTTCCTTGGTTAAATGGACATGCAGTATGTAAAGGGTGACTAAGGCTTGTTGCTAGGCCCTATAATTTTCTGATATTTTACTCATAAGTCAGGCTTAAGGGGGGATGTTAGAATAATCAACCCATAGTTAGCTACCTTAGACATTAATTAATCCAATTTTTGTCTTATTTGCCTAGTTTCCATATTCCACCTTATGCAAGTTGTCCTCCACATATCCAAAGTGGTCAAACTTGCTAAAATTGAGTCATGGAGTACTTGGGAAACCACTTGGAATCAATTCTACTTTATTCCTAGCCTTCCTAGCGCATGTCTACTTTTTCTGCTTTATTGCCTGCTTTTGCTGAGTTTTAAGGCAATTGAGAAAGTTTGACTAGGTGAAGTTAACTTGTTTTTTGTCCTCATCATCCTCCACTCTTTTATCCTAATAAAATCATGTATGAGTTGTCCTTCCATCATATATTAGCTTGCCTAATTGATTTTTCCAATTCGTGAGCTCCTAGACAGATTTGGAAACTGCTTTATGCACCTATGGGGGATTTGCTTAGATTTAGTAAGCCTCCTTTTGACCAAATTCGAATGGAATCCTTATGCATTTGAATATCTCATGTAATTATTTATTGTGGTAGCATATTACTTCACATGGTTGGTTATTGTACACTTATTCAATACAGATTAGTGTTCTGCTCCATATTCAACCTCCTTTGTGTGTAATTTGCATGTGTAATTGGCAATTTTTGTGAGTGTAATTGTTCTAACACCTGGGTTCAATTTCCACATTGAGAAATTATTATCCATTTTCTATGAAATTCATCTTGTTCAATGTGTATTTTTCATTCCATTACATTGCATAATAATACAATTCAATTGCTCTCATTTCCTGAAGATCAATGGCACAATAATTTAACATGGTATCAGATCCTACTCATGCATACAGGAAGTCTTTCCAATCTCTGTTGTACACTAGAAGAAGTTGGTTTTCCACAT
Organism: Pseudotsuga menziesii; assembly: GCA_001517045.1. NCBI lineage: Eukaryota > Viridiplantae > Streptophyta > Pinopsida > Pinales > Pinaceae > Pseudotsuga > Pseudotsuga menziesii. Next base: position 61,800 of record LPNX010641852.1, on the reverse strand, counting down.
AAGTCTCTCAAAGTGTGCATTTCTAACTATGGATTTGTTCAAAGAAGTCTCTACAGGAATGAGGGACCCCGAGAAAGTGTACATGTAAAGATGGAAGGCTTGATTGTGACATGATTGCGAATTGTTTTTTATTTTGCGTTGTTTCTTACAGGTGCTACATAGCTCAATTGAGGAATTGACTGTTCAGAAGGAAGAATTAATGAATTCTACTGGTCTTGTACCCTAGATCCTTATTCCCTTCAACTATGTTTATTGGAGGGAAAATATGCAAGTCTAATTGCACGAGGTTGTCCTGTTTAGGATGACTATGGGAAGAGAGAAGGAATCTTGTCATCCTACTGAGAAAAACAAGTTCTTGAACTGGTTGGATAAAGCATTTGTATTATTTTGCACTCACATCTCCAAGGATTTCCTCTTTCATCTTGAGGGATTGAAGACTCCTAAAGAAGCTTTGGAGAATCTCGAATTCTTGTTTGGAAAACAAGATAATATTTGGGGGAACATCTTGGAGAATGAGCTAATATCATTGTAGCCCAATAGTTTCGAGACAATCCATCAGTTTTTCACAAAATTCAAGTCTCTAGCACTACAATGTAAGCAATGTGGAATAGAGAGGAAGGATGAGGAGCGTGTTCTCTCTGTGCTCAGCAAATGTGGTTCTAAGTACTCTATCTTTGTCTCTACCTTCCATTCCGGAAGATATTCCATCCCCAATTGGAATATTCCTTCACTTGATAGCTCTGTCGAGTCTTTAATACTGGAGCAAGATAAGTTGGTCCAAATGGGAGTCCTCTAAACTTCTAAGAACCAAGCTATTCTGATGTCGTACTCAATAAATGTGCAAGATAAAGGAAAGCATAAGGGGAAGGATCCTAAAGCATCTAATTCGAATCCAAAAGAGATTCAGAATTATTCTAAAGGAGCCTTGAGCTCCAAGAGAAATAAATTTTTTGAAAATACTAAGTGTCCTTATTGTATGAGAGGCTTTCATTCAGAAAACCAGTGCATGAAGAAGACCATCGACTAGTTGAAAACACTCCTTGAACAGAACAATATTGACCTTCCAAAAGGTGCAAAGATGCTTGATTATGGATAGAATATTGAAGAATATGAGAGATTCCATGCCTTTAATGTGGACCTCACTTCGTCGAAGGCTTACTTGATAGATTATGGATCATCCAACCACATGGTTGCCTCCAAGGAATCCTTTACCACTTTCACTCTATAATGAGGACCTAGCACTCATATGGGAGATGAATCCCAAATCTTGACTATTGAGAGAGGTTCAGTTAAAATATAGCATGATGAATTCAATAATGTACTCTTTGTTCCCTCTCCTATAGCAAATAAAATTGTTCAAGATGAAGAAGAAGCTGAATCTTCAACACAGTCAATTCAAATTGAAGAAAGTCTCCACGGAGTGACTCCTTCTCCTGTTGCTCCAGAATTTTATGATATATTTGATATCTAATATTATCATATGGATGATTTAGAATAATAAATTCAAATCTATGTTATTGAAAAAAAACTCTCCTTCCATTCTATGCAAAAATTTTCTAGTGATTCTATTTTAAATTATGTGCATAGTTACCGGTGATTGTTTCAGAAAATGAAGAGGAATTCGATTTCTCTATCTCTAATTATGTTGTTGGTGTGAATATAAGTAATACTTTGGATTTTTTGGAATAAATGTCAGATTTTAGGAGTGATTTATTCACTCGCATTGATCTTGAGCTTCCACGAAATTCCTACATGATTGAATGCACCAATACTCAAAGTTTTGAAGAAGGAGAAAATTGTGCATCTACCATCTCGGTGGAGCACACTCTTGGATCTGATATGAACTTATTTGGATCTGATATAATCTTATTTGGTTCTAGTTTTTAGTTTCAAAAGCTTCCATTCATGTTTGTATCTATTCTCATCAATTTTGGTGTGAAAATCAAGTACCACAAGTCTCTTTCAAAATTGTTATTGGGGATTTGATGTTAGTTTTCTCTCATGAGTTTGTTGATATTATATTTTGTGGATAATTAGTTATTTTTGAAGCTATATCATATTATGGATCTCAATAATTCACTCTCCATAGTCCTAGGGATTCTCTAGCTTTCTATTTGATCACATGTTCATCTCCTCACAGAACTAGTAAAGATGGAGGGATTATGCATTCACATGGACACTTGCTCCTAACACTTGGAGCTGATTTTACCTCACATGGTTTGATGTTCAATGCAGCAATATATCATTTGATTGGGTTTTCCTCACACGGTTAGAATTCTCAAGAACTTTTTCTCTCTCATCAGTTGATCTCAATTGCTCTACATGGGTCTATTTTTCATCTTGTAGCTGTCTATGTTCCTATCTATGTTCCTAATCCAGTTGAGCATTTTATTCTTCTTCCAAAGAGGAAAATTCCTCCATAAATAATATTAGTTTGGAGAGGCTCACATGCACAGTTCCAGGATGCTACTGCACAGAAGAACCATGTTGCTACAAATTGCAACATAGTTTTTGCAAGTTATTTTACAAAGAGGAAGAATTTTCTCCTGAGAATAGCTTGTATTTCACGTTCTTACTTATTTTGAGGGGGTGGTTTCCCATGAGGGTTTCCCCTATTTCCTTGGCTTATTAAGCAACTTTTACTTCTTTTAGATTGTAATGGGTGACTTTTGGCCTTGTTTCCAGGGCCCACAGTTGTCCAAGTTAGGATTAAGGGGGGGTGTTAGGATTTATATTCCTCCCTTGTCCATACTTAGTCTATTAGATTAAGTTTTCCTAACTTAGGATTCATTAATTAAGATTGGGTCCACTAGTACCATTGGGTCGACTTGGGTTATTGGTGCTACAAGTACCAATCACTAGAGTGTGGGGAAATCATATAGAGGTTAATTTCAACTGACTGCATGTTCATGCATCAATTTATGTTCCTATGATATCAATCCCTACAATTTAGGAGCCACTAGCAGTGCCACCACCAACCTCCTTCAGGTGTTGGTAGTTGGTAACTAGTTAAGATAAGTTATGGTCTAGTTACATTCAGTTAGATGTACTCCAGTTTATTTAGCACCAATATTGCATGGTTGCATGTGGGTAGGTTCCTATTCTCACCTACCTCATTAGTTTAACTGGTTTAACTGATTGACAGACTGAATTAGACATATGGAGTTAGACTAATGAGCTCCGATAGTGATTTAGAAACTTCTAGTTAGCCAGTCAGTCAGTATTGAGTTGGTAGATTCAAATCCTATCCACATGATTCGAATTCTGCTTTATATAACATTCATGTATATTGTTTGGATTAATGAATTTTATACTGTAATTATACTGAGAAATTCTTATCCATTTTCTGTGAAATTTGTTTTGTTCAGTATGTATTTTTCATTCCACTACACTACATAATAATACAATTCAATTGCTCTCATTTCCTGAATATCAATGGCACAATAATTTAACATTGAGGAACCCAAAGTTCCCTGTTGATGGAGAAGCATGGAGTTCATAGAAGATAGCATGTTGAATATATGTGCTTTGGGGAAGCACCAAACGACCCTTGTATCTCAAAGAAAAACCATCCTAAGAGTAATTTGTTATAGCATAAGGGTTATTGGCCAGCTGTTGGATGATTTCATATAATGAAGATTCATTGGAATATCCTTGCTGAACATATTATAGCCAATTTGGAATAGGCATAGAAATAGCTGAAAGAGAAATGTGGTCATCAAATGTGTGGGAAAGAGTATCCACCACAGGATTGTCCATACCCTTCTTGTAAGTGATCTCATAGTCATAACCCATGAGTTTTCTAACCTATTTCTATTGTGTTGGGGATGAGACCCGTTGTTATAGGAAATATTTTAGACTCTGGTGATCATTCTTGATGTAGAAATGATTCCCCAATAGGTATGGCCTTCACTTCTATACGACATGCAAAATAGCCATCATTTCCTTCTCATGTGTAGAGGCAAATAAATTCTTACGGGAAATGGATTTAATGGTGAATGAAATGGGATGTTCATCTTGAAAGAGAACAACACGAAGTCCATTTTTACAAGCATCACTCTCAATAGTGAAGGGATTGAAAAAATCGGGCATAGCTAGAACATAAGTGGTACACGTAATTTGTTTTAGCTTGTCAAAATCACACTCAGCAACATGTGTCCATTTAAAAGAATCCCTTTTCAATAGAGTTGTTAATGGAGCTGCAATATTCCTGTAATCCTTTATAAACTTGTGGTAGCAGCCAGTCAGTCCCAAAAACCCACAAAGGCTCTTCATTTTTTTAGGATGCGGCCAATTTTTCATGGCATCTATTTTGGCAAGATCTACGCAAACCCCTTGTGTTGAAACAATATGCCTGAGATACTCTACTTCCTCCTTCCCAAAAACACATTTAGATTCATTGACATGGAGATGATGAAAAAAAAAAGTTGTAGTACAAGACCCAGATGTTGGAGATGCTCATCCCATATTTTACTATAAATGAGGATATCATCAAAGAAGACCAAAATGAAGTGTCGCAAGTAGGGCCTGAATATTTTATTCATCAATTCCTGGAATTTGGAAGGAGAATTGATGAGGTCAAATGGCATGACCAAAAACTTACAGTGTTCATCATATGTGCGGAAAGTTGTTTTAGGTATATCATCCTCATGAACCCAAATTTGGTGATACCTAGAAAAACGATCCAAATTGGAGAAAAAATGAGCACCATGAATCTCATCAAGAATCTCATAATTAACAGGAATTGGAAACTTATCCTTGATTGTGATGTGATTAAGTGCTTGAAATTTAATGCAAAGCAACCATGATCCATATTTGTTTTGGACAAGAAGAACTAGTGAAGAGAAGGAACTAGTACTAGGGCAAATAATACCTTGCTTCAGTAAGTCCTGAACAAGCATCTCAATCTTTGTCTTTTGGTGAAATGAGTAGCAATGGGGCCTGATGTTGGGAGGGATGCTTCTAGGAAGGAGAGGAATACAATTCTCCTTTGGTATTGAAGGTGGAAATCCCACTGGATCAGTAAAAATGCATGCATATAGATCGCAAATTTGTTGTAGATCCAAGGGAGTAGTTGAGATCATTGAAGGTTGCATCTGAATGAAATGGAGTTGAGCGATGGCACTATGTGAATTATTCTTAAGGATATTTTCCATGCGATGTGAAATAATGATGTTGAGAGACCCTGGTTGTAAGCCCTTCAATTTTTGTGTTTTCCCATTGACAAAAAACTGCATCTGAAGTTCAGCAAAATCCCATAAAATGGGTCCAAGTGTGTGTAACCATTGAGCGCCCAAAACCACATCACATCTGTCTAAGGGCAAGGAAAACATGTTAGAGCACAAGTTATAATATCCAATAGAGATTCACACATTAGGACACTCCCCTTTGCAAGGTAAGGTGCACCCATTGGCAATCATGACTTCAAAGTTGGAGCAAGGATGGACAAAACAATCATCCTATTTGGTGATCCCAAGGTCAATGAATTTATGAGTTCTACCATAATCAATGAGTATTGTAAGAGGGAGATTTTTTAAGAAACCATTAACCCGCATGGTTTGTGGGGTGGTGAATCTAGCTAATGCATGGAGAGATATCTCTGGATGGTCCTCCTGATAAAGAGAGTCAACATGAAGTTGTTGAATGTCATCCTCATCATCTACTGGATCCTGAGCATCATTTGAAATTTTACATGCAAGTAGAGAATCCACATACAAGAGATAGAGATTTTTCTCAACACATCGATGTCCCTGGATGAATTAATTCTCATCACAATTATAACAATGACCTTTTTTCTCTACGTTCCTGCATCTCGGCTTTAGACAAATGCTTGGTAGGAGTGGTTCTAGGAGCTGGTGGGATTGGAGGTCTTTGGGGGACCATATTTCAGAATGGAACAAAAGTGGATTTGGAGCGTTATTGAGCCATGATATTGCCCTCCTCCAACTTAGACAACCCTAGGGATTGGCATCATTGTGTTGGTATAGAACATTTTAACCTCAGATCGGATTGCATCTTTTAGACCACTGATAAAACAACTCCTGTAGAATGCATCAGAAAATTCTTCTGTGTGATTGGTTAGTTTCTCAAATTCTGTATGATACTCCCTCACAGTCCCAGTATGGTGAAATTTGGTGAGTGCTCCTATGAAGTCATCAAAAGCGCTAGGGAAAAATCATTGCAAAAGGAGTGGGAAAAAATATGTCCTTTTTGGCTCTTCATGAGCCTTGATGTACTAACGCAACCATTGAAGGGCTTCATGTTCTAGATGAAAGGATGTAAGTGGGACTTTATTGACATCAAAAGTGTTATGCAGACCGAAATATTTTTTTTCCCTATAAATCCATCTAGTCGAATCATCACCATTGAAGTGAGGAAAATAAAACTTTGACCCACGAAACTTATTAGAAGAAGAGAACCCAGTTTATCCAGAACACTTGCGTTGTCATCGATTGTTCATGACTGAATGTTGAAGATGGAGGCCGATAATTTTTTCATCCAGATCTTGGAGTTTGGTCTTAAGGGCGGCAATTTCGTCTTTCGTTTGTTTGTTTTCTTCTGAGCGGGTGACAACCATAACAAGGAGTTTTTTTTGGGGGGGGGGTATAGGTAGAAAAAAAAATAGAAAATTTTTTAGAAAAGGAAAATTTGGAGTTGGGAAAAACTCAGATGGGTAGTTGGGGATTGACTAGATTTTGGACACTTTCTAAGAGATGGGGAAGAAGAAAATGAGAATTTCAAATGAAGGGTGAAAGAATGGGAACAATTTTCAAAGAGGGACAAGAATAAAAAATGGGTAATGAACACTGTGGAAAAATTTGAAGGCGATTGGGTGAGAATCAAAAAAGTTATGGGAAACCCTAAAAATAGACAAATGTGGGATTTATGGCTTTGGGAAGTGGAATTTGGTAAAGGGTCCTCAAGGAAGGAAATATGGAGAATGGAACTACAAGGGTTCCATTTAATTTTCAAGGGAAATAGAGCTAAAAAAAAGAAGGTATGGCTAAAAAACAGAAATTTATACTTTTTTTACCGATTCAACGGAATTGATCTGTGGAGACTCTTGAAAAATGAAATTTGCTCCTTATCAATTGGAAATAGATATGGACACCATGTATCTTTGGATTCCTAAAGTTTCAAGGGATTCACTCAACCACCAATGTTGTCTAACGAATTGCGTATTGGGGCAGTAGCCCTCACTCCGAGACTCAGGTAAAACTGATAACCAATTTGCCACAAATGAAAGCTCTTAGTTTACCTCATGGGTGGGAACTAATCAATCAGGTAGGGGTCATTTCCTTTTTTTCTTGGCAGGTCCTGTCAATGTCCAGCTACTTCATGGGTCCTGTAGTACTCCTCACAATGAGTTTTATGGATATGCCTAAGTACATCCCATAGTTAAGAGGATAGGGGGTTTTCCATGATCCAAACCTACAATGAATAATACATATGCAATGAAGAAGAAAAAATTCAATAATAATAGCAACGAGAAGCAGTACAAAAGAAAAAAAATGAAAAAATTCCACCTAGCGATATTAACAAAGTGCTCTAGTACCATATGTGAGGAACCCCCTACAATAAACAATTAAAATGCATGATATAACAGAAATAGCAGAGCACATAAGATATTTTATTGATCATAGGCCACTTCGAGGGGAAAACCTCCTTTGAGCAAGCTCAATACAAAATAACTTGTGGATGTGTTCATTGGCCTCAACACGTACTTATATACTAAGTCTAATATAAACAACTATTACTCCCCATGAATGTGGGATAATATACTCTGGGACGACTTACAAAGCATATGCGTTCTACAAAAATATACTAACAAAGTAAAGAGAAGGGTTGACACGGGTTCCTAACAATTTTGGTGTGTAGAGAATGAAATATACATACTCTAGAAAGAAAGAAAGAAAATGGCATTGTAAAGTTTTAATATGACCATTTGAAAATTGTTTTGAAAAAACAAAATCTCAATTGAAAGGTGTCCTAAACTCACCTATGTGACATGTTGACATGGATGTTATGTTGATGTGTAAACTAACTTAAAAGTGACATGTAATCATTGGCATGGTGGAGATAATGATGTTTTAGTACGATGTGGTGTCATGTGGGAAGTGAGAGGGATATTGAAATGTCACTATATGGTGATGCCATGTGTAACTATTGTATTTATATGGAAATTTTGTTGGTGTCCATGTGTGTTGGTCTGTCTACTGAGGTGATAGGTCTCTATTGTGACAAGCTCTACTCTACAATTTGTTAGTTTTTCTAGTCTTATTCAAATTGATTAGGATCTTTATCTGGAAGAATCAAAATATCCAAGATGCACAAGATAGAGAAGATACGTCACAATACACACAGATTTTACTCGAGGAAACCATAAAGGAGAAAACCTCACAAACTTCCTCTGAATAGTTATGTCACTAAGAACAATATCACAAGATGTAAAAATCCAAGTATAAGAATCCTTATGCAGCTCTCTCTCCCTCCTCACTAGTCTTCTCTCTCTCCTCATGCGAACTTGAGTGAGTGAATGTGTGTATAAATGAGGGAGGGAGCCTCCTTATTTATACCCTTCATCTGATTGACCTTACAGCTTGACTGGGATGACTTATTACCCTAACTAGACCAACTTTTCCTAAGGGACCTAAACATACATTTTATTATATTTGACTTGGGGACTACTGCCCCGACTTACAACGGAGGATTTACCTCAACGACCATAGAAAATAATGTCATCTCAAAAGGAGGGAAACAAATATCCAATGGGGGTACAACAATATACAATAATAATATACATCAGAATATATTATGAAGTTACAAATACAACAACACTCCCTCTTAACTAGGAAGGCATTCTCTCGAACATTCATCAATACAATTGGTCACGTCATCATAAATGAATCATCATTATCATTGCTTCCATATTCCTCATCTTTTCAATCATTGAATAGTGACATCTTTCCATCTATATGTCATAGGAAGTTTCTACAGATCCAACCATGTTTCATGTTGGGTGTATTCCTAGTCCTCATCTAGGTCTTCAACATATCCACAAGCAATCCACCACATAGGTACATGCGAGGACCATTCATTATATTTCCACTGCAATCACATGTGTCTCCTATTGTCATCTCATTGTATCCACATCATGCCATTATATATGAATCATCTCGTCATCATACATGAAGCAAATTCTAGATGCATATCACTGACTATCTGAATTTTATCAACATAGGAGCACATCAAGTGCATCACTATGGTCAACCTGCATTCTACAATCATAGGAGCACACCAGGACTTATTTATGTCACCAAGACAACCTCTGTCTACCACTATGTGAGAACTACCCAGGTGCACACCAAGTGTTGTGTGACCTCTCATCATCTCCAACATGGTAACACACACATAAGGAGTGATTACGACCGAACAACCTACGTACCATGCCAATATATTTTTCATTCCAGGTCAACCTATCTGGCTGATTACATCCAAACAAACTGTGTACCATGCCAGGATATTTTTTCATTCAAGGACAACCCATACCAGGACTAATTACATCCAAGGATAACCTATGTACCACGCCAAGATTTATTACATCCAAGGACAACCCATAGGACTGATTACGTCTGAATAACCTGCATACAACGCTAGGATATTTTCCATTCAAGGACAACCTTTCTACCTTCCCATGTGAGATGTCATGCATCTGCATCTCTCGGTTTCTCGTCATCTCTAGCATGGGAGCACACTAGGACTGATTATGTCACCAAGAAAACCTATTCCTTTGACCATCCTAGAACTCGTCACTCCCTCTTTCTATGGATATCTATCTAGAGAACACCAAGTCTCTCTCTAAAGTATTTGAACTTCACTCTGGCTAGCATATTGGTTAATACATTCACTATATGCTCATCTATCACCTCGTACTGGAGCTTCACTGCTCCTCTCTGCACCATATCCCTGATATACTAGAACTTGATCTCTATGTGCTTCGACTTTTCATGAAACGTAGGACTCTCTGACAACTTCATGAAACTGTGGTTATCACAAAAGATACAAGTCACCTCTAACTTGAGGTCAAACAATCAGACAGTAGCTTCCGTAGACATACTGCCTCACAACTAGACTAACAAGATACAACATATTATGCCTCGGCTATATTGAGCACCACGTAAGATTTCTTCCTGCTAAACCAGGAGATCATGTCGGATCCCAAACTAAAGAATAAACCTGAAGTGCTCTTCCTATCAGTGGTGCTACCTACCCAATATGAATCAACGTAACCATGTAGATTAATATTATGTTTCATGTAATACTTGATCACATAATCAAATGTACCTTTCGGGTATCTCAATATGTTCTTTGTAGCTACCATGTGAACATATCTCAGATCTATTAGGAACTGAATCAGGGTGTTCACAGCAAAGGATATGTTTGGTCTTATATTCATCGGGTACATCAATGATCCAATCATCTAGTGATATATTGTGGCATCAACTGTCTGTGATGAAGCATTGCATGGTAGATTTAGGTTTGATGCCATAGGTGTGGTTATTGCCTTGCAGTCTATCATTCTAAATCTCTTCAGAATATCCATGACATACTTTCCTTGACCAAGGAAAATTCCATCTATACTCTTCCACACCTCCATTCCTAAGAAATAGTGCATCATTCCTAGGTCTTTCATCTCAAACTCAATGTAAAGATTCCTCTTTTCATCTATGATGAGTTTGTCTTATATTTTCATAAATATTTCATCAACATATAGCAGGATAATGAATGATTATTCCACCTTCAATATTGAAGTAAAGGTTGGAATCTGCTTTACTCTTGGTAAATCCTAATCTCATCAAAAATTTGTTCGTCTTGTTGTACCATGTCATGGGTCCCTATTTCAATATGCCTATCATGCATCTCAAATCCTATTCGATGCTCAACGTACACTTCCTCTTCAACTACACCATTCAAGAATGTTGTCTTAACGTCCATTTGGTGTATATTCCATTTCATTATTGCAGTGAATGCAATTATAGATATGATGGAAGTGTATCTTGCTATGGGTGCAACTATCTCCTCCTATCCTATGCCTTCTTTCTGGGAGAATCCATGAACCTTGCCTTGTGTTTTTCAATGCTACCATCAGTATCATGCTCTGTCTTATATATCCACTTTGAAGTCACGACATACTTCCTTTCTAGTATCGGAACTATCTCATGGACATCATTCTTCATGATTGACTTGTATTCATAAATCATGGCATACTTCCATTCTTTAATCTTAGTTTATTCTTCATAGTTGGAAGGTTCTTTGCCAATGATGTCACATAGTAGGGCCACATAGTTTTTGTATGGTTTGGGTCTCATCCTTTCTCTATGCATCTCATCTAGAGCTCCATATATTTCTACATCTTGTAGTAGCTCCCATGCAAATGCTAGTTTTATCTTATAAGATTTCATCTCATGAAGTGTTTCTACATGTTCTTATAGTTCTGCCATGTCGTGATATTCATGTCCTTATAGAGTTGTCTCTTCTATTGTCATGTCTCGGACTCTTATTGCTTCAATTTCTTCAACTTCTACAATAGGTAGTTTTCTAGATATGAAGTATTCCGAGTCTTCGTCGAATGTCACATCTCTACTGATGTCGATCTTCTTGAATCCTAGGAATTTTATTCAATAGGCCTTTGAAGTGTCACTATATCCTATGAATATCCCCTTCCTCCCAAAAGGATCAAGCTTGGTCCTCTTTTCCTTTGGAATGTGTATGTACACTGGGAAACCAAATATTCTAAGATGGCTGACTTTTGATTTCTCTCCTAAGATAGCCTCTTTAGGATTATTGTTGTCAAGTACTCAGTGAGGAGTATGTTTCTGTACATACACAGTTGTCCTTTCCTCTTTTTCCCAAAGGTGCATCAGAAGATCTTGATCATGTAGCATTGCTTTCGCTACTTCCATTATAGTTCTATTCTTTTGTTCCGCAATGCCATTCTATTGAGGATTTTATGGAGTGCTCAACTCCCCCTTAATCCCATATTCTCTGCAGAGTTCCTTGAATTCTTCTGAAATGAATTCTTCATCATTATCTAACCGTAGAGTCTTGATATTCCTTTAAGTGTGGTTCTCAACCAAGTCTTTTAATTCCTTGAAATTGTTGAATACTTCATTTTTACCTTTCAAGAAATATATCCAAGCTTTATGTGATAAATCATCTAAAATAGTATGCATACCCGCTTAGTGATATGGATGACATGGGTCCACATACATATGTGTGAATTATATCCATTATTCCTTTTTCTTTTATTTCACTATTGGGGGATGTCTTCTTCACTTTCTTTCCTTGCGCACATTCCTTGCAAATGCCTTCATGCTTTATCTGGATTTATGGAAGTCCTCAAACTACCTTTCTTGTTATCAATAGTTCTCTATAGTTCTCATGTGCAAGCCTTATGTGCCATAGTTCATTTGGTTCTATGGAATCATGAACTAATGCTTCTTCAGGTTTCTCCTTCAACTTTTACAAGCCTCCCTCTTGCTGTCCAATCACAGTTGCATCATCTATTGTCTTTCCTTTTGGACACATTAGGACTTGGCCATCAACAAATGAAACGCTTATTCCCTTTGCATGCAGAGATGGAGAGAATATTATTCTTCAATCTTGGAACATATAGCACTTCCTTCATCTTCAAATATTTTTTGGAATCTAACTTGTATGAAGCTTCTCCACTTCCTTTTATGGGGTATTGATAATCATCCCCAATTTTCACCTTGTCAGGCGATTCATGCTCAGACATATTGAAGAATTATTCTTTGTATCCCATCATATGTTTGGATGCCCCACTATCCACAATCCAATCATTGCTTTCATGTGAGATAGTTCCTGTGAGTCCTAAGATAAGTACATACTTTTGATCACTTGAGGAATCATCTCTTGCTTTGAGTCTCTTTATTGTTGGTTCATCATATTCAGTGGTGTGAGCATGATGTCTCTTCTTATTTGCATTCTTATTGAAGGAGCCTCTATTTCTGGGATAATATTTGGATTAATGTCCTGTTATAGCGGATTTCACCACTCTAGGTGAATCACACTTTGTATGGCCTTCCCCTGTCCCACTATAGACTCTTTAGACCCCATGGACTATCTTTTATCCTTTGATGTTTCCTTGATCATCCCTAAAACTATATGAAAAATGATATACACGGATTTTTACCCGATAACCGTGTACATATGCGGGTTTGACCCCTATAACCGTGTACATCGGGACGTGTGCATAATACAAATCCTTTTGGAGTTTTCCTTGACATGGATCCGACACATTCGACTCCTGGCCTTCCATATGCCTTGAGATCGCTCGGATTCGACCCTTCATTATCCCTTGTGAAGCTATAGAAGGAACCCCTTGGTACATTGAAGGCATATAGAGAGATTGAAAGCAAAGAAACTATAGTCCATTGTTGCCGGAATTTATACTTGAGTCTGCATCCCTTTGTCCCTTTGGAGCAATTTTGTGTTCTTCCCAAGCTTGCCTTTTGCTAGTGAGCTTGCTATCATGAGATGGAGGATTGAGGTGGTGGAGGACCAAGTGGGGGATTCAGTTTCTTCGGTTCACAGACGTACCGTCAGAGGTTGTATCTATCTTGTAATCTCTGATTTATATTAATAAGAACTATCTTTCCCTGTCCAATGATGTGTACTTGATTGAATATTGTATCCATTGGAATATGTCAAATGCTTTTACATTATTGATTATATATGCTAGAATAGATCTAACACCATAATATGCAGTATGCTTGTATTGTTTACTTGTTGTTGAGGAAGTATTATGTCAATTCAAGCTGAATATTGGAAAGCTCAACGGGGATCTACTTCAACCATCCAGAATAAGGTATGAGGTCTGATCCTTTAGTGTTAGACATTTTATTTCTATTGCATATTGGGAAAGATTGATTTCTGGAGTCAAAGCGGTATGTTGTGGTACCCCAAGCCATAGGAATTTCTTTCCGTAACAGAATTGGCGACTTCGCTGGGGATGTTCCTTGTTTTTATTTGGGGTTTTGTGGGCACAATGGGCTTGATATTATTGACTTGCTCTTTGTTTCTCCCTATTTCTGTGTCGCATTTTATAGTATGTTTGTCCATTGACACTCCCCTTTATTGGTATGGCCTTGGCCTGCTTTTTACCACTGCCTTCTCTATATACGTGGGTTTTTGGCTAAAAGTCGCGTACATACGCGGATTTTTGGCCAAAAGTCGCGTACATACGCAGTTGTTCTTTAAGCAGTCGCGTACATCCTCCCTTTTGGTGAGTTTGATGTTGGGGGAAGTTGCTGGGTGGGTTGTGAGTGTGGTTGGGTCTTCCTTGGGTCTGATGTTGTCTGTTGGATGCTTCTTTTGTGACCAGAGACCGCTTTTTCATTGATTTTTATTTGAAAGTAGTTTTAGTCATTTTTCCTTTTTGTTTTGCCATTAGTGCATTACTCTTTTTGTCTTGGTGTCTTGCTGGGCTTGTCTTTTATACTTGCTGCAGAGACTGAGAGTTGTAGATGACTTTTATTGCATTTTTCATTCTTTTATATTGAAAAATACAAATTAGTTGCACTCTTAGTTGCATCTTAGATATGGATTTGAGGAGGTAATTGCATTGGATTTCTTGGATGAGAGTTGTTTTTAGGCTTTCATATAGGAAGGATTGCATTGGCATTCGGAAAGGAATATATATTTATGCATCTCATGTAGTGGCATACCCTATTTTTCATTTGACAAATATTGCACTTAGCATTGTTTGTTATGGTGTGCACTTTTATTTCACTGCTGAGTCTTCATATCACTAGTTGCATGGTCATTTCCCTTTGAGTAATTACAGCCAACTAAAATCAACGCTAAATTAAAATGAATTACACTCTTTTCTTTTCTAGGGTGCACCAACAAGCTTAGATTTTAGGATCTTGGAATAGTTCATTGTAAGTCAATTCTCCAAGATCACTAAACAACAACATCTAGGTGTCTGTCTAGGGAGTGTGTGAAATCCTTGGTATAATTAGTGTTTCTCAGGATCCTCCTCTCAAAAGGGAGTTAAGCATGAGGCAGTGTGAGTGGTTATCGATTGGGATGACCCCTAGTCATAACTGAGTAGCACCGGAGATATTTCCAGGATTGTATTCATATCTGGGGGCTCTTTCGAGAGTTTCTGGCTTTGCTACCCTGGCCATACGGTCAATCCCACCTGCGACTGTCCGCCTGAGCTTTGATTATATTGAGGTGACCTTAGTGACCTTACCTAGGATATCGAGGGGGTACTTGTAGAGGTTATTCTGTAGGTGTCCCAGCCAGGTTAGGGTCGGACATCACAGTTGCTTTATGCGTTGAAGCTGAGGGCTGCTATAATTGGTTACGTACCTCCGCTTATAGTATATGGGAGTTTCGAGCCTCTCCTAGGCGAGACATACCTACTGCATTCGGGAGCTCACATATCCTCCCTTGGTTTGCTTGTATTTTGCCTGTATATTTTCTTAGGAGTGTGCTCTTTGTGCGCTAGTTGGCCTTTGGGATCATGATGACTTGAGTATATTTATGCTCTCTTGAGTTTGGGTCCTTTTATTTTTGGCATGCCTGGTATCTTATCACATGTCCTTGGTCCTAGTACGGACTCTGGTGTCAGACTTGGGGGCATCACAACCCCTTACCGTGCTCATATATTTGGGAGTGGTCACCATATTCCATCCTCTACTCCATTTGTGGAGGATTTTTTCCCTTCGCTCGGTCTTTACACCAGTGGTCACCCTCACTGGGGTGGTAGTGTATGTGTGAATGTTGGGTCTACACGTTAGTTTCCTTTTTATGTCTCATCGTTCACCACATTATTTTTATTGGGTACTGTTGTCATGATCATTCCTCCCTATATCCTATAGTTTGGATTCTTTATTGACTATTTTGGGTTGTTTTGGACTAATATGGTTGTCATGTAGGGTTCATTTCTTGTACACTCTCTCCGTGGTTTTGACCCATTCGTGCCGCTCACAGGTATCATGTCTAAACTAGCATATAGGTTAGGATTTCACATCCGCTTGCATTTTGCATGACCTTATGACTGTTTCATTTTAACCTTAGGTACGAACCCATTCCATGGTATCACAGAACCTTCATGCTGCTGTTAGAAGTGGTACTATGTGAATGGTAGAGTTTTCCTTTACATGGGTGCCCTAGTTAGCTCCCTTTTGCATTTGGTGCCCATGCCGTGAGTCCTCTCTTAGGTCTGGGAGTCCGTTGTATAGTACTGCCATGACATTTTGCAAGAGCCTCATACTCCTCTTGATCTTATGCTGGCCTGTTTCCCTCCGGACTCCCCCTATGTCAAGTTGTGAATGAATTATCATGAGCTTTTCCTGCCTTATTGAGCTTTATGCTGGCTCCCCTGACATTGTGTTTCAGCCATATAGCCCGAGCTTGTCTCATGTCTAGCCATGCAGAGCCATTTTTTCTTTCGCAGCTTGATTCCCTTTTTATCGGGAGGGGATTTTCCCCCGAGTGTCGATATCCTACACATGTATCCTTGCATTGAGCATAGGTATGTTCCACTGCTTGGAACTAGTTTGTTTTCCCTTATGACACTCGTCTCCTCCTAGTTTGTAACTATAAAGCTAGTTTATTATTTTTTCAAGCTTTTCAAATAACTGCAAAAGTCCAAAAAAAAAATTAAAAAACCAAAAATCCAAACAAGGAAAGATGTTATCTTTGGCAGTTGTCGAGTCATATCGCCTTCGAACAGAGCACTGTATATCACATCCATTGGTTGGGTTATAGTTTGACTTAGGAGCTGTACTCGTTTATCTTAGTTTATCTCCACCGATTGGTTAAGCTTCCAGTCCCTATGGAGCCTCTGTTGATGCCTCCTGTGTCACAGAGATGTCCCAGTTTGTATATCGAGTCTATGCTACCTTCATTCAATCACCATACGTTGTTATTCTCTTGTTCGAAGGAAGTTGAAACCTGTGTCGACCATTCCTCAATTATCTTGACTTTGCATGTCGGCCATTCCCAGTACAGTTACTGGTTCATGCACCTTATGATTGAGTCCTTCCACATTAGACAGCTTTGCTGAGTACCTCATGTTGGATGATGGGGGATTCCTTAATGCCCTCCTTCCAGTGTATTTCATCCCATCGACTTCAGATCATTTATTCTGGGATTGGAATCTAGAGTCCTTTTGAGTGCCTTAAGACTTGCAGTCATCAGTGGCAGGTTCTCTTGCCATCGACAGTTTCTTGGGAATACATCAATGTCCCCTGATCGATGGATTCTCTCAAGTGTTTGACCTTGACAAATCTATTCACACTTTTTAGTTTGCACTCTAGTACCTTGATTCCCATTTTCATTATCGATGGGTAATCTCGCGTCTATTAACGGTATACATCAATGACCGGTAATCAGACGATGGACTACTATGTTCGACCTCGACACCTTTATTCACATAGTAGGACATGTACTCGTAGCAGTTTGTGTAGAAGACCTTCCAGACTGGTGGCTTCTCTTATATGCTACCTCCTCGATCATGCCAATGTTCATGAGATTTCAACTCTCATGACTTCATTCTAGTGTATGTCAGATATGTCCAGCCACTATGGAGATCTTGATCTATTGTATATCTTTAGCCATTTTGGAGATCATGGTCCTTTGTATATCTTCATCATGGAGATTCTGATCTATGTATATTGTACGTGGCGATGACCACATATGTGATATCATGTATTATTCCTATTCATGGCCATTGTACTCTTATGTATCCAGGACTGCTATATGTACTTGCAGTTATATGCAGAGTTGTATTATTGTACTATGCTGATTGGGTGGATGGTCTTCCATTTGGGATCCTTCATCACTCCACTTCTGGGATGGACTTATAATGTATTTCGGCCATCATATGACCCCTCTGACCTCACACATTAGGGGGCATCTGTTATAGCAGATTTCACCACTCTAGGTGAATCACACTTTGTATGGCCTTCCCCTGTCCCGCTGTAGACTCTTTAGACCCCTTGGACTATATTTTATCCTTTGATGTTTCCTTGATCATCCCTAAAACTATATGAAAAATGATATACATGGCTTTTTACCCAATAACCGCGTACATACGCGGGTTTGACCCCTATAACCGCGTACATCGGGATGGGTGCATAATCCAAATTCTTTTGGATTTTTCCTTGACATGGATCCGACACATTCGACTCCTAGCCTTCCATATGCCTTGAGATCGCTCAGATTCAACCCTTCATTATCCCTTGTGAAGCTATATAAGGAACCGCTTGGTACATTGAAGGCATATAGAGAGATTGAAAGCAAAGAAACTATAGTCCATTGTTGCCGGAATTTATACTTGAGTCTACATCCCTTTGTCCCTTTGGAGCACTTTTGTGTTATTCCCAAGCTTGCCTTTTTCTAGTGAGATTGCTATCGTGAGATGGAGGATTGAGGTGGTGGAGGCCCAAGTGGGGGATTCAGTTTCTCCAGTTCGCAGACGTACCGTCAGAGGTTGTATCTATCTTGTAATCTCTAATTTATATTAATAAGAACTATCTTTCCCTGTCCAATGATGTGTATTTGATTGAATATTGTATCCATTGGAATATGTCAAATGCTTTTACATTATTGATGATATATGCTAGAATAGATCTAACACCATAATATACAGTATGCTTGTATTGTTTACTTGTTGTTGAGGAAGTATTATATCAATTCAAGCTGAAGATTGGAAAGCTCAACGGGGATCTACTTCAACCGTCCGGAATAAGGTATGAGGTCTGATCCTTTAGTGTTAGACATTTTATTTCTATTGCATATTGGGAAAGATTGATTTCTGGAGTCAAAGCGGTCTATTGTGGTACCCCAAGCCATAGGAATTTCTCTCCGTAACATGTCCCTTATCATCAAAAGTATAGCATCGAAGGTTCGACGGATATTTTCTAAACTTATTTTTTCTTTTTTGATAATGATCCTTCGTCTTATTATGATGGTGGTTCTCCTTCTTTCTGTTAGATTTTTATCATTTAGGCTAGCATTATCTTAGGATGTTTAACTAAGAGAATAACAAGCATAGCAATCAAACATAAGAGACAATGAACACAAAGTTTTTCCTTGGGGAAACCATAAAGGATAAAACCCCACAACTTCCTCAGAGATAGAATTAGCACCAAAAGTAAAACCCCAAAACAATAAGATGATCTCCCAATAGCAATAGTCTCTCTCTCTCTTGTCCCAAGAACTTCTTCTCTCTCAGTTATGCGCTACAACTGAGTGTGAGTGAATGTGTGATAAATAGAGAGGCTCACTCTCTATTTATACTAATTCCTAACTTGACAATAACTCACCAGGGCCAAATTCTCTAGGAGAGTTTAATAACCCTAGGGCCCCACAACTGCGGTGACTTTAACCCTTGATCAATAGGAGGGTTACCCACAATGACTTGACATGACTTGTTTACATTATAGAATCTCCCGGTCGGAACATCGGGGCATCACATGACTCAATTACATTACAAACACTTCCCAGAATAAACATCGGGGTACAATACATAAGATATACAAGTGAATACATTCCAAAGTTACAATTATAACAACACTCCCTCTTAACTAGGAAGGTATTCTTTCGACACAATTTATCAGCACAAATATTCTTCTTTGTATCATCTAGATCATCATCAAGTTCTCATCATCTTCATCTTCAAGTCATCTTCACTGGATCTGGATTATCACTTGATCTGGATCATCATCATAGGATCTGGATCATCACTCGATCTGGATCATCAGTGGATATGGAACATCTTTGGATCTGGATCATCTCTAGATATAGATCATCTTTATTGGATCATCATCACAGGTGCTATCTCTTTATTCTTATCATCACATAAAGTTCTAAAGAACCAGCCCTTTTTCATGTTGGTTGTAGGCCTAGCCTCCAAGTAGGTCTTCATCTTCTTCAGCACTTATATCTAACCATGATAGGAAACTTTATTCACACAACATGTCAGAAAGGATCTACACTTATATCTGACCATGATAGGAAACTTTATTCACACATCATGTCAGAAAGGCTCTGCACTTATATCTGACCATGATAGGAAACTTTATTCATACATCATGATAGGAAACTTTATTCACACATCATAATAGGAAAATTTATTCACACATCATGATAGGAAATTTTTATTCACACAACATGTCAGAAAGTTTTTGCACTTATATCTGGCCATGATAGGGAAATTTATTCACACATCATGATAGGAAAATTTATTCACACATCATGATAGGAAGCTTTTATTCACACATCATGTCAGAAAGGCTTTCAAACCCTTGTTGAGTGTCACTTCCAGGCTGAACAAATTCCTGGTAACTGACCAGGTGCCTCCATTCTCTCAGAGAATGGCATTTAGCACTTATATCTGATCATGTAGGAACCAATATTATAGTCACATCAGAATGGCTCAACACTCATATCTGACATGGAAGGAACCAATCCTCTCACCATGACAGAATGGCTCAACCCTTACATCTGACCATGGAAGGAACCAATCCTCTCACCATGTCAGAATGGCTCATGGACTCATCACTTCCCCTTGGAGGGAACCTCGATCTGGAGAACACCAAGCTTCTCCCTGAAGTACTCAAACTTCACTTTGGACAATGGCTTAGTCAACAAATCAACTATCTGTTCATCCATTGCAACATACTGGAGCTTCACTGCTCCTCTCTACACCATATCCCTGATATAGTGATATTTGATATCGATATGCTTTGACTTGTCATGGAACACCATGTTCTCTGAAAACTTCACACAAATCTAGTTGTTTCAATATATACAGGTAGCATCCAACTGGAGATCAAATAAATTAGACAGTAGCTTCCTCAGCCATACTGCCTCACAACTAGCTGAAAAGGCTGCGGCATACTCTGCTTCAGTTGTACTTAGTGCCACAGAAGACTGTTTCCTGCTAAACCAAGAGATCATTCCTGATCCTATACTAAAGCAACACCCTGAGGTGCTCTTTCTATCGATGGCACTGCCTGCCCAATGTGAATCAACATAACCTTCTAGGTTAATCTTCTAATTAGCCTTATACTTGAGCCCATAATCAACTATACCCTTCAGGTACCGCAGAATATGCTTTGCAACAATCAAGTGAACATGTCTTGGATCTGTCAGGAACTGTCTTAAGGTGTTCACAGCAAAGAAAATATCTGGTCTTGTATTCATCAGGTACATCAAGGACCCAATCATCTGACGATACATTGTAGCATCAACTGAATCTGATGAAGCATCGCTCAATAGATTCAGGTTCAATGCCATAGCCGTGGTCATGGCCTTGCAATCCATCATTCTGAATCTATTCAGGATCTCTACCATATACTTCCCTTGTCCCAGGGAAATTCCATCTGCATTCTGCCACACCTCCATGACTAGAAAATAGTGCATCATCCCCAAGTCCTTCATTTCGAACTCAGCAACAAGATTCCTCTTCATATCAGAAATCAACCCATCCATACCTGTCACAAAATGATCATCTACATACACTAGGAGTATCACTGGGTTACCATATTCAACCTTGTTGTAATGGTTTGAATCTTCTTTACTCTTGGTAAAGCCCAAACTGGATAGAAAGTTGTCAATTCTGCCATACCATGTCCTAGGTGCCTGTTTCAAACCGTACAGGTCTTTCTTCAATTTACACACATGAGTCTCCCTGTCATGTGACTCAAAACCGAGTGGCTACTCCACATACACTTCCTCTTCCACTACAACATTCAAGAAAGCAGTCTTGACATCCATTTGGTGTATCTTCCATTTCATCACTGCAGCCATAACAAGTACTGATCTAATGGAAGTGTATCTGGCTACAAGTGCAAAATTTTATTCATAATTTATTCCTTCTTTCTAGGAGAAGCCACGAGCCACAAATATCGCTTTATATTTTTCTATGTTACTGTTTGTAGCATGCTTGATCTTGTAGATCCATTTGGAAGTTACAATAGACTTCCCCTTTGGTCTAGGAACAACATCCCCGACATCATTCTTCATGATCGATTGATACTCTTCGATCATAGCATCCTTCCATTCTTTCCTTTCTTCCGCTTCTTCATAGTTGGAAGGTTCTTTATCAATGAAGTCACATAACAAGGATACATACTCGGAGCAGGACCTAGTCCTTTTTCTTTCTCTGTGATTTTCTTCTGGAGCCTCATATCTTTTTGCACCTTGGATAGCTTCTTGTACCCAAGTAGGTTTCCTCTTGTGAGGATTCTTCTCCTAAGGTGGATCTACAGGTTCTTGAGGTTCTTCTAATTCTCTATCTTCTTCTTGAATTTCTTCATTCATGGTTGTGTCATGAATTCTGGGTGCTTCTATTTCTTCAGGATCTTCAGCAGGTCTCTTTCTGGATTTGTTGTAAGCCGAGTCTTCGTCAAATGTTACATCCCTATTGATGTCAATATTATTGAATCCTAGGAAGTATATTTTGGAAGCATTCAAGCTTTCAGAGTATCCCACAAATATACCCTTATTTCCTAAAGGATCTAACTTTGTCCTCTTTTCTTTCAGAATGTGTATGTACACTAGACAACTGAATATTCTAAGATGGCTGACTTCTGGTTTCTTTCCGAAAAATACTTCTTCATGTGTCTTGTTCTCGAGTACTCTATGTGGAGTACGGTTCTGTACATACACCAATGTTATGGCAGCTTCTGCCCATAGATGCATGGGAATATATTGATCATGAAGCATTTCTCTTGCAGCTTCTGTGATCATTCTATTCATCCTTTCTGTAACCCCATTCTGTTTTGGATTAGATGGAGTGGATAACTCCCTCTTAATCCCGGAATCTTTGCATAATTCTTTGAATTCATTTGATGTGAATTCTCTGCCATTATCTGATCGAAAGGTCTTGATCTTCTTTTCAGTGTGGTTCTAGATCAAGGCTTTGAATTCATTGAACTCGCTGAATACTTCATCTTTTTTCTTCAAGAAGTATATCCATGTCTTCCTGGAAAAATCATCAATAAAACATACATAGTATACATACCCGCTTAATGAACTGGATGACATTGGGCCACATACATCGGAGTGAATGATTTCCAAGATTCATTTTTCCTTGCTCTCATTGCTTGGAAATGTCTTATTTGTGTTCTTTCCTTTCGCACATCCTTTGCAGACACCATCATGCTTTGTCTGAATTTCTAGAAGTCCTTCAACAACTTTACTTGCAAGTGGTAGTGCTATGTAGTGCACATGTGCAAGCCTTATATGCCAAAGCTCATTTGGTTCTACCAAGTCATTGATCAAGGCTTGTTTTGGATGGCCCTTCAATTTGTATAGACTTCCCTCTTATTCCCCAATTACTACTTTATCATCAATAGTCTTCCCTTTTGGCCACATGAGAACTTGGCCATCTACAAATGCAACCCTCATTCCTTTTGCATCTAATGCAGATATGGAGAGGAGGTTCTTCTTTAGTCCTGGTATGAACAATTCATCCTTCATTGTTATAGAATTTCCATAGTCTATCTTATAGGAGGATTCCCCACTACCTTTTATTGGATACTGGTATTCATCTCCAAGATTCACCTTGTGGGGTGATTCATGTTCTAATAGTTTCAAAAAGGATTCTTTGAATCCTATCATATGTTTGGAAGCCCCACTTTCTATAAGCCAATCATTGCTTCCATGTGTGATGTTTCCCGTGAGAGTGGAAATTAAAACATATTCTTCATCACTTGAAGAATCATCACTTTCTTGCTTGATTCTCTTTCTGGAGGGTTCATCATCTTCTGTAGCATGAGCACGATGTCTGCCCTTGTTTCCCTTCTTCTTGTGAGAGATATCTGGGTTCTTAGGACATTCTTTAGCATAGTGTCCTTTTTCATCACATATGAAGCATCTGAATCTGGGTCGATTCTTATTAAATTTATTAGGATGAGAATGCTTACCTATGTGATGATTTGTTTTGCTCTTCTTGGATTGTACTGTGAGAGCTTGATCTTCACTTCCCATATTTTCTTCTCGAGCTGCTATTCGAGCTTCTTCTTGGGAGAATTCTTCCCATAGTTTGTTGAACTTGACTAGCTTCTTTCTGGCACAGATCCCTTGAATGAAAGAGTCCCATGTTCTAGGGAGACCATTCAAGGTGGTCATTATAATCTCTACATTCTCCACTTCTTCATCCACTGCTTCAAGTTGTTTTTTGATCTGGGAGACCCTTGTGAAGTATGACTGTATGGTCTCCATATTCTGGATCTTCACATTCTTCAATTGGTTCCTCAAGGTCATCTTCTGGTTTATGTTATTTCCTTCAAACATTTTGGTCAGGGAATCAAACATAGCTGTAGGTGTCTTTAGGGAGGACACTTGTGGTATAAGGTGATCCTTGATTGAATCAACAATAATCCTCTTAGCCATGACCAAATTATTCTTGTGTAAGGCCTTATCCTCATCTCCCTCTGGAACTGGAACCTCCTCATTGATGTAGGAGTCCAAGTCATTTTCTTCCAGCACCAGGGAGATCCTATACTTCGAGGCTCATAATTTATCAGCTCCCTCAAGCTTTTCATCAAGCTTGGTATGATGTGACATCTTAAATTAGAACCTCAAATGGAAATACAAAAGATTTAGATCTTACCAAGTTAAGATGTTGGATCTGGTTCAGGAGCAGATTAGGGTTTGACTTTCCTGGAGTTATGTCCAACCAAAGGCTTTGTTATTTATCTCTAAACTTTGATTTTGAGGAGGAGATCAATCCAGGCCTAGGCTCACTCAAAAATTCCACTTCTGTGGAAAGCCCTAATTTCCGGCAGTAGTGTCGGGTCAAAAACTGAAAATACTCAGAATCAGATTCTGTTTCGACAGAAAGATGCGCCCTAGAGAGGAGAGTCAGTCCAACCCTCTTTTGATGAAAATCTATGGAGAGATATCCAAAAAGTAGGAATCCCTAGTTTCCATAGCTGCAAGTGTCTTCTTCTCAGGTTAGCTTTGATACCATGTTATATTTTTATCATTTAAGCTAGCATTATCTTAGGATCTTTAAATGAGAGAATAACAAGCACAACAATCAAACATAAGAGACAATGAACACAAAGTTTTTCTTTGGGTAAACCATAAAGGAGAAAACCCTGCAACTTCCTCAGAGATAGAACTAGCACCAAAAGTAAAACCCCAAAACAGTAAGATGATCTCCTGACAGCAGTAATCTCTCTCTCTCTCTTGTCCCGACAACTTCTTCTCTCTCATTTATGTGCTACAACTGAGTGTGAGTGAATGTCTGATAAATAGAGAGGCTCACTCTCTATTTATACTAATTCCTGACTTGACAATAACTCACCAGGGAAAACTTCTCTAGGAGAGTCTAATAACCCTAGGGACCCACAACTACAAGGACTTTAACCCTTGATCAATAGAAAGGTTACCCACAATGACTTGACATGACTTTTTTACATTATAGAATCTCCCAATCGAAACATCGGGGCATGAAATGACTCAATTACATTACAAACACTTCTCAGAATAAACATCGGGGTACAATACATACGATATACAACTGAATACATTCCGAAGTTACAATTACAACAACACATTCTTCCAGTGTGAATTGTGAGAGCTTGATCTTCAATTTTTCTCATCTTCTCTTCTCTTGTTATGAGATGAGCTTATTCTTATGTGCATTCTTCCCAGAGTCTATTGAAAGAGATCAATCTTCTTCTTGCACATATTCCTTGAATGAATGAATCCCATGATCTAGGGAGACCATTCAAGGTGGTCATAACAATATCTCCTTATTATACATTTCTTCAACTGCTTCAAGTTTTTCTTTGATTTGAGAAACCCTTGTGAAGTAGGGATGTATGGTCTCTGAGTTCTATATATTCACATTATTTAACTAGTTCCTCAATGCCATCTTCTTATTGATGTTCTTTCCTTCAAATAAATTCATCAAAGCATCAAATACATCCTTATGTGTCTTCAAGGATGACACATGAGCGATGAGGTGATCCTTAATAGAATCTGGAATGATCATATTGGACTTAAAAAATTTCTTCTTATGAATAGCCTTAGCCTCATCTCCCTCTGGCTCTAGAACTTCCTTACTGATATATTGATCCAAGTCATTTTGTTCAAGTATTAAGGAGATCATGTACTTCCATGCTTGGAAGATATCATCTCCCCCAATCTTATCATCAAGTTGGGTGTGATAAGTCATTTTGAAATGAGAACCTCAAATGGAAATAACAAAGATTTAGATCTTACCAATTTCAGGTGCCCGACCTGATTTCGGAGCTGGATGACCTAGGGTTTGTTAGAGAAACCCTAATTTTACAAAATTGGAATTTTGGAATTCTGTTAGGATATAAAGATGCACCTACTTGAGTCGAGTTTCTCAGTAAGGTCATTTTCTGAAAACTGTGGTGGGAATCCTCCAAAACTTGATTCCCTAGTTTCTTCTCGTGATGTCAGGTATTCAAAATTGAAACTTCTCCAAATTTGATTCTGCTTCCACCAAAATATGCACCCTTCTATGTCAACTTATCCTAGCCCTCTTTTCTTGATGATCTATGGAGAGAATACCTTGAACTAGAAATCCCTAGTTTATGTTGTTGCACAATGCCTTCTTTCATAGAGGCTATGATACCATGTTGGTTTTTCTAGTCTTATTCAAATTGATTAAGATATTTATCTGAAAGAATAACAAGCACAACAAAATATCCAAGATGCAAGATATAGAGAACATACACAAGACACAAATATTTTCCTTAGGGAAACCATAAAGGAGAAAACCCCACAAACTTCCTGAGAATAGTTTTGTCACTAAGACAATATCACAAGATGTAAAAACTGAAGAAGTCTTCTGCAACTCTCTCTCTCTCTCTCTCTCTCTCTCTCTCTCTCTCTCTCTCTCTCTCCTCCTTGATCTTTTCTCTCTCTCCTCATGCGAACTTGAGTGAGTGAATTTGTGTATAATTGAGGGAGGGAACCTCCCTATTTATACCCTTCATGTGACTGACCTTACAACTTGACTGGGACGGCTTTTTACCCTAACTAGGATGACTTCTCCTAGAGGGACCTAAAAATAGATTTTATTATATTTGATTTGGGGAATACTGCCTCAACTTAGAATGGAGGATTTACCTCAATGACCATAAACAATAATGACGTCCCAAAAGGAGGTAAACACATCTCCAATGGGGGTACAACAATATCCACTAATAATATACATCAGAATATCTTCCGAAGTTACAAATACAACAACACAATTTGTAATACAAGTTCCATATGTCAAAAGTGTGGTTGGGGTATTTGTTTATACTGAAAAAAGGGAATTCTCTAAGGTTTAATGACTGCAAAAATAAGGGATACTTTCCACATGAAAAAGTGTGATCTACATCCTGAAAGAAGATGTTTCTATAAAATCCCACAACACAATCCCATCAAAGGGATACATGTCATTACAAAATAGGGGCATGGGGAAAAATGGAGAGGTAAGGGCCACTTGAAAACAAAATAAAAAAATGGATTATATTCTGGGAAAGGACATATCATAGCTTGGAAAATAAGTTCATGTGATCCATAAAACACCTTATATATTCTAATCGTAGTTTCACCAATACAAACATACAACTACAACAACTACAATGAGATTGTGCTCCACTAATATCTTTGTATTTTTTAGTGATTTAACATAAAATAAGCGTTCCAAATGGAATATTTAACTACCATGACATTCAATCATAGCCACAATAGTAGAGAGACACACATTGGAACACAAATATTTTCCTTTGAAACTCAATATGAGAAACCCAACCAAAAATGAAGTGCTATCCATTTTTTCATCTAATACTATGGAGATTACATTGCATATTATAGTGCTATCAATATTGTTACAAGGATATGATACACAATGATATTATATATCCCTTTACAATATGATTCTCTCTCTTTTCTTTGTTATTAATCCCTCAGACTCACTTCTCATGCTATGGAAAAAAATGGTGGATAAAGAAAATGATTCCATTTCCCTCTTTTGGATAGGTTTTTTATTGCTCAAATTGGGGTTAGGTTTAGGGTTTCAAAACCCCTTTTGAATTTCCTTGATATTATAAAAGAATCTAGTGGACTTCCATATGGTTTTATCTCAATGTGTGTGGATTGTAGTGAGCTTTAATGGATGCCACTTGAATCTATGAGAAATAATTAGAGTGTTACCTTGTCTGGGCATAAATTTCACATATTGAATATATTAATAAAGGATTTTTGGAAAGATATAGACACATAAAATGCAATAAGGATGCCTATGAAATGGTTCCTTAGCTTATAAGATTGGCTAAAAGTCCACTTATTTCACCATAAGATGGATTATTTTAGCTACGGTACATTAGTGTTGATTTTTAAGATTTGTCTCAACCTTACCCTTATAGGTTCCAAATTCTATATTCCCAACTCCATGGAATCAATAAAATCATATACTAGCAATAGCTTAGGGATTTGATTTTATTTCTTGATCAGTGTAACCTTTCATTATTAAGGTGCAACCAAACTCGATCTCCTACTTTGAAGGTATTTTCAATCCTATCCTTGTGCTTCTCCTAATATTTCTTCAAATTCTCTTAAACCTATAAGTGTATCTAGTTGATCCTATTTATGAACTTGTCTTCCTTGATTACCCTAATTGAGGTCAATTCCACTACTTCAAGTTGTCCATACACAATATCAAATTTTGATTGTGATAAATATAAAATACTTTAAAGGGTGACTTACTTATGGAAGTGTGGGCAATCCCATTATCTGAATTTTGTTTATAAACTAAATTTTCATTCTTGGTCCTTGGTTTATTTTGATTGTATCCTCTTAGAAGTTGCACCAAGTTCACCACTTACCCTTACCCATATATTTGTGGGTGAAAGGAAATGAATCTATTTAGCTTTGTATCCAATTTATCCTATGGTTAATTCCAAAATGTATTTATAATCTAGTATATTTATTTGAAATGATATCCTTGGATTAATCCCATTGTGCACACATGCCCTTTCAAAGAGAAGGATTGTACCTTCTTTTTCTTTAATGATATTACAAGGTAGAATACACATATTATTGAACATCTCTACTACCACATGTAGTAATTCCTTGTTCTTATCCTTGGAAAACCCCAATAAAATCCATGGATATGATTTCCCATGCCCATGTAGGGACAAGAAGTTATTTGTGCAATCCTTGCTTCCTATTACTAGGCTTATTTGTACAACATATGATAAACTTATATACTTATTCTTGAATCGTGGGATAATAAAAATACCTATACAAGTTACTCACTGTCTTCCTAGCACCAAAATAACGTCTTCCTAGCACCAAAATAACCAAAAACCTTAATGGTGAGAGCCTCCCTTGTCATCTTTATCTTTCTTCCTTTGGTACACATAGATTCCCCATCTTGTAAATTATTCCATCATGGAGATAGTAATCAATGTATGTTTGGTCATGTTGGCATTGTATTTTATATGCATTACCTTGATATCCTAATACTCCATGTACTCCTCTTTATATACTTTATGGGTGAATGGTTCAATGTGAAAATTTCCCCGAAGCTGTGGTTTTCGGTGCTAGAGTAATGATAACAAATCATACAACTTGGGAAGATCCCTTATTATACCTAGTAATTAAATTAAATTTTCATGAAAATCCCATCCAATTAAGATTCCCTACTTGACAAGGTTACTCTTGAGTATGCAAGTATTGAGGAGGTTAGTGATCTATATGAATAACCGTCTTTATACCCAATAGATAGGAATTCCATTTATTCACTTCTTGAACCATGGAATAAAGTTTATTTTCATATGTTGGTTATTTAAATATCTCTCCATGGAATATCGTTAAGTGTTATTAAATCAATTTCCCATTTTCCATTAATATTATTTCCATGGTTTACAACTTGATTTTTTCTCACCTAGTTGTCATGAGTACTTTCAACTAAAAACATCACTTTTGTAGTCTTATGCCTCATTTCCATCATTTCCATCATCACATGACCTCATTACTTTTTTCATGAGCCAAATAAAACCTCAAGTTTGACCAAAAATTAAAAGCATGGTATTCGTCCATGTTTATGAACACAGTGCATGCACTAAATCCTTAAAAACCTGCACTATGACCCAAAAATGAAAAATTTATAATTTTCCAACACATTAATGCCTATGCACCTTTAGAAAATGGCATAATGGACAAAAACTGGACCTTATCAAGCCATTTTTTCCAATTATAGGGTTTAGACTAATATTAATTATTTATCATTATCCCACTACTTCATTAATACAATGGGATTATTCACATTAAAGCGAGCTCTAAAGATAGGCTTACTATTTCACCTATAAATAAAGCTATCAAGATCATCCATTTCATCCATCACTCATTACAAGGTTATGCGACCAACATACCATTAGAGATCATTTTTGCACTAGCTCATTCTTTCTAACAAATTGGAATTTAGTTTCTACCACGAAATCTAGGAGTGGATCAAATAAGGAGGAAAAGGACCCTTGCTCAAGGTGGATTGGGAGCCCATGTTACTTCTACAACAATTATTGAGTTTCTGAACCTATAAGTCTTGTTTTACATTGAAAATAAAGTTACATCATTCTTTGTTTTAATTTGTGCTTTAGATTATGATGCATATTGTTATTTAGTATCTTTTCTTTCGTAGAAGATAGGAATGGTTTTTTTATATTATTGTTTTTTTTCTATGACTTAAGTCACATAAATATTAACTATGCTATTTGGTATGCATCATAGTAATAAAATGCCATCAACATATTGGAAACTTGACTAGGGAAGAACTTCATTGTTTCCTTCCCTAATTGTGTGTGCTACATTGAGGTTTATGGTAGTGTAGTTTTCATTGTTTTTTTTTCTTTTTATGATTGTGATAGACATCATTTTCAAGTGACCTAGGAAGGAAACCCTTATTTTTAGCCTCAATTGTGGGAAGTTTTCAATGATTTTCTATTTAAAACATTGCGAGGTTTCCTTCCCAAAATCTACATGCACACATATGTCCCTAATTTTTCTATGCGTACATGGAAGTTTCCCTATTTTTTTCATTGCATTTATTTTTTCATAAAAAAAAAATACCTTTATTCATCTTAATTCTAGGATTCTCCTATCTATTTATTCAAAAGCCCTCAATCTACTTTCATATTTTGATTGATTTTTGAGTATTTTTTCATTGAGAATTGTATATGAAGAAGAAGATTATATACCTTTTGTGTTTTTTGTCTTTCGTATTCGATTAGGAAATTTGACCTATTTCTATTTCAATTTTTGTTCCAAAACTTTTTTTTTCGTTGACCACATAAGAGTTAGTTAAGGAATAAACCTTTTGAATTTGAAGTTGTATTCCTTTTGTTTGCAAATCGTAGGATTTTGCATCCCATTTGTATCATCTTTTTCAATGTTAATTGTTGAAGTGTTTCATTTTAGGAAAGTCACTTGATTAAGAAAGGAATTTCCTATATTTATAGTATTAATCCACATTGTTTCATTTTCCTAGGTTTTGCATTTCATATAAGGTTGTATTAGACATTGTCTTGTTAATATTTGGAGATTTCATTTGTTACTGAATGAATGATTTATTTTATAAAGATTGGAAAAGTTACATTATTATTAAAGAAGAAGAATCTTACATCTTTAGTACTTGGCATAGTGATTTTTTCATCTTTTCACTTGTATTTCCAACATTATTTTAAGTTAATGTTTAAGCAATCATTTTATTAGTGTACACACCATAAGTGCATGCAAGCGAAATCTAATTCAAATATTTTGTTCATGATGTCATGTTTAGACTTAAAGGTAATAACACAGTCAAACCAAATCAAATTCATCACTTGAGGACCAAAATAATATTTTAGTTAGGTAGGGTTGTAGGGATAGGTATCCCAACAATTCATGACAACCTTATACATTTAGACATAGATGTTGACATCTAAGGAACTTAAAATCCTTTTAACCGAATATAGTTCAAATCCCATTCAATAACATGCATGATTTTAGAGTGGATAATGTCAATATTGGGACAAAAGGTTTGATTGAGACTCGTAATATTTGTTTGATACCAAATATCCCCTAATCGTTGATTTTAGTTATGTTGTATGTATATGTGAATATGTATCTTAGTGACCTCCTTATCTAGGTTCCTCCCCAAGAGGCTCTCATGCGAGGAGTAGTGCACCTAAGACAAGTAGTTGTTGGTCATTAGAATTTTTTCCCAATGTTGTTCATTATAACTATCTCTTTCACACCTTCACTCAATATTTTGGTGAATCTCATCCCCCAACAATTTGAGTGTTAGGGAGCCCCTTGTTAAGATATTCACTCCTTTCTCACAATAGAATTCATTATCATTTGTTGAGAAATGTTTGAAAGGTTATTTTTTTTATTCTTATGCTATTTGAGTAGCAGTACCAGTTAGGCTAGTAGACCTTTTATTTTCTTGGGTGCATATTATTTCTTTGGTTATTGACTTTAAAAGAATGCATTGCACCCATTTTTCACATAATTCTAATTTAGCAATTTGTTGTAATAAAGTTATTTATTGTTTTCCATTATTATACTTAATATGTGCTATTGCTTTCTTGATATAACTTTCACACCTAACCAAGATTGCACCTCCAATATCCCCTATTAATTCTTATAGGATCTATGGACTTTACCCTTTTCTTGGTATCCCTCAATGCGTGATTTATTCATTTATCTCACTCAACATGTCAATATAGAAGTCAATTGAACTCCATCATCACTTGTTTTATCCAATTTGAGATCTTTCAAGTTGAGTTTGTCCTCGTAGAGTTCCTCCTTATCTAGTTCCTATATGACTATCCCTTTGCATAGTCCATTAGTTAATCTAGATAATACACAAAAACCTAATATTGTGAGTGCCAACATGAATCACAAACCTGGTATCTCATTTATTTCTAGTCTTAATCTCCAAATATGTATAATATTACCAATTATCATATCCAACACAACTTTGGTTGGCCACCCATGCCCACCAGGCTTATTTTAGATATCTGCAAATTCGAAGGATGTGCCAGTGAATATCCATGCACTCACATAATGACCTTTAACTTATGGTGTTCCTCAAATAGTATCATTGATTATTCTATATGATTACACTTATTTCAATGCACCCTCACTTCAGTGGCCACGACATGGTATATTGATAAACCCACAAGGACACAACTCTCCTTTGCATCTGCATTGATAACATTTTAAACCTTTTTTTCCAATTTCCACTACATATGACAAGGGATTTGAGGTCCCCTTTCTGCTCCATCATGGAACGACCATTCATATTACAAACCACATCCATGAATGGTGTAAAAAAAGGAGATTATTTAAATTCAAGTTAGATGATTAATTTTCCTCAATTTGTTTTTCAAATCCAAGAAAACATTTAGGGGCTAAATTTGTCCCATAGGCTATTTTTTGGCCTTTTCTTCCAATCTAAAGATTCACCAATTTTCCTTTTTTTCAAAGATGATTCGCCCAAATTCCATGGGATAATTTTTTTAACTCTAAAAATCACTAAAATTATCCAAAAACTATATAAAGTCCTTAGATATTTGAATTTTTTTAAATCACCAAACATTTTATGGTTTCAATAAGAATTAGTAAGATTCGCCAAGGTTTCTACACTATAAGAAAATTATGGATCCTTAAAATTTTCCCTAATAAACCACTTCTCATTGCGATAGCTAAGGATGGTGGATCAACTATGGCCCAAATCCAGGATGAAACCATTATGAATTCTCAACAATTAGACCTTATATATTCCTAGTAGGGTTACTTATATGCCATCATTCCCAATGCCCCTTGTAAATAGCATAATTTCTCCCATCTGGATTGTCATGATCTTCATCACCATCATGCATCATCACCGACATTATTAGAATCATTCCCACCTTATCCATCCATATTACCCATGCAATATGACCAAAAAAATGAAAGAGATGTCCTTTTTTAACCTTGTCAAACCTTGGTAGCCCCTTTTTCCTCAATAAGGGAAACCAAATCAGCATGGTCACTCCTTTAGCCCCTAAAGGAGAGATTCATCACTCATCCCTCAAAATTAGAAACTTAATACAAAAGATCTAAAACTTTGGTTGTCATCCCTCATTTCCCACTCGCAAAGGAATTAGTGATTAAAAAATGGACAAACACGATTGTCAAGGTCGATACGAACTATTGATTTGGTCTTCCAAACCCTAACCTCTCCACTAAGTCATCAATGGAATGACAAGTATCCGTATTGGAACCGAATATCATTTTTACCACTATTTATAAATGCATCCCTCATAGTCATGATTTTCAAATATCCATATTCATATTCTTAGATCACCATTATGCTACCAAAATTCCACCATAAAGCATAAAAGAGGCCATACCATCCTTTCTACTTTCACCATTGTGGAATCTTCGATTAGTCACTTAGATGAATACTGGGATACAAAGGATTTCAAATAACCCTCCCTCGGATCAGTTATGGAGGCCCTCTAATATCCACAACCAATACCAAGGTATGATTGTAACATCATATTCTTTTTGTAGTAATAAAAAAACATTATTCTTTTATGTGTTTTATTTCTCCTTTATGGCTAGTTTTGGAATGAATGTTGCATACATGTTTAAGAATTGATCCATTTGGCTTATTTTAGTTTATATTAGTTTCATTTCCATTTTATCTTCTACTAAGGATTACACAACCCCTTAGTAGTTTCATTTTTCACATGTGTGTGAGAAATCACACATAATATATTTGGTGACTCCACTAGGGATAAACTCATGTTTCATCCTTGGTTGTGTTAATGCCAATTTTTCCAACCTCATTCATAGGTTATTAGGGTATAATTTTTATTTTTCTTTATTGTTGTTAGTTGTTAATCACCTTCTAGTAGGTAACCTAGGTGAAAACCCTCAATGTTTTACATAGTCGTGCACTTTCCTGGTTGTTTTTTTTGTCTTGGGATTCATTCATCCCTTTAGCCTCTAAAGGAGATACTATTTGATAATTTAGCCCGAATATGTTTGACTATTTATTGTTTTATCCCCTATAGACATGACCAAGTGAAAAATGTAGACCGTTTTCATAGTTTTGGTCAGTTCCAATCTCGATTCCTATTAAGTTTGGCTCAAAGTTATATTTCGGGCCTACATTTGGTTTCATTCTCTCTATTTGCGGCCTATTATCTAGTGCGTTAATTTATTTGTACTTCCTTCTAGACTATGTATATAATGAAAGGATTGAAAAGTCCAAGTATATATTTCCTATAGGGTTCTACTATAGATTCCTCTTCAATTTTCTTTTATGTTTCTACAAATTGATTTTTGAATCAAGTTTTAGTTGAATGGTTGGATTTACTTAAAATGGTTTTGCATTGTTGGTTGAGAGTCATATTTTATCTTCCTTATAAGTTCATTACTAATTTTTTATTCCTTTTGAACATGTGTTGGAGAATTTTGCTTTCTTATTTAGTTGTGGTTCATTACTTTATAGAGAAAGCATAAATTTTTTCAAGAAAGAGCATCACCAGTTTCTAGTATTGAATATTATGTCCTTATTTATGCTACATTTATTTACAATCATTTATGATTTCTTTCAATCTCATTTACTTGTACATTCCACTTGTGCCCACACAATCACACCCTTAATCAAACATCACTTGGTTCATTACCACAAGTGGAGCCTAAAAGAAACTCTTAATATAACACATTAAAATCCCTCACTTAAGGGCCTAAATAACATTTTAGTTAGGTTAGGAATTTGGGGAAGAGAATACAAATAAATCCCCTTAGTAATTATGCATATTCATAGTGGTTTTATTTTAGGGAGATAAAATACATTGTAACAGATACGGTCAAGACCAATCAATCAAACGTCCCATCCTTTTAGGGTGGCATGTTCCTATACTACGATAGAATGTCTGATTGGGATACCTTTTCCTTTGAATATTGAATATCCTTTGATGGATTTTAGCTAAAGTTGAAAGAAACCTCCTAGACATGTATGCAAATAAGGTATCCTACTAAAACTTATGTTAGGATTCTTACCCAAATGTGGCTCTCATAGGTGGGAGGGAACCTGGGGAAAATAGGTGTACTATATATATATATATATAGAGAGAGAGAGAGAGAGAGAGAGAGAGAGAAAGAGAGAGAGAGAGAGAGATGCACCTTCATGAACTTACTTGGTAGGATTAAGACCCCATATGGTTTAGTGTTTGGAAAGCCATTTGTTTTATTTCTACTTTTTGTCAATAATGGATTCTATTGCAACCTATTTGAGGAATATTTGAAAAATATTTAATTTTCACATAATTGGTTTTGGCAGTTCTCCTTTTGTATAGGTGAGTCTTTTCATTTCTATGGTATTCATTTCATTTATATTTACTCTTTTGTTAGATTAAATCTTTTTTTTTCACCCACATTGAAGTTTTTATTTTTATTAAGAATCATGTTTAGAGTTAGTGTTGTTGATTTGAGCATTTCCTTCATTAGTATTAGTTTAGTGCTATATATTTGAGTGGTCTTATATGTGCCACCATTTCTCCTCTAGCGTACTCTCATCAACTTAGAAAACATATCCCCTCTATGGGATTTATTGTTGTGTCATTAGTCCACCTCAATGAGTGAAAACTGAACAACCTTCCACCTATCCTAGTTCTCCTTCAGTATACTTGTCTTCAAAATCCTCGCATCCCAAATAGAAATCATATCCTTGCACTCATATTCCATTTAGTAGCCTTGTTTCCAATATGCATGGTTCTATCCCTACCTCTAGTGGACTTCCTACCAGTGCAAGAAACCCCAACCAACCCATTGAAGGGAACAACAACCCAAATGTTAGTGGAACCATATCCTCTGTCATGCCTACTAAAAGCATCCCATTCATGGATATTGTTGGAATTCCTAATTTGTATATATTAACCAATGATCCCAATGATCCCATTCAACATTACCCTACATGGACTCAAATGTCCACCAAGTTACCTTTGGACATTCCAAATTTTGAAGGTAAGGCAAACTAGTACCCCGAGAACCATATCATGTCCTTTAATCTATGGTTCTTTTAAATAATATTATGGATGATTCCATTCATTTTCATTTATTCTATATGATCCTTATTGGATTGACCACTAAGTGGTAGATTGAGAAACCATCTAGGATGCATCCTAATTTTGTGTCCTCAAATTTCACTTTTCTGACCTTATTCTAGTTACATGTCTGGTATGACGAGGGAGTATATATCTTTCTATCATATTGTTATAACACATCCACCCTTATCACAGACCATGCCCATGGGTGGAGAAAATAAAGGAATCTTTGCAATACTAAGTTAAATGATTGTATCTTCCTATAATGGTTCTTGAAATCTGTACTCCCCACCATAGCTAAGTGTGTTGCTTCTAAGCATTTACAAACTGAAGAGGAATCTCTAAAAGATTAGTAGTATGACATTATCTATGCCCAATAGATTTATCTTTATGTTATCATCCATGAAAGTCACCATAGTGTCTCCAAACATTGAGATCAACTAGGGGCATCCCATTCTACTAATGTTGTGATTAGTGATGTGGCATCCCACTGAAATCCATACACCCACTTGCCTCCCACTACAAAAATTATTTGTATGTAATCACCTAAGTATTGAGAACCCCAACCTAGTACCACCCTAGACACCTTATTTTTTTCCTAATACTCTTTATTGATCCTCCCATGCAGGAACAAGTACCTATTACTTGAATCCTCCTCCAACCCCCCACATTCATGGTCCCTCATGTAGTGGCACTATGTGTTGCAATGCTTCTATCATATATGTTACCCATTCCCTAGCTCTCTATCAGAACCTTGTTGATGTATTTGTAACTTCGGAAGATACTTTGATGTATATTATCATTGTATGTTGTTGTACTCCCATTGGGGATGTGTTTACCCCCTTTCGGGGTATCTTAATTGTGTCTATACGTTGAGGTACAACCTACATTGTGAGTCAGGGAAATAGTCCCTAGTGTAACATTATGTAATGAGTATTTGGAGTCTCTCTAGGAGAATTCAACCCTGTTAGGGAAGACATGTGGGACCCAATATTATGTTTGGTCAGTGACTTGAAAGGGTATAAATAGGGAGGCTCTCTCCCTCATTTATGCATGCCTCACACTCTCAATTTCACGTGAGAGAGACAGAGACAGGATGAGAGATAGATAGTTGTTGAATACTTCTTATTACTTATTTTGATCGTATTACTATTATGAGAAAGTTTGTGCGGTTTCCTCCTTTATGGTTTCCCTGGTGAAAATATTTGTGTCTCGAGTATCTTTTATATCTTATGCATCTTGTTGTACATTTTATTATTGCAGATAAAGATCCTAGATAATTTAATCATATCTAAATAAAAACTAACATGGTATCAGAGCCTCTCTAAAAGAAGGTATTGTCCAGCTGCGGAAACTAGGGATTCCTAGTTCAAGGTATTCTCTCCACAGATAATCAAGAAAATAGGGCTAGGCTAAATATTCTCAGTAGGATGCATCTTTTGTTGGAAGCAGTGTCAAGATGAAGTTTCATTTTTGACCTTATCACTGGTGCCGGGAGGAACTAGGGCATCAAGTTTTTTAGGCCTCCCACCTCATATTTCAGAAAGTGACCTAGCTAAGCAACTCTTCTCAAGCAGGTGCATATTTCTGTCCAAATAGAATTCCTAAACTCTAAGTTTGGAAAATTAGGGTTTCTCTGACAAACCCTAGGTCATCCAACTCTGAAACTAAGTCAGACACCTCAAATTGGTAAGATCTAAATCTTGTTATTTCCATTTGAGGTTCTCATTTGAAAAGATGACTCACCATAATAATATTGAGAACAAGATTGGAGGGGTTGATAACTTCTGAGCATAGAAGTACAAAATCTCTCCAATCCTTGAAGAAAATGACTTGGATCAATTCATCACTTGAGAAATTCCAGAACCAGAGGGAGATGAGGCTAAGGCTTCTCATAAGAGAAGCACAACTAAGGCTAAGAGAATTATTGTAGATTCTATTAAACATCACCTCATCCCCCATGTTTCTACATTCAATACACTGAAGGAAGTATATGATTCTTTGGAAAAGACATTCGAAGGAAAGAACATCAACTAGAATATGAATTTGAGGAACCAGTTGAAGAATATGAAGATACAAAACTCTGAGACTATATAGTCTTACTTCACAAAGGTTGCTCAAATCAGAGAACAACTTGAAGCGATTGAAGAAAATGTCTAAGAAGGAGAATTTGTAATGACTGCCTTGAATGGTCTCCATAGATCATGGGACTCATTCATTCAAGGGATTTGTGTAAGAAGGAGGCTGATCTCTTTCAGCATACTCTGAGCAGAATTTCCACAAGAAGAAGCTCGACTCATGACAAGAGAAGAGAATATGGGATCAACTAAAAATCAAGCTCTCACAATTCACACCAGGAATAACTTCAAGAAGAAGGAGAAGAAAGAGACCTTTCACCACAACAAGAATAAGGACAAGAAATCGAAGAAGACCAAGAGAGACACTTCAAATGTTCGATGCTACACTTGTGATGAAAAGGGACACTTTGAAAGAGATTGTCCCATCAGGAAAAGGAGACACCATGCTCATAATGTTGAAGATGATGAAACAACAAACAAAAGATTCAGAAGAGAGAAGGATTATTCATATGAAGAGTATGTGCTAATCTCAACACTTACTGGCACTATCTCACATGGAAGAAATGATTGGCTTATGGATAGTGGATCTTCTAAAAACATGACGGGATGCAAGGGATCATTCGTCAATATGTCTGAAAATGATTCACCTCACAAGTTGAAACTTGGGGATGATTACCAATACCCCATAAAAGGGAGTGGAGAATCTTCATGCAAGCTTGACTTCGGTAAATCTTTAAATATGCAGGATTTGCTATTTGTTCTAGGATTTATTAGGATATTTAGACACTTAGGAGTTAGTTAAGATCAACTTGTGTAATATAGCTGTTAGGTAAAAGTGTGTTTCTTTAGTATGCATTAGTATGCATTTGTAAATATTCTAATTCGATGGTGACGATATGTTCTAGACATAGAGTGATCCAACGATTCAACTTCTCTTAAATCATACCTACCATTGATCTATGGCTTAACACCCGATTGGTCTATGATCTCTATTTAAAGAGCATAGAGGGTCCTTGGCTAGTTGATCGATTATGAGAAGCTCATATGTAACTTTCTTTCTTTTGCATAATAAATTGCTCCAAGTAGCTATTTGGCTGGGGTCATGGACTATTTCCCTCTCGAAGGTTTTAACCATGTGACAAACATCGGTGTGTTGATTTATGATCTATTTGTGTGAAGCGGTTGCTGAAGGTGTTCGGTCTTTTGGGAGTACCCTGTGTACCCAGTGCCGTTTTTTTTTAAACCGCATATTTTTTCGAGCTCTTTGCATCCAGACATTTAGTTTCTGTTCTTTCAACCATTATTTTATAGTATGGACACCCCTTGTGATATTATACTTACAATTTCTAACTATTTCTCATGGAAATCTCATATGGAGGATGTTCTGCAAAGTAGGGGACTTTTCAAGATAACCTCAGGGAAAGAAACAGAACCCACTGATGATGATAAGAAAATTAAATGGGAAAATAGATGTGATGAAGCTCATGGATTGATTGGGATGTCAATATCTACTGATTTACGATTCCACATATCTGGAATTGATGAACCTAATCTCGTTTGGAAAAAGTTGGAATCTGTGTTTGGTAAACACAATGAAATTCGGGGTCCTCAACTTGAGAATGAGTTGCTTTCCTTGAATCCAAATGATGTTTCATGCATTCAAGACTATTTATCTAAGTATAAAACCCTTAGACTATTATGTGCAGAATGAAATATTAAGAAAGAAGACAAGCAATGTATTTATCATATTCTTTCAAAACTTGGACCTGCATATTCTATTTTTGTATCTACATTCTACTCCATGAAAGACTCCTTGACTGCAAATAGCTATTAAGAGCCTATCCTTGAATCCTTTTGTGATGCCTTAATTAGAGAGCAAGATAAGCTCATTCATCTTGGAATAATTAACAATGCAGATACATCTGGGAAAGCCTTATTGTCCCAACAGAAAGAAAAGTCCAAGCCTCCCAAGAAACAGAACTTTCGCAATAATAAGAAAAACAACAAGGGTCCCAAACCCTCTCAGTCAACACCTTCTTTAAAAAATTGCAAAGGATCCAAGAAAAAAGGAAAGGAGAGTGAGCGTCATTGCAATTTTTGTGGGAAAGATAATCATGATGAATCTAAGTGTTTTAAGAAGATGGCAGCCTTGGAAGCAGCAATGAAGAAGCACCACATCAGCCTAGATTCATCTTCAGAATCTACCTCTCATGGACATGAACTTTGTGCTTCTAGTTACTCTTATACTGCATCTTCTTCTTCTACTTCAAATGAATGGCTTATTGATTCTGGAGCATCTTATCATATGGCTAAGGATAAAGCCATGTTTTCTACTATGCATGAATGTAACACCAAACAAATATTTGTTGGTGATGATAGATCTCTAAGTGTTGTAGGATCTAGAACAGTTCCAGTAGAAAATGGCCATTTCAATAATGTACTATGCATTCCAAAAATTTCCTGCAATTTGTTATCAGTCTATCAAATTACTGATTCAGGTGAAGGCAAAACTGTGATGTTTACACCTCACCAAGTTGTAATCAAGGATTTTAAAAATCCTGAAAATGTCCTTGCTATTGGAACTGTTGATGATATTACTAGGTTGTACAAATTTAACAACTTTGGGTCATCACCTTTTCCTTCAGTTTTTGTTGCTCATAGTGATAACTTGAACAAAATTTGGCATGAGCGATTTGGTCACTTAAATTATCGCTCATTGCAACAACTATGTAAAGACAATATGGCGACTGGTCTTCTGCTGGTATCTTGCAAGGATGGTGTTTGTTCTGGTTGTGTACTCAGAAAACATCATCGGGACAGTTTTGACAAACGTGCCTCTTGGCACACCTCGGTTTCTTTGGAGCTTGTGCATAGTGACTTGTGTGGCCCTCTCCCATCTGCTTCCTTTTCTGGTTTCAAATATTTCTTAACTTTCATTGATGACTACTCCAGACGCACTTGGGTTTACTTCCTAAAACTTAAGAGCAAAGTATTTAACATGTTCTTGGAATACAAGGCCCTTATTGAAAAACAATATGGTCATCAAATTATTAAGTTAAGATCTAACAATGGAGGAGAATATGTTAACAACAAGTTCACTACTTTTTGCATTGAACAAGGAATCCAAAAAAAACACACTGTTCCATATACACCACAACAAAATGGTGTAGCTGAATGGAAGAACCGCACTTTAAAAGAAATGGCTAATTGTATGATCCAATCTAAGGGACTAAGTCTTCAATATTGGGTTGAGGCCATAAATTGTGCAAATTACATATTTAATCGCACACCCACTAAATTTTTATAGGGTATAACACCAGAAGAAGCATGGAGTAAAATTAAACCAGATGTAAGTCACTTTTGTCTGTTTGGTTGTGAAGCATGGGCTCACATTCCGGATGAAAAACAGAAAGCATTGCAGCCAAAAAGTGAAAAGTGCATATTTGTTGGATATTCTAAAGATGTAAAAGGTTATAGACTTCTTCATCCACATTCTCATGATATAATAATTAGAAGAGATGTTAAATTTGATGAAAATCTCTTGTCCTATGAGCCTAACTTGGCGGGTGTGCCATCTTTGTCCTACGAGCCTGATTCGACTATTGTGCCTTCTTCTTCTTCTTCCAACTTCCTTGACAGGTTTCCAACTCTAGTTTTTGATGATGACAGTGAGGATGAAAATCCACCTCCACCTGCTCATGTTCCTCAAATTGCACCAGCACCAATACTTCCTCGATGGGTCCATTCAACATGTGAAGCAATTGGTGATCCTAGAGATCAACGTCAAACACGTTCTCAATTTTAGCGAGCCTCTTCTCTTTTGGCTCAAGTTTCCAAGAATCATGATCCAGAAACTTTTGCAGAAGCTTCAGGAAATCCAGATTGGGATGCAGCTATGGATGAAGAATATCGTTCCTTAATGGCGAAAAATACTTGGGGTGTTGTTCCTCTTCCAAAAGGAAGAAAACTTGTCAGATGTAAATGGGTCTACAGAACTAAGTATGCATCAGATGGAAGTGTTGAAAGACTTAAGGCAAGGTTAGTTGCCAAAGTTTTTTCCTAAGTAGAAGGGATTGACTACAATGAAACCTTTGCCCCTATAGCAAAAATGAACTCCATCCACCTTGTTCTTTCCCTTGCAGCCTTACATAACTAGGAATTCCATCAAATGGATGTCAAGTCTGCCTTCTTACATGGTGATTTACATGAGTAAATTTACATGGAACAACCTCCTGGATATGTTCAGAATAACTCTAGCCTTGTCTGTCTCCTTAAGAAATCCTTATATGGCCTTAAGCAAGCTCCTAGAGCTTGGTATGCCAAAATGGATAGCTTTCTCCTTGACACTGGTTTTTCTAGATGCCATTCTGACCCCAATGTCTATACCAAGAAAGTAGAAAACCAGCTCATCATACTTGTTCTTTATTTTGATGATCTTATCCTTGCTAGTAGTGACCCTAAACTTATAACCCATGTGAAATCCAGTCTTAAGCAAAATTTTGAAATGTCAGACATAGGACATTTGCATTATTTTCTTGGTCTCCAAGTGTTTCAAACCAAAGAAGGAATCTTTCTTTCCCGGTCTAAGTATGCTTGTGACC
Source organism: Pseudotsuga menziesii (assembly GCA_001517045.1). Classification (NCBI taxonomy): domain Eukaryota; kingdom Viridiplantae; phylum Streptophyta; class Pinopsida; order Pinales; family Pinaceae; genus Pseudotsuga; species Pseudotsuga menziesii. The sequence goes on along the minus strand of LPNX010641852.1, from coordinate 17,949 downwards.
TTCTTCGTTGCTTCCACATGGAAGATTGTAAACCAGCCCCTTCTCCCTTCTAGTATGGAGTCAAACTTTCTTCCACTTGTACTTCCCTTGAAGTAGATGCCACCTTGTATCATCAGCTTGTTGGTGGTCTTTTATACTTGACTCATTCCCATCCTAACCTTTCCTTTTCCATTGGTCGTGTTGCTCGTTATATGCAAACTCCTCATGAAAGTCACTAGAAAGCAGCAAAAATAATACTTTGATATATTCGAGCTACAATTCAGTTTGGGATTCATTACATTACAGGGGGGGAACCTTTGTTGGTTGGTTTCACTGATTCAGATTGTGCCGACGATCTTGATGATCGAAAGTCTACTGCAGGTTATGTTTTCAGTCGGGATCTGGACCTATCACTTGGGCTTGTAAGAAGCAACAAGCTCTTGCTCTTTCTTCAGTAGAAGCAGAATATCGAGCCGCAGTTAATGCCAATCAGGAAGCTTTATGGCTTCAACATATCCTTTTAGATTTTGGATTCGAGCAGTAGCAGCCTACTCCACTTTGGTGCGACAATCAAAGTGCCATCAAGCTTGCCAAATATCCAGTTCTACATCAGCACAACAAACACATTGAGATACACATGCACTTCATCAGAAATCTTGTTCATGATCATGTTATTGAAGTGCTCGATTTCCCTATAGATGATCAAGTTGCAAACATCTTCACCAAGTCTCTTATAGAAGCGAAGTTTTCTAAACTTCGGTCTATGTTAGGAGTTCAGGAATGTGTCCTTAAGGGGGGATAGGCTCTAATGCCTCCTTCCTTCTCCTAATAGTGTCACTTTTGTAAATCCTTCAATCCTATCCCAAGTTGTTCTTAAGGGGGGATGTTAGGATATTTAGACACTTAGGAGTTAGTTAAGATCAACTTGTGTAATATATCCGTTAGGTAAAAATGTGTTTCTTTAGTATGCATTAGTATGCATTTGTAAATATTCTAATCCGACGGTCACGATATGTTCTAGACATAGAGTGATCCGACGGTTCAACTTCTCTTAGATCATACCTACCATTTATCTGTGGCTTAACACCCAATTGGTCTATGATCTCTATTTAAAGAGCATAGAGGATCCTTGGCTAGTTGATCGATTATGAGAAGCTCATATGTACCTTTCTTTCTTTTGCATAATAAATTGCTCCAAGTAGCTATTTGGCTGGGGCCGTGGACTATTTCCCTCTTGAGGGTTTTAACCACGTGACAAACATCGGTGTGTTGATCTATGATCTATTTGTGTGAAGCAGTTGCTGAAGGTGTTCGGTCTTTTGGGAGTACCCTGTGTACCTGAACAGGATTGAAGAAGAATATTCTCTCCATATCTACACTAGATGCAAAGGAAATTAGGGTTTCTTTTGTCTGTGGCCAAGTTCTAATGTGGCCCAGAGGAAAGACAATAGAGGATGCAACAATGATTGGAGAAGAAGAAAATGGATTGTACAAACTAAATGGACAACCTGAATAAGAACTGGTTCATGTGTTAATTGAACCAAGCAAATTGTGGCATGGAAGGCTTGCACATGTGCACTACAGAGCACTATCGATGGCAAGTAAAGGAGTCTTGGGATTTCCAGAGATCCAGGAAAACCATGAAGGAATTTTCAAAGGATTTGCACAAGGAAAGAATGCTAAGATGACATTTCCTAGCAGTGAGAGAAAGGCTAAAGGAATATTGGAGATAGTACACTTGGATGTATGTGGACCCATGTCTTCTGGCTCATTAATAGGGTATGTGTACTATGTTTCCTTTATAGATGATTTCTCATGTAAGACTTGGATATATTTCTTAAAAGGGAAAAGTGAATTTTTCAGTAAGTTCAAGGAATATAAAGCCTTGGTTGAGAACCAAGATGATAGGAAGATCAAGACTCTACGGTCAAATAATGGCGGAGAGTTCACTTCGAAAGAATTCAAGGAACTCTGTAGAGATACAAGGATTAAGAGGGAGTTGAGCACTCCATACAATCCTCAGTAGACTCAGGGTTGCGGAATGAAAGAACCAAACCATCATGGAAGAAGCAAGAGCTATGTTGCATGACCAGTATCTTCCTATGCACCTTTGGGAAAAGGAAGCAAGAATAGTTATGTATGTACATAACCATACTCCACATCAAGTACTTGACAACACGACTCCTAAAGAATATTTCTCAGGAGAGAAACCAGAAGTCATCTATATGAGAATATTTGGTTTCCCGAAGTACATGCATATCCCAAAGGAGAAAAGGAACAAGCGCGATCCTTATGGGAGGAAGGATATATTCGTAGCATACAGTGACATGTCAGAGGCCTACCGAATATACTTCCCAGTATTAAAAAATATCGACATAAATAGAGATGTATCCTTTGATTAAGACTCAACATACTTCAAATCCAGGAGGACTCATATCCAAGAAGTCGAGGATTATAGGCTCAAATATGATGTGAATCAGATGATTAACCTTCATAGTTATGTTGATTCAAACTAGGAAGGTAGCACCACTAATAGGAAGAGCAACTCAATTTGTTGCTTCAGTTTGGGATCTGGCATGATCTCCTAGCTCAGCAGGAAGCAATCATGTGTGGCGTTGAGTACATCCAAGGCAAAGTATGTTGTTGCTTGCTCGGCTAGTTGCGAGGTAGTGTGGCTGAGAAAGCTACTGTCTGACTTATTTGATATCTAGTTGGATGTGACTTGTATCTTTTACGAAAATCATAGTTGCATGAAGTGGTTGGAAAACCCAGTGTTCCATGACAAGTTGAAGCACATCGAGATCAAGTTCCACTATATCAGGAATATGATGCAGAGAGGAGCAGTAAAGCTCTAGTACATGGCAATAGAGGAGTAGATAGACGATGTGTTGACCAAGCCTCTAGTGACAGTAAATTTAGAGTACTTCAGTTAAAGACTTGGTGTATTCTAGCATAGCTAGAGAGACATGTTGTTTGAGCATAACATCTTGGTGAAGTTCGTAGGTTGCTCAGACATAATCAGTCCTATAGGTTATCCTTAGATAATTCCTAGCAAAGCTCGTAGGTTATTCTTGAATGTAATCAATCCTGATGTGTTCTATACTAGAAGTAGCTAATGCATGATATCTCATGTGGGAAATGTGACAAGTTGTCAGAGCAGGAAAAATCCTAGTGAAGTAGGATGCTCAGATGTAATCAATCATGTAGGTTTTCCTTGGATGTAATCAGTCCAGGCAAAGCTCGCAGGTTATCCTTGGACATAATCCATCCTATGACAGGTTATTCGAGTGTAAAATGAGACCTGGTGTGATACGCAAGTTACTCAAATGTAATATGCCTTGTGGGTTTTCCAAGTGTAAAATGAGACCTGGAATGGTACATAAGTTACTTGGATGTAATACACCCCAAAGGTTGTCTGAATGTAAAAGATCCTAGATGTGGGTTTTTTAGATGTAATAAGTCCTTGAGGTTGACCAAAGAATGCAAAAGGTACTGATGTAGCAGGTTTTTTGGTCGTAATTCATCCTTACATATATATCCATGTATGTGTGTTCCCATGTTGACATGATAAGGTCATGAAGCATGAGAGGTGCACCTAGGCGGTTCTACTGATAGAATATAGGTTGACCGTGGAGGGATATAATGAACTGAGTTTTCTCCTAGGAGATTCTCACATAGTATAAGTTGCAAGTTATCTTACTTATGTGAAAAATATCCTGGCTTACTACTATGGTGAAATAATGTATGTTTTTAGCATCCAAATCTTTGTTCTTTGTCTTGATTTGTGCAGGGAAAAAGAGGTGATTTGGATACGGTGATATTAATTTAGGATACACAACTTATTTCCATGGAAATGTAAAGAAGGTCATGGACCATTCCTATGAGATGGATTGCTTGAGATGTGATGAATACATGGATAAGGACTAGGCCTACACCCAGTCGAGAGAGGGTTGGCTCTGTAGAAACTTTCGATCATAGATAATATCGTTCGATGATTAATAATAAGAAGATGATGGAAGCAACTATGATGATGACTCTATGACTCCATGATGATGAATCTACGATGAAGACTTGACCAGATGTGTTGATGACTATGAAGAGAGAGAATACCTTTCTAGTTAAGAGGGAGTGTTGATGTATTGGTAACTTTGGAATATTTTCTGATGTATATTATCATTGCATGTTTTTATACCCCCATTGGGGATGTGTTTACCCCATTGTGGTATGTATTAATTGTGTCTAGACCTTGAGGTACAACCTCCATTGTAAGTTGGGGCAATAGTCCCTAGTGTAACATCATGTACTGTGTATTTGGAGTCTCTATAAGAGAATTAAACCCTGTTATGGAAGACATGTGGGCCACAATATTATGTTTGGTCAGTGAATTGAAAGGGTATAAATAGGGAGGTGCTCTCCCTCATTTATACACACCTCACAATCTCAAATTTCACATGACAGAGAGAGAGAGAGATAGAGGAGGAGAGATATATATCAACTGAATACTTATTATTACTACTTTTGATCATCTTACTATTCTAAGGAAGTTTGCGGGGTTTTCTCCTTTATAGTTTCCCCGGTGAAAATATTTGTGTCTCGTGTATATTTTATATCTTATGCATCTTGTTGTACTTGTTATTCTTTCAGATAAATATCCTAGATAATCTAATCAGATATAAAGAAAAACTAACAAACCTTTAGTTCAACCACATCATGTGGCTCCCCCTTTTCCCTAAGGGAAAGTCTACGCCTAATAGAACATGCCTGACCAACCTACGCCCAATAACAAACAAGTGCAACCCAACACCAATAATAATAAGAAAAAGGAAAACAATCAGCATCAATAAGGTGGGGGGAGTCCCCCTAATCCTCTTGGTAACACTGGAGGTAGTATGAAATATGTAAATAAGGATCCAAATAAAACCTCCAAGAAAAGTAAAAACCCTTAGTTATAAACTAACCATTCATGTTTCTCTTGTGGAGTTTATGAACATTACATTCACCATTGTCTACATCTTTCTAAGGATTTTCAGCTATGGGATGAGGTAAATAAATTTTAAGATGGCAATTCCTCCCAAGAGAAAAATGGTGTTGCACCCCCTCCTCCTACCACTCCTCAATTCATGGTACTACAAAACCCCTTACCATCTAAAGGGTTGCTCGCAACACAACCTATGATGTCTTTCTCTTCTCATCCACCTATGTCAATTCATCCCAATGATCCTTCCTTCAGAACATTTAGATGACCTTGCTCAAGTCAACTTGCATACATGTTGGAATTAGTATACTATGGAATCTAAGCCCCCATCCATGATAAGGAAAATGATGCTCATTTTTTTAAAGGACCCTTACACGTATGCACGATCATACAAATCCTCCTCTAAATATACTAACAATTTCAAACCTTCAATAATGGATCCTCTGAAATTTCAATCCATTCTTAAACTCCCCTTCCTACTACTTTTCCACCAATTGCAAATCCTTCAAGTCAAGTCCAACTTATTACAATGTTTTATTCCATATTATACCACAATTGTTCATGGATTCTTTTATTTTCTTTATTCTACCATTCCCATTGTATGCGATGAGAAATGCCAATATTATTTTGATGCCATTAAGTGTGCTCATGTTCTTACCCCCTCTATTACCCCTGTAGACTTCGTAAAATATTTCATCCTTTACATTTCAACATCCACTTATGTTGTTGTTAGAGTGTTTGTTCAAGAAGACACCGACCGATGATAATATGTTATCTACTATGTTAATAAGAACATATTGGGACCCTCTTTATTATATAACCATGAGGAGAATCTACCCTTTTTTGTCATTTCCTCAATTTAGAAACTACCATTACATCCTTATGAGCAAAACAAAAGTCATTATGAATTCGAACCCCATGTTGTATCTCTTGATCCAATGGATCATTCAAGGAAAGGTATCCAAGTGGACCATTATCTTTCAAGTATATAACTTTGAATTCATTACCCCCAAGAGTACGAGGCTTTGGATTTGGAGGATTTCATATCAGACATCGCCTCGGATGTTAAATAAACCAACGATGATCTTCCAGATGAACATATGAGCTTCATTTCTTAGAAAAACACTTAGAATGGGATATCCTCATTTATATACACACACGTAAGTTTGGCCCTCATCTCTCTTGTGATGGTCATCATCAAATTCATCACCATGCCCCTTTATACCTCTATAACTATGATGTTTATATCAGTGCATATTTAACACTATATTACATTGAAATTTGACAAGGTAGAATAGATATTGAATGATTACTATAGTTGTGCTTATTATGGACAACTCTTTGAAATGGACACTACCCAAAACATCATCCAAGTTAGTTTCTTATGGCATGACTTATTTTTTTTATTGCATAAAGACAATGATGCATTGATGAAACTACCAATTATTCACCCTAAAGGAGAGGAACCCTCTTTCTCCCCTATATCCAGTAATCACTGTGAGTATGTTCTGTAAATGCGCCATTGAATTCATGGAATGGAAACATGTGTCAGTCAATGGCCATAAGTACACTATGGTGGTTTTCGACTATTTCACTAAATGGGTTGAAGGCATGCCAACATACAACAACACTTCCACCATCGTATCAATCCTTTTATTAAACCATGTCAATACTCATTTTTTTGTCTCAAAGCAATTGGTGTCCAATCATAGTACTTGCTTTAGGATGTTGTGTAAAATAAGTTATCTTACCATTTGACATTTGAGCACTAGTTTTCCTCCACTTTTTATGCTTACGAAAATGACCAGATTGGGTCCATTATTAAGGTCCCCAAAATCGTGCCCCAACAAATGGTGGATAAGCACAAGATATTCCACCTTGTCCATGGGGTAGAGTCCATCTTACCCATCAAGTGTCATATTTTGTCCTTATACCTTATCGTTGATGTTTTTTCAAATTCCCTTTGATATGACATGGGATTTGAGGTCCTCTTTTTATATCATCAAAACATGGCCACTCATATCATAGACCACATCCATGAATGGTGTAGAAAAATAATCTTATGTAAATTCAAGTTATATGATTCAATTTTGTAATGTCCCCTATTTCAAAATTTCATTACAATGACCAATTTTCACTTTTTCCCTATTTCGACCTTTGACTAGTTTCGACGTCTAGGTCTACAAATTGGTCCAAATACTCCCAAATATTCAAATAAGGTATATGAATGATATTAAGGTTTGAATATGATTTTCATGGAATCTTTATGACCCTCTTTAGGATTCTGAAAACTTGATTAAGATTCTGTTCGAGGTAGGAGTTGTGGCTAGTAATTTGGGGTTCTAATTCCCCCATAATGAATATTGAAAATGGATTCCCAAATGGACTCAAGCGAAATTGAAATTATGAATGGAAGTAGGGAAAATGTAAATGAAATCAATATTAACTCATATGCATCACCATTCAACTTTTAATGTCTTCTATAACTCCCTTAAATCAGATGCAAAAAGACTAGTTTCAACCTTGGGGGAAATGATATGCAAACTTCTCCAAATGCTATGAAACTCAATAAAATAAACCCAAATGCTTATGTACTGAACATTAAAATCATATAATCCATCAATAATAGTCCATTCATCCATAAACCATCAATATTTGACTTATCCATTCGAATCCATCAACATTATATTGGTTCACGACAAGTAGAGGGGAAATGGCACTCTTTCTTCATTGTTTAACATTTATACATGAAATAATTTGGATATTAAATTGAGAATATAGATATGTGGACCAACACAAAACTCACAACATATATCATAGAATTTACTCAGCAATTGAAGAATGAAACAGTGCAAAAATGGCTTGCAACTGTGAATGCTTTCATTAATCAAAAGTAATTAGATAATTAATTACAATGAAGTATAATGGCTAAATAGCCTCATGCAATTCAAATACATGTGAGGAAACTCAAATTTATTGGACTCTACTTGACTGAATGGTTAACTGACCTTGTCTAAATCATTATCAAAGTTCATCGGAGTTCAAATCCAAACTCAAGTGTCTAATTTAGTGTTGACTAGTCTAACTGACTGAGGTAGGTGAGTAAATGCGCCTCACCTGCATGCATCCATGCAATCCTAGCACTAACTAAGTATAACTGAATGTAACTGACTCCTAACTAAACTTGACTAGTCACCAACTGAACTCAACCGATGGAGGTTGGTATCGGCACTCCCAGTGGCTCCTAATTTGTAGGTATTGATTTAGGAGGCTCCTAAACTGATACATGCAAGTGTAATCAGTGGAAGTTGGCCTCAATTAGTTTTCCCCACACTGTAGTAACTGGTACATGTTCCCAAATTAGGCCAAGTGGACCCAATGGTGCTAGTGACTAAAAATAGACTGAAAGGACTCCAGATTTAAACATACTCCTAATTTAGACATAATTGACCAAATTGGACAAGGGAGGATTATAATCCTAACACCCCCCTGAATGCTAACTTGGATAGTTTGTGGGCCCTGGTAACTAATACCATAGGTCACCCATTACAACAAGTAAATTAACTACTTAACATAAGGATTTGGGGAAAAAACCACATGGCAAAAAAATCCCCCCCTCTAACTAAGCAGGTAGAATTAGGATTCAAGTTTGAAAAACTTGAAAATATGTTGCTGCAATCTCTGTGATGTAGCGAAGCAACATGCATGATGTTCTGTGCACATGTATCCTGGGGCCTGACATGTAGACTTCTCCATCTTCTCCCAAAATGATGATGGAAGGAAGGAGGAATGTAACCTTTGCCTCTTTCTGGATGAATAGGTGTATGTGTTATACACCTGATTGGCACCTCTCCGTCCGAGTGCTGACATCCCTCAGGTCGGCACACAAAAGGACACTTATGGATTGAGGTTTGCCTAGTTTCATTATACCTTGGTTGATGATGAAATACATTGCCTATATGCCCAGATGATTACTTTTCCATTTTAGGATTTTGAGTAGCATGTGCGACTATATCTATTGACATCTCGCGCATCATGCGCGAGTATCATGTTCAGCAGGTCGCGCATACATGTATGCGCGGGTTGCACTTGTATAGAGTCGCGTATCATACGCGGGTTGATCTACTACGGACCCGCGCATGGTTTCCTCAAAATTAATATTTAAAAACACGAGTTAATGGGAGATTAGTTTACTCATTTACCTTAATCCCATTAACTGCTACAACCTCCCTAACCTTCGAGAACTGCCTCATTTCATCCATATAAATAGAGGCCTTGGGGAGGAGGTTGGATATATACTTGGAGAGCAAAGTTATGCTGGTGGATTGTCTACAGAATATTTGGAGCAAAGAAACTCAGAGTCCTTTGGTGACAGAGGAGTCCTTGTTCAGACATTGGGTTGTAACCTAAACTCTTTCTATTATTGTTAATAAAGATATTACTTCTTCCATATGTGTTTCATATCTTGTGGATTGGTAAATGTTTACATTTCAATATAATATATGATTTGCCTAAACTGCATCTATATATATGAATTGCTTTGTATCTGGAAGAGTGTTTATTAACAGGTGAAGGAGGAACTATCTTGGAGACTTTGGAAGTGGATCAGAGAGGGAGAAGCTAGCTTGGATCAACCTTAGTATTTTACAAGTAAGCTCCTGCTACTTTCCTATTTCCTATTCTGTGCTTTTAAAGTCAAACTGTCTGCAAGTCATGAGTATGTTGGTAACCCCCCAGACCTAGGTTATTAGGTGAATTATCCATTACAACAGAACTGGCGACTCCGCTGGGGAAGCCTAGTCTGCTTTAGGTCTTTTTCTGTTGTCCTGACCAGTCATTGCTCGAAGTTTTGTTTGTGATATTTTGTCCTGTTTTCTTACTTACTGTAGCATTTGAAAGTCTTGGGTCTTTCTCTGTTTTTGAGAAGTTTTAATTCCCATGCGTGGGTTGTCCTTCTAGACAGTCACGCATACTGATTTACATACGCGGGTTGTTCTATAGAACAGTCGCGCATCATTCGCGACCTACACTACTACACAGTCGCGCATACTCCTGAAAACTATGATTTTTGTGTTAAAGTTTACTTGTTCTTTAGCCTGCTATAAGTCCTGTTTTCTATTGAGACTTTCTTTAAGAGTGTTGCAGAGTTGTCTGAGTGTATCAGGTGATCACATCTTAGTGCTTCCCGAAGCCCTTGGGTTCTTTTTACTTGTGTTATTTACTGTCTGCATCTTGAAACTTTCTGGCCTGTTTGGGTTGTTGGTTTGAGTGCCTGAGTCTAGATCAGTGATCAGGGTTTTACACTCTATCTGTCCAGTTTGTTGTCTGTCAGTTATTGGTTTGCACTCGCCTGTTTAAAAGTCTGTAGTGGTCTCTTGGTCATTGTTTGCACCCAAGTAGAGGTCCCAACCTGCTTTTCTTGTTGGTTTTTAGGTTCTGTTTGCCTGTTAGTTCCAGTTTGTGTTTTTATACAGTCTATAAGTGTCAAGTTTACTCAAGCATTGCATTTATTCATGCACAGTAGTTTTTTGAGCATTTTTTAAAGTGAAAAACAAAACATAGTTAATCTTTTGCATTGTAATTTTTGCATTAGAGTAGTGTTTGTTTCAGTTTAAGAAATACTATCTCAGAAAAATACAAAAACATATAGGCTTAGTTTCTCTTTTTGCTGCATATAGTTCATCAATATTTATTTGGAAAAATGAAAAGATGTTTATTTTATAGTATTAGTTTGCTTTAAATACACTTTTGCTTTCATTTATTTTCTGCTGAGTCATAACATCATACAGTCCATCACTTCCACTTCCTTTGAGTCAAGAACAACCCTTAAAATTAACGCTTAAATTTAAAATCTATTAGTAAGTTTTTATTTTTAGGGCCTTCCACCTACTAGCTTAGGCTAGGTTTGTGGGCTAGGGAGTGTAAACTTCCCACAAACTATAAACTCGGACGTAGTGGGCTATTCATTAGGTAAATCCATGGTTCTACCGATGTATCTGGGAAGCTCCTCTCAAACGGGAGTTAAGCACTAGGCCGCGTGGAGGCTTGGACAGAGGGGATAACCCCCCGAATCCTTGTCTAAACGTAACCCAGGACTTTTACGCATCTGGGGATTCTGTCTAGGCAGAATTTCGGGCTCAGCTACCCTGCCCATGCGTACGAGTTCGGCTTGCGACTGTCCCCCCAGACAGTAGGTATTGTCAAGGTAGCCTTAGTCTCTTGTCTTTTTAGGGCTCATACCCAGGTAAACCGGAAGGTTATTTCTGGTTCACCTTGAACGGACTTGGAAGGTAACCCTTGTGGAAAGTGTAGGAGGGCGGTTGGGTGATTCCTCCGCTTGTGCCTAAGAACCCCTCAAGGACGCCAAGTAGCTGTTCATCAGCTTTTTTCGGGAAAGCATATCTTTATAGCCTGTTTTGATTGCTTAAGACTTAGGATTTTTTTTAGTGTATTCTCTGTGGATCTGCTTGTGTTTAGTTGGCCTTAGGGTGTGATTTTTTAAGTCTTAATTCTGGAGGACCAACTTGTTAGAAGGTCAAGAAGGTTGCAAAACCTTCCTCCTCTCTCACCACTGGAACCTCCACCTTTACCTCAAAGGCGGAGACTAAGCACAGGTGCTTCTTTTGAACCAGTAGGAGTAAGTGAGGTTCTTGGTGAACCGGAATTAATAGATAACCGCTTTAACTTTGACACAGTAGAGGTAGAAGAATTGCAAGCTGACGAGTTTGTAAGAAATTATAATACCCCCTTGACTGATTTGAACGATCCAATGATCGTGCAGGTTAGGCCTTTTAGTTCACCAGTGTTAGGTGTACCTGTAGGTAGAGCTATATCTTCTGAGGGAGAAAGTTCATTTGTTTTCACCTCAACCCTTCCGGTTGAAGGGGTACTACCTCCCCCGATTAGTACCCCTAGATCTAGTTTACCTTCCACACCCTTAACTCCAGCAAGCCGGGTGGTCCAACCACCGGTTTACTCGAACATTGGAAGTATGTCTGGTGATATGGCTACTGGGATTCCTAGTATGCCTACAATTCCTTCTTCCTTCCCTTACACTACCCACAGTGGTCCGGTGGGATCCTCGGCCTTTGTTCAAGGTTTCCCTTGGAATGGAAGGCACATACCCCCATCCAATCCATACATAGGTCCACCTCCTTCATATGTAGGAGTGCAGTTTGGTAGCAACACCTCTTACGAGAAAAGCTACCAAACCCCTATTTCGGTTCCATACACGAGCTCTCCCTTCTCTTTGTTTAGTGGAGGGATACCTGCTCCAGTCTTTCAAACCCCAACTTCTATGGGGACGGCCCAAACCACTTACACTGCACCTCCTACCCAAAATCCGGTGGCTTACGGATGGAACCCGTTCCAAAGCAACCTACCCACTTCACAACCGGTGTCTGGGGGAAACCCCACCTTTACCTATGGGAATTTAGGGGCTGGACCCTCGAATACCCAAGCTAGCACTTCTAGTACACCGGTTAGGCCCAAGCTTCCTTTTCTGGCAACTTTGAACTTGCCAGACTTATCAAAATTGATGAACGATCCGGTGAGGCATGACCCCTTGTGGCCACCTGTTCCCACCAAACTACCCTCGGACATCTCTAAGTTCGAAGGTAAGGCTGGTGAATATCCCAGGGCACATGCCACCACCTTTCACTTATGGTGTTCTTCCAACTCATTGAATGAAGATTCAGTGAGATTGAGTCTGTTCCAGAGGACCTTGACGGGCACTGTCGCAAAATGGTACATTGAGCTGCCTTCTGCTGCTTTTAGCAGCTTCTGGGACTTGGCTACCGCTTTCCTTAGCCACTTTCAGCTTCCAATCCGTTACGACTTCAGAACGGACTTGTTGTCCACCTTTAGACAAAACAAGGCAACCCACATCTCGGATCATATCCAAGAGTGGAGGAGGCGAAAGAGCCTCATTAAAGCTACCATCCCTCCTGAGTTTCTATTAGAATGGTTCGTTAAATCTTTATTGCCCTATATATCTAACGATGTCTCCACATCAGGACTGACTAGTGAGGAAGAAGCCATACTCAGGGCCCAGCAGTTGGACTTGATTTATTCACAGTCTGGGATTTTATATGAAATTATCCCTGAGGCACAGAGGCCTTCACACAAGGCCGAGAAACCTAAGCCTGGACCCCATGCCGATGGTGTGGTTGGGTCCGTAAACTCTCCCACTATAGAGTCTTTGACAAAACAACTTCACCAATTGTCTGTCAAACAGTCTACAGCGGAGGCAGCAAAGGCTACCCCCTCCTCTCAAAGTGCAAATGTTTTTGCACAATCCTCTTCGAAGGGAAATCAACAGCCCAGGGGGAAGAAGAAGAAAGGAAAAAAGGGAGAGGGAAACCAAAATCAAAACAAGCCCAAGCCCGCAAACAATGCTGATGGGGGCAAAAAGGAGAAGAAGAAAGTCAAGTTTCCTTGTAAGTTGTGCCAAGGAGACCACCTCACTCACCTTTGTCCCCTCATGGAACAAGCTCAGAAGCTGTTACAAACGCAACCACTGGCTGTCCTGAAGGATACATTTCCCCAAGGGCATAATTCTGCTTCAGCTTCTACCGTAGCAGGGGGCACTCAAGCTGCCCCTGACCCCAATTATATCAACATGGTTAGATCCTCAACCTTGTTACAAACCAGGAACAAGAACTATGAGAATGAGACCAATGAGAAGGGTAAAGCTGTAGTTGAAACTTCCAACCCTCTCACTATAGAGAAACCTGCGGAAATAATGCCAAAGATACCCAAAGGTGTCTTTAAGAATACTTTGCATAACCCGAATGCCAGAGCCGCTGCTCACTACTCTGTGGTTGAAGACTTGGCTCAGACTCCGTGTGCAATGTCAGCTTTGGAGGTGCTACAGAGCTGTCCCGCTCAGCGGGATGCCCTCTTAGCAGCTTTAGGTAGCATGGACTCTTCGAGTCTCACAGCAAAATTTCATTTCTCTGATCTTAAAATTCACCTCCCTTACCATGTATCTCTATCGATAGATGTTGTCCATGGTGGTAAGACCATTGGACGAGCAGTTATTGATGAGGGAGCCTCTACTTGTGTTATGTCCCTGGCTTGTTGGAAAGCTCTTGGATCCCCAGAGCTGGTCCCATCAACCACTTTACTTACTGCTTTTGATGGAAGGTATTTTTGTCCACATGGTATCCTGCCGGCTTTCGAGCTTAAGTTGGTTGGCAAAGCAGTCTCTGTTGAAGTCGAAGTGATTGATGCTCCATTGGACTACAATTTTCTTCTGGGTAGGAATTGGACTTATGCAATGTCTGCTGTTGCATCTGCTGTCTTTCGTGTCATGGTATTTCCACATGAGGGCAAGCTGGTCACTGTTGACCAACTTGATTTTACTCGTACAGGCCGCTTAGAGTCTAAAGATTCCACTGTGCCATTGGTTGATCAGGCCAAACCTGCTGCACAGAGCTTAGGGGCTGGATTGTACGCATCATTGATGGGCACATTCGATATTCTAGCTCCAGTCCTTTATCTCGGTTCTACTATTGTAGGGAAGTCCATTGATTCGGTGGTCAATAGGACTGATCCTTGGGTCCTCCCAACCCCTCAGGAAACGGAAGTGCCCTTATCTGCAGTGGAAGTGGCGTATCAAGCTATTACCCAAACCACTGTAGAACCCATTCCAGATCCTCTTACAGTCTCGGATGATCTGGAAGAAGTTTATATGCCTGCATGGGCAGAAAACTCTTTTCATTCCATAGATTGCTTAGACACTACTTTGCCTTCAGATGAAGCTATTCTGGAAGCTATGTGTTCACGTGATAAGATATGTGAGGATCTTCATCACCGATCTTATTTCCTTCCAGAGCTAAGCAAGATAGAAAACCAGGAGTTCCATGTGAGACTGTCGGATGATGTTGATACACCTGTCAACCCTTTACCTAGGGAAGGAGTGTTTGCCGAGGGGAATATGGAAAAAATTTCCGCTACTATACCGATCAACATCTCCGTAAAGCCAGATGTCGTGGAAAATATCTATATAGGTGCAAACTGCTCTCCGGAGGAGATTGCCATTTATACTGCCATTTTCAAGGAATTCTGTGATATCTTTGCCTGGTCATATGAGGAGAT
This sequence comes from Pseudotsuga menziesii, assembly GCA_001517045.1. Taxonomy (NCBI): domain Eukaryota; kingdom Viridiplantae; phylum Streptophyta; class Pinopsida; order Pinales; family Pinaceae; genus Pseudotsuga; species Pseudotsuga menziesii. The sequence continues at coordinate 2,894 of LPNX010641852.1, read as the reverse complement.
GCCAGGCATTGATCCATCTATTGTTCAACATGAGATCCCAATCTATCCTGATGCTAAGCTGGTTCGGCAAAAATTACGCCCCGTGAACCCGCGTAAAGCGATGGCTGTGAAGGCAGAGGTAGAAAAGCTATTGAAAGCAGGCTTCATATATCCCGTTGCTTTGATTGAGTGGGTGTCCAAACCAGTCCTCGTTGATAAAAATCAAGGGGCTATTCATGTTTGTACGGACTTTCGAGACCTTAACAAATCCTGTCCCAAGGACAACTACCCTACACCGTTTATTGATCAAATCATAGATGCATGTGCAGGTAGTGAATTATTTTCGTTTATGGATGGTTTTTCCGGCTACAATCAAATCCAAATCAAACCGGAAGACCAGCATAAAACGGATTTTATTTTCCCTTGGGGTACATTCGAGTATAGAAAAATGCCCTTTGGATTGAAAAATGTAGGGGCAACCTTTCAACGAGCCATGGACTTTTCTTTTCACGATATAAAATCCATTGTCGAGCCTTACCTGGATGATCTGCCTGCTCATTCTCGCAAGAGGATCCAGCATCCAGATCATTTACGGTTGATTTTCGAGAGATGTAGGTACTATAAAATTCACTTGAATCCCCAGAAGTGTGTTTTCTGCGTCGAATCAGGTAGATTGCTTGGATTCATTGTCTCTAGTAGAGGCATACAGGTGGATCTGTTAAAAGTAGAGGCCATTGTAAATCTGCCTCCTCCTCGTTCACTTAGGCAACTTCAGAGTCTACAAGGAAAGTCTAACTTCCTTCGACATTTTATAGTTAATTATGCCAAGATCACAAAAGGTTTCATGCGCCTGCTTAAGCAGGACACCCCATTTGTATGGGATGAAACTGCACAACTCGCGTTCAAGGAATTAAAGAAAGCCTTGTTGTCGGCTCCTCTATTACGCCCGCCAGATTACTCTAGGGATTTTTTATTATATCTGGCCGCTTCGGAGTCTACCATTGGGGTAGTGCTAGTTCAGGAGGATGACAAGCTCGTTGAGCATGTTGTCTATTATCTTAGTCGTGCGTTGGTTGGGCCTGAGCTTAAGTACTCTCACGTCGAGAAGTTAGCCTTAGTGGTTGTTTATGTTGTACAGAGGTTACGGCACTACATCTTACTGAGGACCACTACTTTAGTGGCGGATGTAAACCCTTTCCAATATGTTTTATCCCGACGCATTGTTGGGGGGAAATTCAATAAGTGGATAGTCATTCTCCAAGAGTTTGACTTGGTGTTCCAATCCGCTAAATCCAAAAAATCCTTAGTTTTTGCGGAGCTTATAGCAGAATTCCCTACGGAAGAAGGTGTAGTGATTCAAGATGACTCATTCCCAGATGAGCACATCTTCCTTATAGCAACCTCTGATACTTGGTACGGAGATATTCTCATATATCTCCAGACTTTGAAGTATCCTACCGCTTACTCTAGGGAAGACCGACGCAAGTTACGTCTTCATGCAAAAAAATACCTCATAATCGAAGATACATTATATCGAAGGGGGGTAGATTCTGTCTTGCGTCGCTGCCTTACCCATGAGGAAGCGGAGATTGTCGTAAATGATTCCCATAGCGGAGCGTGTGGGGGTCATTTATCTGGGTTAGCAACGGCCCAAAATATATTACATGACGGGTATTTCTGGCCCACCATCTTTAAAGATTGTGTGGAAGCTGTAAAACGCTGTCATCCATGTCAGCTATACACCAGAAAAATGCGGTCACATCCTGCTCCCTTGTTTCCCGTCGTCTCGGTAGGAACCTTCATGAAGTGGGGGATCGATTATATGACATGCAACCCAGCCTCGGCTGGGGGGCACAAATACATCATTGTCGCTGTCAACTATTTCACAAAATGGGCAGAGGCAATGCCTACTTTCAAAGACAATGGGGAAACGGCAGCTTACTTCGTGTTTAATCAGATTATTGCTAGGTTTGGTATTCCCAAGGTGATTGTCACTGACCATGGTAGTCATTTCCAAAATCACATGATGACAGAACTGACCACCATGCTCGAATTCCGACAAGAGCATTCTTCTCCTTATTATCCGCAAGCAAATGGTCAGGTCGAGGCTGTAAACAAAAATTTGAAAACTATACTTAAACGTACTATTGATACAGCCCGTTCAAATTGGCACATCATGTTATATCCTGCTCTTTGGGCTTATCGAACCAATGTCAAAACTGCTATGGGTTTTTCCCCCTTCCAACTCATTCACGGGGTGGAAGCTATTACGCCGATTGAATGCGAAATCCCATCCTTGCAAATAGTTGTTCATGTGCTACCTGACACAACTGAGCTTGAAGAACGATTGCTTCACTTAGAACACCTTGATGAGCAACGTAGAGATGCGTTGACTACAAATCAGGCTCATAAGAATAGGGTTAAATCTCAATATGATAAAATGGTCAAACCTCGGGTTTTCTCTGAGGGGGAACTTGTCTTGCTCTGGGATCAAGATAAAGGGCCCCTGGGGGCAGGAAAATTCAAGGCTATGTGGTTGGGACCCTATGTTGTGTCTAAAGTTTTGAGTAAAGGCGCATATGAATTAGTAGATTATGATGGGAATAAGCTTCCTGAGCCTAGAAATGGGCTCTACTTGAAGAAGTACTATGCCTAGGCTTAGCACTTTTTCTTGTATATTAATGTATGTATTTTTATGTACATTAGGTTGTCAGTTTCATTTTTTATACTATCTGCTGGTGGTTGCAGATGTCTTCTGAGATGTATGTAGGTTTTGCTGATGGCGCCAGCCGTCACACTTGTAACTTGGCTTCGACAGCATGGGTTATCTACTCCCCTTCAGGACAGCTTGTTGCCGCGGGTGGCGCTTGTCTAGGTCCTGCTTCCAATAATGTTGCTGAGTATAGGGCTGTTAT
>LPNX010641832.1:0-25317 GCA_001517045.1 Pseudotsuga menziesii | reverse complement strand
TGATATTCAACTGCGAATTCCAGGAGATTCAGCTGGCGGAATTCAGAACCGATTCTTCCAGGTACTTACTCATGTTCCCAACTTGCATTTCAATATCATTGGAGGGCCCCCATTGTTGAGTCTGCACACATTTCAATTGCCAGTGAATGATTTGAATTGTTGCAAGTGGTATGTCTCAGTTCCTGTAGGATTCGATTTCATTATTGCAGAATGAGTTAAATTGTTTTTAGTTAGTTTTATAAGCTCTATTATCTCATCAGTTATATGCTTTAGGAATGACTACTATCTCATTATGCTGTACATTGCTTGCTTATTTGATGATGAAGTATTAAGAACAATTATACATTATGAATGCTTTCCTGTAAGGTAAATTGATGTTTGATTGTTTATTCAGTGTTAGGATACTAGGCAGAGTCTTGTAGTCCATGTCTTAGGGTTAGGGTCAATTTGTAATTGTTTTTTTATTATCCCAGAAGCTTTCGCATATAAATTGCTGTGTAAATGAAATATCAAATGAAGTTGTTCCTGTAAGGGAATTTTTGTGTTTTCAAATCACAGTAACTTAATTTGTTAGTAGGCTTATTTCATAGATAAACTAGATTTCCAAGTCAAGTCTAGCTTTGAGTCCTTACACTTGGATATGCCTCTAAGTCTACCAACCTGGATTGACATAAACTTAAGGTTTGATCTGCATTAGAAGATTGGAGCCCAACACATATGTCCAGGAAATTATCCACAGGGAAGAAAGCAAAGAAAGTTGTAACCATCTAGTGTTTGCTGAGCAGGATAGAAAGATTGGGGACCCTACTTTCCATGAACCAAACTTGATACTTTGGCCACGTTAGGAGGGAGGCTAACAAATTTGTTGACCTCATGGAAAATGTGGGCATGGGAGGAGGATAAGGAATTAGAGAAGGACAGTTGTAGGAATTCAAAGGACCGCATTGGGTAAACCAATGCTGCCATCTTGCTAACAATAATCATGTAGCGAAAGGACGGGAGGGAAGGGTTGAACAGGAGAATCCTGGTGACATCACATGCTCACACATGAATGGGACTTATATACCTCACCTCTTCTATAACAACGAAATAATACAAATCGAAATGATAAGGCAGATTGACTACACCATCATACTAGTCATCAAGGCTTACCAGATGATAACTCACTGTATAAGCCCCAAGCGGCTCCGAATCATGAGGAAACTCTATATGTGAAGATGATAGTTGAGTGTGATATTCTACTAACTACATCACATCTATATTTTCACAACACTACTTCTCCATGTCTTCATTATTGATACCTTTGTGCGGCTCTGCATGATATGACTCTGAATGATCATATAAGAGTTTTGAATACTGGTTTTCCATACTAGGATTTTCCCAGGTCTCCAGATCCATGCTTACCTCTATGGAAGTATAGTAGATTGGACTTCCACAAATTTCAAAATAGACACTCCCCTGACATGATATAGCATAGATGGGATTCTCAATAAGATATTCACAAAAATTACAATAGTCATCATCGCCATCTATGTCAGATGTGATGGATTCCCCATTGCTAATATCAAGTTCTCTTTATCTTCATTACTGATTCTGATATATGGCTCAAACTGATCACATGGATAAAATGCATGCTCCTTTTCCATATCAAAATTTCCCAATTCCACAAGGTCCATGCTCTCTCCTTTAGATATGCCATAGACAGGAGAATCAACAAAACCATCAAAATTTTTTGGTTCATTATCAACATCTTTTTCGGACATAAGGGAGTCTTCGTCACTTGTATCATGCTCCAAGTTATACTTGTACTCATTTCCATACTTATCTTCTTTAGAAAAAGGTCACAAGGTAGTAAACAATCCAGACTGTCATCATTATATGGAGAATACGTAGGAGTCCCGTCATGGACATTACGGTTTTCATCATAAGTTTCACTATAACATTTTGCAATGGTTTCATCCTTAGGTTCATACTGTTTAGTTTGTGCCAAAGGGTAGGCCTGGCCTACCATGTATACATGATCAAGATTGCTTGAAGTTGTTTCTTGACTGTTTTCCTCGGTAAGTCCATGTTCCATGACTTGATTTGCAACATAACAAGTGCTTTCTTGGTGGAATTGTTCACAAGGTCTACACCATTGAAGTACTTCTTCTACCATGTTAGCTGAGTCTAACTGGTTTGGACTCTTAGGCTCTTACTGAGGGGATCTCTCTAAAACATTTGATTTTTCTTGGGATAAAAGTTCCTAGGTCCATTATTCCTTTCCATTATGATCAATCTATTCTGCATGTCATTCAATTGTGTAGTATGATTGGCCACCTGTTGGTTTTGACTAGTAAGTAATTTTTTATCACGTCCGCCACCTTTTCCATGATATCTTTAGAAGTTCCATTTTATTCTGATTCAACAGCTTTATCCTTGGTCTCTTTGTTGCAGGAAGTGTTTCCCCTAGTGTAACCTCGAATGTTGGACTTTCCTGAAGATTTCATATTCTTTTCTATTTTCTCGGCCTATTCTTGGGTAGTTTTCAGATCGACTGGTTCTTTATCTCTCAACTGGTACCTTAAGTCACCGACGAAGGCTTCAATGTAGGATATGAGGATAGAGGCATTTTTTGGATTGATGTCTCTAGGAAGGTCCGCATCCACATGCCTAAATTTAGTGTTAAATTCATCCATGGTTTCATTCTCCATCTTCTTTATGCTATAAAGGGCAGCAATCAGATGTCTTGGTTCTTAGTTCCATCTTTTCTCCCCATTTCTTCCTAAAACCATTTTTGAATTCACTAAGAGTTTTATATGGATCGTCATTTAGGTCAAGGTACCATTCTTCAGCATCATCTTCTAAGGATAAAGCAAAGATCTTCATTTTGACATCGTCATGGTCATGGGCAACATCATTGCAATAACCAACCAGGTGCTTTTAAAACTTTCAATGGTGAGACTTGCTAGTGATGGCATTATTGCCCTGAAATATGGGGATCTTCTTGATAGAATCTTTTGGAATGGCATGGGGAGCACCTGCTATCTAACAAAAGTCAAGGGGTTTGAAGAATTCCATCATTTCTTGAGATTGGTGAACATGACTCTCTACAAATATGTGATGGATATCTGAGAGGGATTGGTCTCCTAAATCTTCAAGGCTTCTACATGAAGTTTGCCTATTCAATCTTTCCCTAATAAACCTTTCAGGATCAAAGAGAGGATTGAATAATTGTCGGCGGTTTCTTCGGTTATAAATTCTTGGAGGGATGTTAGACAGTGGAGTCACTAGATGGATTGAGTTTTAATTTTTATGTTTTTTAAAGACAAGACGAATCAAAATTTTTTATATCTTTTTAGTTCTTTAGAAAAACGTTAAGCTAAGTTATACTCGGGAATAAAAAGATCTATCCTCGACAACGGTGTGAAAAATTGTTTCTTCCTTTCACACACTTGGGGGCGAACATGGCAGAAATCTTCAAGCCACTCGTTGTGTCCTTGGGGGCAAGTCTCGAGTCAAGGCTGTCACCTTGTTCTTGACTCCTCTGTTTAGGCTCAACTCCTAACAAAGCCAAGGGAGGTAGACCCTATTAAGTTACTAAGGCAAAATTATTTAGTATGATGATGTTAAACTGAATGAGTTACTTAGGAGTTTGATATTTAACCATAAACAACCATATATGACAAGATACAAAAATGAGCACACGAAAGCACAACGTTGAGACACAGTACATATATAGAAAGAAAATAGCCAGTGCCTTAGAATGGAGTCATAAAATAATCAATGTACTTGCATGTGCTTGGAGTGAATGTTTTGCGATTTCCTCTTCGTATGTTTTAAGTTAATGTGAATTATGAATAAATTAAATTAGGTGAGCGGGGGACTCTAGATATACCCGAGGGTACTTGGAGTATGTCCAAAATGAACCTTCACAACTACCCACGAGGAATATGTGGGCTGAATGGAGTTTCTGAGACTGTTGTTCATAATACACCCGAACGTGTAACAGAGATCGGCCCCTTGAGGTCACTTTTTAGGAGTTCCTGCTTCCTTTGGATATTTTGCCACCATTTACGGTTTGATCGAGGCATTGGATTTTCGCTTCATGGTGGTTGATTGGTGAAGGTGAAGACTAATTAAACTAGTCACTCACATTTATTTTGATGCAGCTTGACTGATCGAGCAAACCGCAGCCAAGTGAAGAGCATATAGCCAGAGTCTTGTCAATTTTAGTGAGTTTTAAAGGGTGTGTTTTCTGAGAAAGAAAAACCCTCTAGGCACCTCCTTCGGTCCAAGTGTACCTCAATCAAGGAATCAAGGAGGGGGTTTGTTTTAGAAAAATCTATTACAGCAATTAAATATAAACAACAAAAAGAAATAAATCACAAGTTTTCTAATTATTCCTACCACGCATCTCTTTCCCCTTGCGGATCAGTCGGGAAGTCGTGGGGTAAGCATTCAAGTTACTTTGATAATATAATATGGAATATATGATAAATTAATCAAAGCATGTTATTCTTCATGAATGAAACTAATCTAAAGCGAAAAGAAGTAAGACAATGTGAGAAACGACAAAAAGGCGTGAATCCCCCTAGGGGGGATGGGGAATGGGATCGAAAGAGCCTATTTGGAGAAATTTTTTATTATTTGCTGTTAAAATATCAGTAAAATTATCTGAAACCTCTTTTTTCTTGTATAGCATGAAACCAAGGGTTTACAAATTTCCCAAAATTTAAATTACAGTCAAAAGGGAGACCCCTCGGGGGATTCCGATGATCCAAAAGACACTCTCGAACAGCAGCTTATCCTCTTTTCGTTATGCCTGATAAAATACAGCAATATTATTAGAATGAAATATTCCCAAAATAACTTTGAAAGTACCTTTGGGTCAGACTACTTTAAACCAAACAAAACTAAGTAAAAATTGGCTAAAACAGTGAAAAAGGAACCAAGGAAAATTGGGATCTTGGCTAGCTATTTGGACAGCCAATAAAATATGAACTGATTGTTGGATTAAATTATTTTAAAACAGAAAAATAAATCTAGAGCATGCAACCTATAGATTCTCTTTAAATTGCCATGTAAAGTGAACGATTTCCCTAAACTAGATCTAGAATGCTTTATGAAACCGTTTAGGAATGAGATCTAGAGTATGAGCCTTGAAATAACAAACCTATCTAATTTTTACTTTGAAATGATAGATCTGAATAATGACAAATCTTGTAAACAAAGTAACTAGGTAAAATTTTATTTTTTGGAAGAGGTAGAGTGAGAAAGAGTGCTAGAAGCCTTAAAGATTAACCGTGGAGCTTTTCGATGGAATGTCGAAGGACTATTCCTTTGATAACGTTTTGGAGAAAGTAAGGAAGAAAACTACATCAGCACCCTGTCCAAGCTAGGAACCTACAACTTGATCCGAAGACTTGCCAAAATGCTTGTGAAATCCGGTTAATACATATACAGAGATTTCAAAATAGCATGCATATAAACTTATAAAACATGTTGAACCGAGATCTCTAAACATGCATAAAAAGGAAAGAGATGGCCAATAAACTTATTAACAAACACCTTTCCTATCAAGATCATAATAAACTTATTATCATTCTTTAGCAATGGATCTACAAACAATCAACAAATTATGAACATAGATACAGGTTACCTTAGTAAAACATGGCAATGCTCATCAACACATACAATAACATGACACCATATTGCCTGCAAAGCTTCTCTTTATTTCAAATGAACAATAACAACAGTACAATAGCAACAGCACCTCAATCCCAGTTATAACTAGCTTGGAAGAGGTAACTTGTGCTTTATTTATAGCAAAAACAAGAGATATAGCCTAGGGGGCACAAATCCCAAGGATAGAGAGACTACGGCTGGATGTGGAGTGAATCTGAGATTGATCTGAGTCTAATTGAACCTGATATGAGTCTCAGTGAGTGCAACTATCAATCAGAGAGCTTATCTATCTAACACCTCAACCTGCTGATTGAAGTATCCACCAAAACTCAACCAGAGAGGCCCACGCATGTGGAGGAGAGAGGGAGGGTGCAATTCCCAAGATTGCATGCAATAATGCACTCCAAGCTCATCCTAGATCACCTCCTTCAGTCAAGGAATTGTTAGATCCATTCTTCCCAAGTTGATGAGACTAATTTCAATCAAATTGGAGCAAATCCGAATGATTTAGGATTTGGGGTTTTCTCCATTATTTAATTAATTTATCAATTAAATAATCAATATTTGATTTTTAGGGATTTTTGACCTGAGTGATGGAAAAATCACTCAAAACATAGAAAAAGTGGGTCTATGGGTTTACATGGCGCTCTGACCTTGAAAATGAGAACCCCCATGACTGTAACTGATTTCCGAGCCCACTTTTATTAAAAAACCAATATTTCCAATTAGACTATTAAAAAATATCCTAAGTTTTGTGGAAAAATTAAAATTATAAAAACTTAAAAAAATTAAAAAAATTAAAAACCTAGGGGGACTTAGACATGTTCATATGACTCGACCATGATGCCTAGCATGTTTATACATTGACACATAGACTCTAATAATCTCAATAGGCCTAAATGCCAAGCTAACCACCCCAACTTTGGAGGTATTGAGTGAAAAACTTAGAAATTATCAGTCATTTATTCAACAACCAACAATAACCAAGGGAAAAAACACCCTGGGTTGATCGGATTGACAAATAAAGTCTAAGAGACCAATTCTTTTATAGAAACTATCATGCTAGAAAATTTTATTACAACTCCCCCATGGGGTATGAACATGTGATATAGTACAACAAGCACTTCCAAAGGTCTTCTGAAGTCCGAACAAATCATCTTTGTCCGGTTCACCAGGCTCAATTGATAAAAGACCACTAAGTACAACTTGGGTGGTAACATCTGGCTCCAACTGTGGGCCGGGTACTCGATCTGGTCATAGGGAAAGGAGAGCATACGAGAACACCAAAATCTGTAGTTTATACACCCCGTAAAAACATCTCAACTTGACAAAACAAACCTCAGTAGCACAAGCTTTATATAAAAACCAAATGAACCATTAAGCTGATTTATTTTAAAAAAAAATTGTACCTAACTAATGAAAGAAATTTTTTGTTATAGCTAAGTACGAAAGAAAAATGCAGAAATTAAATGCTCTCTTTCAAGGAGCTTATTTTCCTACTCTAAGCATGATATAACAAAAGGTTAAGTGTAATTTGAAATCCAATGTAACCACCTAAGCATTTTATTAACATAAAAAAAATTTCCTTGTCTTTGGTAACCAGCCAAAGTAAGGATACTTTATTCATAAAATTCAAACCTGCATGATGATCCAGAAGGGGCGGGATGGATGGGAAATCATAGGCATGAATAATGTCGTCAAACTTCCTCCCACACTAGTAAGCGCTTGCGCAGGGTGCTTCTATCCATGACTAGATAGGGTTGATGTACAAATCAGAATGATGAGGCACTTTGACTACACCATCATACTGATCATCAAGGCTTACCAGATGATAACTCACTGTATAATCCTCAAGCGATTCCAAATCATGAGAAAATTGTATATGTGAAGATGATAATTGAGACTGATATTCTACTAACTGCATCAGATCTGTCTTTTCACAACACTGCTTCTCCATGTCTTTATTATTGATACCTTTGTGCGGCTCTGCATGATATGACTTTGAATGATCATATAAGAGTTTTGAATGCTGCTTTTCCATACTAGGATTTTCCCAGGTCCCTAGATCCATCCTTCCCTCTATGGAAGTATAATAGATTGGACTTCCACAAATTTCTAAATACACACTCCCCTGACTGGATATAGCATAGATGGGATTCTCAATAAGATATTCACAAAAATTCCAATAGTCATCATCGCCATCTATGTCGGATGTGATGGATTCCCCATTGCTGATATCAAGTTCTCTTTATCTTCATTACTGATTCTGATATATGGCTCAGACTAATCATATGGATAGCTCAGACTGATCATATGGATAAACTGCATGCTCCTTTTCCATATCAAAATTTCCCAAGGTCACAAGGTCCATGCTCTCTCCTTTAGATACGCCCTAGATAGGAGAATCAACAAAACCGTCAAAATTTTATGGTTCATTATCAACATCTTTGTCGGACATAAGGGTGTCTTGATCACTTGTATCATGCTCCAATTTATACTTGTCCTCATTTCCATACTCAACTTCTTTAGACAAAAAGTCACAAGCCAGTAAACCTTCCAGCCTGTCATCATTATATGGATAACACGTAGGAGTCCCATCATGCACATTACATATTTCATCAAAGTTTCACTATAAGATTCTGCAATGGTTTCATCCTTAGGTTTGTACTGTTTATTTTGTGCCAAAGGGTAGGCCTAGCCTACCATGTATACATGATCAAGATTGATTGAAGTTGTTTCTTGACTTCTGACCTAGGTAAGTCCATGTTCCATGACTTGATTTGCAACATAACAAGTGCTTTATTGGTGGAATTGTTCACAAGGTCTACACCATTGAAGTAATTCTTCTAAGATGTTAGCTGAGTCTAACTGGTTTGGACTCTTAGGCTCTTGCTGAGGGGATCTCTTCTGATACATCTGATTTTGCTTGGGCTGAAAGTTCCTAGGTCCATTATTCCTTTCTATTGTAATCAATCTATTCTGCATGTCATTCAATTGTGCAGTATGATTCGCCATTTGTTGGTTTTGACTAGTAACCAAGTTTTTTATCATGTACACCACCTTTTCCATGGGATATTTAGAAGTTCCCTTTTCTTTTGATTCAACAGCTTTATCCTTGGTCTCTTTGTTGCAGGAAGTGTTTCCCCTAGTGTAACCTAGAATGTTGGACTTGCCTGAAGATTGCATATTCTTTTAGATCAGCCTGTTCTTTATCTCTTAACTGGTACCTTAAGTCATAAGTGAAGGCTTCAATGTAGGATATGAGGATAGAAGAATTTTTTGGCTTGATGTCTCTAGGAAGGTCCGCAACCACACACTTGAATTTAGTGTTAAATTCATCCATAGTTTCATTCTCCATCTTCTTTATGCTATAAAGGGAAGCAAGCAGATGCCTTGGTTCCTCCTTTTCTCCCCATTTATTCCTAAAACTATCTTGGAATTCACTAAGTGTTTTATATGAATCATTATCTAGGTCAAGGTACCATTCTTCAACATCATCTTCTAAGGACAAAGCAAAGAGCTTCATTTTGACATCGTCATGGTCATGGGAAGCATCATTGCAATAACTGATGAGGTGCTTTTCAAACTTTCGAAGGTGAGACTTGGAAGTGATGGCATTATTGCCTTGAAATATGGGGAGCTTCTTGATAGGATCTTCTGGAATGACATGGGGAGCACCTGCTATCTGAGAAAAGTCAAGGGTTTGAAGAATTTCTTAATTTTTTAAGAATGGTTAACATGACTCTCTACAAATATGTGATGGATATCTTAGAGGGATTGGTCTCCTAAATATTCAAGGTTTTTACGAGAATTTTGCCTATTGAATCTTTCCCTCATAAACCTTTTCGGATCAGGGAGAGGATTGAATAATTGTCAGCGGTTTCTTCGGGTATAATTTCTTGGAGGGATGTTAGATAGTGGAGTCTCTATATGGATTGAGTTTTAATTTTTATGTTTTTTAAAGACAAGATAAATCAAATTTTTTATAACTTTTTAGTTGTTTAGAAAAAAGTTAAGCTAAGTCATACTCGGGAATAAAAATATTTGTCCATGGCAACGGGGCCAAAAAGTGTTCCTTCCTTTCCCACAGCTGGGGGGAACGTGGAAGAAATATTCAAGCCACTCAGTGTGTCCTTGGGGGCAAGTCTCAAGTCAAGGTTGTCACCTTGTTCTTGACTCCTCCGTTTAGGCTCAATTCCTAATGAAGCCAAGGGGGGTAGACCATATTAAGTTACCAAGGAAAAATTATTTTGTATGATGAAGTTAAACTGAATGAGTTACTTAGGAGTTTGAGATTTAACCATAAACAACCATATATGACAACATACAAAAATAAGCACACGAAATCACAATGCTGAGACACAATATATATATATAGAAAGAAAATAGTGAGTGCCTTAGAATGGAGTCATAAAATAATCAATGTACTTGCATGTGCTTGGATTGAATGTTTTGTGATTACCTCTTGGTATGTTTTAAGTTAATGTGAAGTATGAATAAATTGAATTAGGTGAGGGGGGGACTCCAGATATACCCGAGGGTACTTGGAGTATGTCCAAAATGAACCTCCATAGCTACCTGCAATGAATATGTGGGATGAATGGAGTCTCTCAGAATTTTCTTCATAATACACCCGAAAGTGTAACAGATATTGGCGCCCCGAGGTCACTTTTCATGAGTTCCTGCTTCCTTTGGGTATTTTGCCACTATTTACGGTTTGATCGAGGCATTGGATTTTTGGCTGATGGTGGTTGAATGGGGAAGGTGAAGACTAATTAAACTAGTCACTCACGTTTCTTTTGATGCAGCTTTACTGATCAGACGAACCGCATCCAAGTGCAGAGCATACACACTGGAGTCTTGTCAATTTTAGTGAGTTTTAAAGGGTGCATTTTATTAGAAAGAAAAACCCTCCAGGAACCTCTTTTAGTCCAATTGGACCTCAATCAGGGATGTTATCACATATATAGTAGCCAAGCTACGATATTCTATTTTTCAGACACAGTACATTTTTCAGCTAGTTCTCTTACATATGAGATGCTGAGATGAGCAATTTTGATGGATCATTATTATATTAGTGGACTATTGTACTCTCCCATGTCAGGACTGAGTCTCAGGACACTCAAATTTGAGGACCGATGTAGCCATTTATGTCTTTTCAGAGCATTCATTGATGCCTAGTTTTATATCAATTCTTTCTCATTGGACAGATGGTGTTTCAGATGGATTATATTGCATGATTATGACTCGGCATTTTATATTGTGTTATGGTTATTATTGCTCTTATACTAATTTTTGTGACATGTATTAACTTTTGGTATCATGATGTGGCGGTCATAATTATATGGAATTGGTTGTATCTTGTACTATGTATTGATATCCTTTCTTAGACTTGGAAGTTCTTGATCTATACTAATTGGTTTTACTCTCCTTAGGGGGAATAGAGGTATTCATTCCCACCATTTTTTTGGCTTGCTAGTGTTGGATCCATCATTCATTGTCTCCACCCATCCATTACTTTCCAGTTTAGTTTTCAACCCGACTAACTTCTTGACTTATGGCATGGAGGACATTTTTCCCCGTTAGAACTTTTGTTGGACAAGCCTCCCTATTTATATTGTGTCTCGGCTCTGAGTTGGTGACAAAACTTGCCTTTGGTAAGTTGGATTGTATGCCTAAATCATTCTGGTCGGCTGTCCCAATGTTTGGCACTATGCAGAACTCCCCCTTGTTATGTGAGATGTTGTTGGCTAAAACTGAAAGCTCATGTACTACCTGTATTGAAAGTGTTGAATATGTGCCCATGGAAAATGAAAATTATAAAACTGTGTTTCTTAACATATGTAAAGAGGGCAAGAGCAATAATACTCCTTGAAGAGTATAAGAAAAGGTCCAAAAAAGCAATGATTAAAAATATGATGACCTTATAAAAATATGCCCTGAATGAAAGCTGCGATTAGCTATGCTTTTAAGCACTAGTGAAGTCCCAAAGGTTCATATAGGCCAAAAAGGCCATGGAATAAAATGATCGTCCTAATGAACTTGGATCACTGCAAGGGAAAGAACAAGGTGGATGGAGTTCATTTTTGCGACAGGAGCAAAGGTTTCACTATAGTCAATCCCTTCAACTTGGGAAAAACATTTGGGAACTAACCTTGCCTTAAGTCTTTCAATACTTCCATCTGATGCATAGTTAGTTCTATAAACCCATTTACATCTGATATGTTTTCTTCCTTTTGGAAGAGGAATAAGATCCCAAGTATCGTTCGCCATCAAGGAACAATATTCTCAGAAACTTGACCCAAAATAAAAGAGGCTCACAAAAACTAAGAACGTGTTCGTCGTTGATCTCTAGGATCACCAGCAAGATCACCTGCTGCTTCACATGTTGAACGGACCCATCAAGGAAGTATTGGTGCTAATGCAATTAGAGGAACGTGAGTATGTGGAGGTGGATTTTCATCCTTACTATCATCATCAGAAACTGGAGTTGGAAACCTGTCAAGGAAGTTGGAAGAAGAAGAAGAAGAAGGCACAATTGTTGAATCAGGCTCGTAGGCCAAAGATGGCACACTCGCCAAGTTAGGCTCGTAGTCCAAGAGATTTTCATCAAATTTAACATCTCTTCTAATGATTATATCATGTGAATGGAGCTGAAGAAGTCTATAACCTTTTACATCTTCAGAATATACAACAAATATGCACTTTTCACTTTTAGGTTGCAATGCTTTTCATTTTTCATCCGGAACGTGAGCCCATGCTTTACAACCAAACACACGAAAGTGACTTACATCTGGTTTAATTTTACTCCATGCTTCTTCCGGTGTTATACCTTGTAAAAATTTAGTGGGTGTGTGATCAACTATGTAATTTGCACAATTTATGGCCTTATCCCATTATTGAAGACTTAGCCTCTTAGATTGGGTCATACAATTAGCCATTTCTTTTAAAGTGCGGTTCTTCCGTTCAGCTACACCATTTTGTTGTGGTGTATATGGAACTGTGTGTTGTTATTGGATTCCTTGTTTAGTGTAGAAAGTAGTGAATTTGTTGTTAACATATTCTCCTCCATTGTCAGATCTTAACTTCATAATTTGATGACCAAATTGTTTTTAAACAAGGGCCTTGTAGGCCAAGAACATGTTAAATACTTTGCTCTTAAATTGTAGGAAGTAAATCCAAGTGCATCTGGAGTAGTCATCAATGAAATTTAAGAAATATTTAAAACTAGAAAAGGATGCAGATGGAAGAGGGCCACACAAGTCACTATGCAAAAGCTCCAAGGGAACCGAGGCATGCCAAGATGCACGTTTTTCAAAACTATCCCCATGATGTTTTTCAAGTACACAACCGGAACAAGCACCATCCTTGCAAGATACCATCGAAAGACCAGTCACCATATTGTCTTTACATATTTGTTGCAATGAGTGATAATTTAAGTGACCAAATCGCTCATGCCAATTTTTTCTCAATTTATCAGTATGAGAAACAAAAACTAAAGGAAAAGGTGATGACCCAAAGTTGTTAAATTTGCACAACCTGGTAATATCATCAACAGTTCCAGGAGCAAGGACATTTTGAGGATTTTTAAAATCCCCGATTAAAACTTGGTGAGGTGTAAACGTCATAGTTTTACCCTCACTTGAATGAGTAATTTGATAGACTGATAACAAATTGCAGGAAATTTTTGGAACACATAGTACATCACTAAAATGACCATTTTCTACTGGAACTATTCCAGATCCTACAACACCTAGAGATCTATCATCACCAACAAATATTTGTTTAGTGTTACATTCATGCATAGTAGAAAATATGGCTTGATCCTTAGCCATATGATAAGATGCTCCAGAATCAATGAGCCATTCAATTGAAGTAAAAGAAGAAGATGAAGTATAAGAGTAACCAGAAGCACAAAGTGTATGTCCATGAGAGGTATATTTTGAAGATGAATCTAGGCTGATGTGGTGCGGCAATAAATTAAATGACTTAAGTGACTCATTTTTTATTTTATTTTATTTAAGTGAGATGCACTTTTACAATAAAGTAACTTGAAAATAGAAATTGCATGCACTAAAAAGTAGCTTAATAAGACTTGAACTCAAGACCTATTAAGGAATAAAGCAACTTTGGACCAAGTGAGGTAAGTTTAAAAGGTACGAAAAGAATGGAAAGAGAAAGGGGGGCTTCGTTTTTTAACTCTTCTCTCTCATTCTCTGTGCTTGCCTTTTTTTCCTCCAAATCACAAAAAAAACGAAAAAACAAAAACAATTTTTTTTTTTGCACACAATGGGGTTAGATCTCGGTTAGCTTACCCGGAAAGTCTACATTCTCAAGTTTTCCTGTTATTTCTGATTTGCCGTGATTACACAAGGTGCACAAAAAAGAACATATGTAGCCAAGAAGACAAGAAAAACAATTTTCGTTTCTGTTTCTGATTCACCGCGATCGCACACGGTGCACAACAAAGAGCATACACAACCAGGAAAGGAAACAGTCTGAGACTAAAACAATAAAGATGTAATAATAAAACTGAAAAAATATTTGAGATTTAGAAAAAAAATTAAAAAAAATCCGTCACTGTAACATTATACCTTTAGATTTGTCGAAATGGGCATTTCTGGATCAAATGGAAACGGTTTTTTGTGAAACAAAAACTATTTCCCAATGAAAACGATGCTCTAGACACAATGGAACAGATCCCATAGGACACAAATGCATAGAAAATCTAGAACCAAAAAACTTTAAAAGTTTTGGTAACACTAGTTCTAGATCTTGATCAAAACCGAAAGCGGCTCTTCATAAACGCTCTGATACCATGTTTGGGTACACATGGTACTCCCAAAAAGAACAAAAACCTTGAGAAACTGCTTCACACAAATAGATCACATATCAACACATCGATGTTTGTCACGTGGTTAAAACCCTCAAGAGAGAAACAGACCATGGCCCCATCCAAATAGCTACTTAGAGCAATTTATTCTGCAAAAGAAAGAAAGTTACATATGAGCTTCTCATAATCGATCAAATAGCCAAGGACCCTCCATGCTCTTTAAATAGAGCTCAAGGACCAATCAAGTGTTAAGCCACGAATCAATGGTCGGTATGATCTAAGAGAAGTTGAACCATCAAATCACTTTATGTCTAGAGCATATCGTAACCGTCAGATTAAAATATTTACAAATGCATACTAATTGACTAAAGAAACACACTTTACCTAACAGATATATTGCACAAGTTGATATTAACTAACTCCTAAGTGTCTAAATATCCTATCAAGCACAACATTCAGTCAAATAGATTTATAGTGATGATAGACAAAAATAAGGAAAGAGTTGGGTGAAAAACAGAGGCATCTACCAAGGATGAATCTCTGAGAAAACCTTTAGTAGAAAATTAACCAAGGGAAACAACTGAGACAGAGCACCTGTCAATGGATGAATTGTATCACAGTTATTACAATCACATTATGGAAACAATTTTTGATGCAGGAGCGCTTAACTAAAAGCAAATTCCTACATACTAATCTACAAACGTATTGGTAGAAATAACATATGTGAAAATGGCATAACAGAGAACACAGACTAAACACATACACTGTGATGAATCTCATAACCACCAAGAAATATTTTCATTATGGCTCCCAAATATTTTCACATAGCTGCAATACCGGTGTCGAGGCCTAAAAAATGAAAGTAAATCCAACCCTTATCCTCCACTAAGGAGGTTCTATTTATAAAGTGAATTACCCCCAGGATACGGCCCGAAACAGGGTATCAAATTGGGTTACAAAATTTTATTGACCTGATCCATCATGTTGAATCCTAAAAAACTCTCACATCGAATATTTGCTATGATTTACATATAAAACAGGAAATAAGGAATAACATGCATGCTGGATCAAAACAAAAATGTGTTATCTGGGCTTCGACTCACTTGACTGAAAGCGACGACTCAAAGCACCCGCAATGGTCTGGTGCTGATTCAACCTTGAATTGTTCCTCAATAGGAGATATGAAGGATTCTTTCTTCATTTCAAACACTTGTTCTTATATAGTTTCTCCCTAATATTCAACATTTTACCTCTTTCAGAAGCTAGATTGCTAAAAAATAGGCTTTAGAGTTACACCTGCATACCTCAAATGGTGACAGTTGTGTTCAATATAAGAGAAATTTTTGTAATTGACCATGTTCCCGACAAAACCCATGTATTCATTTGGCCATATTCCCCTCCATCTCTTTGAAATATGATTTTGAACTTGATGACTCAGACAAGCTTGCGAATTTATGGAAAAATGTTCTCTAAAGATCCCTTCTATTATCCCAATACATAATACCTGTGTGAAAACTGAGTTAGGTTATTGTATATGAGAAAATCCTGAAGAAAAACCTCTCTCAATTTCATGAAAATTCCTCCTGGTTAGGACGAAACAGGTCTTGGAAGTTACTGACCAAAGAGTTATTTTCAAAACAAAACATGCTTAGTTTACACAATATATGAAATTTTGTTGAGCTTTACAACCTTAAATATTTTGCGCTTTTCCACCGCGAGATCAATGTGGACCATTAATTGAGATTTAATAAGATATGAGTCGTCCAAGAGTAGAGATCGTACTTGATTTCGCAACCATAGACCTTTAATTACCCTATGACTTTTGGTGGGGTGAAAGCCATCACCACTCTCGATTTGTTTCACCCATCAATACAACAGTTGATTTTTTGAGCATTTTAATACCATTTAGTAGTCCCTCAACTAATTAACTTGTCCTCTACCTTCCTCAGCGAAATGGTTCTGGGGCGTTGGATGCAATTGGGTTGTAATCTACACCGTTGATTGCTGAAAAATAGGCTTCAAATACCCTCCTGCATAGATCAACTAGTTATATATGTGTAAAATCAAAGAAATCATTTTGTAATTAACCATGTTCCTGACAAAACCCATGTGTTCATTTGGCCAAATCCCCCTCCATCTCATCGAAATATTCTTTTGAAGTTGGTGACTAAGAACAGATTTGTGAAATTATGGAAAATATCCCTCTGAAGATGGATTGGATTTGATTATCCCCAACCGTAGAACCTGTCTAAAAATGGAGAGAGGTTATTGTAAATGAAGATGTTTTGAAGAAAACCCTCTCTCATTTTTGCAAGATGTTTCTTTTTTTGGTAGGAGCAACTCTCGGAATGTAATTGCTAAAACAGTCATTTCCATAATTTCGATGGACCTTAAAAACTTAAATTGCCTACACCTTGCCACCGTGAAATCAATGTGGACCATTAATTGAGATTAGATATGATCTGATTCGTCCAACAGTGGAGCGTGGACTATATTTCGCAACCTCGGAAAACCTTTTTTGCTTGTGCTAGTTGTTGGTGCGAAATTGACCATTGTAATGTGTGCTTTTATCCCACATGCACAAGATGATAAATAATAACAAGGTTTATATTTGCAGATTGTTTCAATATGTATTAACAAACAAAGAAAAGAGAATACTCCCTGTGAGCTCGGCGCTTGGTTTCTTGGGTTCTGATTGGTGTGTTGAATGTTTCGACTATAAATCCAAATTTAGATATAAATCCAATGTTCATATTTCATTTAAAATGATTAAAATCCATTTAATTCATCAAGATTCATTTCTTTTTTTCCCAAATGAGCAATGAAATCCTTTTCTCTTGCAAACCTACCCAATCCAGAAATCCAACTCTCACAAGAATAAAATTTAGCACAGGTTCTAACAGAATCAATGGCTTCAGGAAGGAGAACACAATGCAAAATTATTCCACAATATGGTGATACACAACACAAAACGATTGAAGATTCACAAAATAAGGAAGAAATATAGAAGACGTGCTGAGACTAGAGGAGAGATAGAAGAAGAGCTGATCAAGAATTTCAAAAATTTCATGACAGAGGACCAATTAAATAGGTAACACGCCAATTGAAAAAATCACTCCACTGATACCGATGGTGGTCACTTAGGAGCACAACAAGATGCTAACAAGACACATAGAGCTACATGAGGTAGAGGAGGAAATGCACCAAATGATGGTGGGAAAAGCTACTGGGCCAGATGGATTCACTTCCAACTTATTCCGCTACTTCTGGGACCTCATAAAAATGGAAGTGTGGGAAATTGTTGAAGAATCATGCCAAGATCATGGAGTCCTAAGTGCCTTCAATGTGACCTTCCTGAATCTCATCCCCAAGTCGAAGGGAGCAGACACACCGAGTAAGTTCAGACTCATAGCTCTTTTCAATGTCATAATATACAAAATAATCTCTAAACTGGTTACTAATAGATTAAAACATATTCTCTCCCTCTTGATTGGCCTAGATCAAGCAGGGTTTATTGAGGCAATACAAATATTGGATGGAATCATTATTTTCCATGATGGTATCTACTCCCTGAAAATCACCAAAAAACTAGGCATGTTGGTTAAACTAGACATAGCTAAAGCTTACGACAAGTTGATTTGGCAATATATGGGAGAAATCCCGAGAGCTTTTGGTTTTGGAAGAGACACTAGATAGAATGGATCATGAACATGGTATCATCTATGTTTTTTTCAATTTTTCTAAATGGTTCTCCCACTCGCACTTTGAATCCTACCCAAGGCATTCGCCAAGAGGATACCCTTTCACCTTTCATGTTCCTCATTACGATAGAGGGAATTAGTTTGTTAATCCAGGGTCAATTGTCCAGAGGAGAATTTTGTGGCTTAAATATCCACACGGAGATGGATAAACAAACTCACCAATAGTTTGTGGACGATACCATGCTAATGGGGAAACCTTCAGTCCAAGAGAAAAGGTCTTTCAAGAAGTGCTTGAATTTATTTACCAAGGCTTCGGGTTTAGAAGTAAATCCAGAAAAATTTCAAATCTTCTTCTTCAACACCCCAAGTGTGACTCAAACGAACATCATTCGTATCATGGGTTAATCGATCAGGTCTCTCCCATCAAAGTATGTAGGTGCGCCTATGGAAGAAGCGGGCATTATGAAGGGTTCACGGAAGGATCTTCTTGAATGAATGAGGAAGAAGATTACAAGGTGGTAATTAATACCACTAAACTTCATGAGTAGACTCATCCCGGTTAAGTCGGTCATATATCCCCATTTATTTATTCTCATTTCTAGCTGCGCCTAAGGCTATCCTTAAGGAAATTCGTACTATCCAACATGTTTTCCTATGGGAAGGCAATAGAGAGAAATCTAAGATAGATTTGGTAGGCTGGGATAAGGTACATGTCAACCAAAGGATAAGGGAGGTCTTAGCATTAGGGATCCAAAGATCGTAAGTGAAGTCATGCGAGCCAAAATATTGTGGAGGTGGTACAACAACAAAAAATGAACCTTTGGCTAAGTAGTGGAATGTGAAGTATGCTAAATACAAGTCGGTAAGTGACATGGTTCGAATCAGTGATGACAAATTGGGTTTTTTCATATATGGATGAATTTCTAATGAAGTAAAGGTCTTGTGTAGGACCATAGGTTTTGGGAAATCAGAAATGTCCAAAAAGAAAACTTCTAGGATGACTCATGGAATCAATTCCCAAATCTTATGGACAATCTCAGATGGCAAAGGATAAGGGAAAGAGGATTAAGAGAAGGGACGATCAAAGCTTGAAAACATTGATATGAGTTAAACACTAATGAGGACTATAGAAAATGGCAAGGCCATGAATGTTGGGAATGACTAACAACTGTAAAAGACACAAGAACTTCAGGATATGCTCAATGAAAGATGCATGCAAATACAATATTTTCAGGATAAGTTAAGATGGGGGTACTCATCAAGAGGAGTCTTCAGCATAAAGGAGGCCTATAACATCAATACCAGAGGTGGGGAAGAATGGGAGGAAATATGGAGGAATAAATGGATCGTGAATCCTTGGACAAAACATGCCACCTTAAATTGGTTGGTAATAAAGAGAATAATTATGACAGGGGGAAATCTCAAAAAGAGGGGTTTTGAGGCCCCATTGCAGTGCCCCTTATGTCTATGCGAAGATGAGAAATTGAATGACCTTCTGGACGAATCTCCCTTCTCCTAGGCTCTTTGGGATCAGGAGGCAACCATTTTTCATAGAGCTAATAGAGTCATAGGTCAACTAGATCAAACTCTCAAAGAATGGAACATGAAAGCGTTTTAGAACCCAATCCTCGGCTTGATATGGGCAATGTTCCTAGGGATATTTTCATGGATATTATGGAAGGAGAGGAACATCTAAATCTTGCGAGATAGGAATTTCATAGTAGAGAAATTTTGTAAGAGGCTAACCCACAACATTCAGGAGACCATGCGAAATAGCTAGTGGGAGGATAGGGGCAAGGAGCTAACTGCTCTAGAAGCCTGAATAGCAGAAGGTTGGGGGATCAATAAAGATGACTTAGGAGGGATACGAAAGAAATTTTCAGTTTGCAATCTAGTTAGCCCAAATTCATGGTCCCCACTTTAGGTAGGAACTTATAAGATTAACTTCGATGGAGCATCCAAAGGGAATCCTTGCATGGCAGGGTTTGGGGAATTTTGCAGGGATTCCACAGGGGCAATCCTGAAATTGTAGCATGGATCCAACAGTTTTGAGACAAACAACACAACAGAGTTAGAAGGATTTTTGCAGGGCCTTAGTTTGGTTTCTAGATCTAGATGGTTGCTAGTGATGGTCGAAGGAGACTCTCAATTCATGATCCATATGTCCGGGAAATTATCCACAAGGAAGAAAGCAAAGAAAGTTGTAACCATCTGGTGTTTGCTGAGTAGGATAGAAAGATTGGGGACCCTACTTTCCATGAACCAAGCTTGGTACTTTGGCCACGTTAGGAGGGAGGCTAACAAAGTTGTTGACCTCATGGAAAATGTGGGCATGGGAGGAGGATAAGGAATTAGAGAAGGATAGTTGTAGGAATTCAAAGGACTGCATTGGGTAGACGATTGCTGCCATCTTGCTAACAATAATCATGTAGTAGAAGGATGGGAGGGAAGGGTTGAACAGGAGAATCCTGGTGACATCACATGCTCACACGTGAATGGGACTTATATACCTCACCTCTTCTATAACAACGAAACAATAATGAGGAAATGACTTCCCACCCCTGTCCATGATACAAATGAGCACATATTACAATTGTTGGGGAGATATGGGAAGGATATGATGCAATTCTCACCTCAAGAGTTTGGGAATACAATTATGAAGAATATCGGGACTAGTACTGAAAAAGAATCCCTATGGAAAGATAGGACGAATGAAGTAATGAACCATCGAGTTTAATTAATAATGGCTTACCTTGCTATAAAAAAATGAGCATCCAAATTTCTCTTATATTAGACGTTGTTGTTTCTATTAGCCTCATAGTGCCTTGTATTAGCCCAAGTCTTTCTTGGCCTAAAATCAAACAAGTTAAGATGGTGTGCAGGAAGAAGGGAGGTAATGCTGCTAATCCACTGTCGGTTAGACGAGGACGAGATAGGAGAAGGGAAGTCAATACTTATGCGAGGGGAGCAGAGGGGAGAATTACTTGGGATCAGAGTCAAGCTCAGACTGTTGCTACCTTCTTTTGCGATCGTATTCCAACAGTGGTCCGCAATGCAATTGACACATTAGAGAAGGAGCTATGGGAAAGGGTTAAGACTACACCGATGGAGGAGATCCCTGAAGAAGTTGAGGAGTGGGTGATGGACCTAAGAACTACGAGGAGGAGGGTGTACGCCTATGAACACCTAATGATGGCGTATTGGGTTGTGAAGAACCTCATGTCCCATGTGACTATGGAAGGAAAGAACAAGCGACAAGGGGATTAGAAGCTATTACAACTATCGAAGGAACATCATCGAGATTACCATCTGATGCACAAAAGGGCTGATCTCATTGCCAACAAACTGGGTCTAAAATTTTACACCCCATCTCCCACGAATGGCGATGGCAGAGAGACCAGTAAGGCGGAAGGCAACAAGTTGGTAGATGATGTACGAGAAAAAGGGAAGATATGAGCAGAACATGATATGCACATGAAAGGCTTCAACGGAGGTGATGCAGAGCATGAAAAGGGTCTAGTATACAATCGGTGCACACAAAGCATTGCTTTTTTTGGTTAAATGATGTATCTAGGTTTTTTACATATATGTGTTTCATATAGGAAGTAGAGAAGTTAAGAAGGGTTTGGTTATTTTTTGTAACCCCACCCGATATACTCTAAGGATGGAAGAATGAACTAGTCCCTGAATTTTTTTGGTTTGATTACTATGTTTCGTATGTTATTATAGTTCTTTTTGTTATTTACAAAAAAAGTAACATGCAACTTGTTTGTGGCAATTGTGGCCTATAAGTGTTCTTATGGGTGTTCTAATTTATAAATTGAGGTGATAAGGGTCCTTTTCAAAGGTCGCACTAAAATGAAACAAGTGTACTATCAAGATCATTTCAAATTTGAAATAACTAGGATAGATCCATCTTAAAAGGGGATTTACCATGATCATAGAGGCATCAAATTTCTCAAAGTGTAAACCTCTTTTTAGAGTGGAAATGTTGAAGTGCCTAATGCAAGATGGTTTTAATTTATTATTTTTATATTAATGCAATCTAAATATTTTAAATCTAATTTGAGAGGACATATTATTTTTTATTTTTTATAAAAGTCCTGTGTCAACTCTAAGATGAGCACCAAAGGAGTTACACATCTTCCCCTATTAGACTCTAAAATACCCTTGTTCAGGGCAACAAGATGGTTTTAATTTATTAATTTTATATTAATATAATTCTAAATATTTTAAATCTAATTTAATATTATTTTTATAATATTTTTTTATTTTTCTAAAGGATGTACGTATCAACTCTAACAACTCTATTATGAGTATGATAGCATGGAGGAATTACACATTTTCCCTTATTCGGCTGTAAAATACCCCTTTTTCCTGGAAAATGCCCCTTTTTCCGGGATTTCCCGGCAATTTTGCCCTTTTTCCCGCAATAATAAAATAAGGATAATGGGCCAGGCAATCAACAACTTGTGAGTGTTGATAGTAGACATTATATATATGTGTTAGATAGCTTGGATCAGGTGGAAAGGAGAGAGATTTTGAATGCCGTGGAGCGCTGCTTCCATTGTAGACAGATTTTGAAAACCATGAAAGGGTGCGACTTGAATACGAAAATGAGTGAAGAGAGCAGTATTCCTGAGGAGTTTCTCGATACTCTGGTGAATGAATTCGCGTACGACCCAGTTAGACTGTCCCTTAGCGAGGACCCTGCTCAGGTGCTCTATAACCGTAGGACACTGGAGAAGATATGGGACACCAAGCACAGCGCTGTCAACCTATACAGTCGTCAGCCCTTCGATATCAAGAATTCCATACCGCAGATCGAGCTGAGGCAACAGATGCGACAATACATCGAAAATAACCGAAGTCTATGCCAACGCCTCGGATTTACTGTAATTCCTGACTATACTAAAGTCTGCAACAGATGCGACAATACATCGAAAATAACCGAAGTCTATGCCAACGCCTCGGATTTACTGTGATTCCTGACTATACTAAAGTCTTGAGCGAGAACCAGATGAAAGATCTCTTGAACAATCTGGCTTTCAATTTTGAACGTACAGAGAAAATCGCTCATTTGAAAAACCACAGCATGCACCGAGACTTGCAGCAGTGTTGGAACGCCCTGTGGCAGGGCTTTAATCTACTGCGTCTTTACTGCCAATACCGTGAAGAAAACAAGCAATTATTTTTGTCAATCAGAGGCTACGATTACCTGTTCGAGAAGGTCATTACTGACTCCCTATATTATTTGTTGCGCGAGTACTCCACTATCTATGATGATGCCATGCACCTGTGGAACGAAGTAGTAAAGATCGCCGACGTCATCGGTTTGGAAGATCGCCATTTGCTGGCGGCACCTCCAATCTCTGTATGGGGGTTTATGCGCATTTTGTTTTCTCTTGGAGAGGACGAATATTCGAAAATCAGGAGTAGCGTCTTAAGAATTTACCGCCAAAGCATGGACTGCTTTCTTCAAGACAAGAAGTTCTATTCACTTATAGTTCATCTCCCTATCTATGTGTTCGCTGGGCTTAGTTTCAGTGATATATCCATTGAAGACATGTACAACGGAATAGGAATCTTGAAAGCTGCCTGGATTAAAAATTGCAGCATCTTAGACTCTGAATATGAATATTACGCGGAGGCCATTGTAAATGCAGTAATAATTTTCATTTCTCGGTTCCAAGAAATGCATACAATATATATTGCATCTCAGGGAACCTCTAACTCTGAGAAAAGTCGACTTCAGGAAGTGGAAAAGAATATTTATTTACTTACAACGACACTTGCAGATGAGCTCTTCTTGATTGATGGCTTAATTACAGCGTATGGTAATGAAAAAGTAGACCAATTTCTCCTTAAGTCGATGGCAACGCTGATAAGTTTGGATATTGTAAAAGACATTCTCCAAATTGTTGAACTTATTCTTGCAGGTTTCAAATTTTTGGACGAATCCCACTTACGATTAGCTTTAAATATTATAGCAACCCTTTGTGGAAAAGGTTTTCTGAGATTACTGAGCACACTGAGAAGAAACCAGGTAGTTAAATCTCTTGCGGCTTTTCTTGGAAGTGATAAAGTGGATATGGTGGATTGCAAACTTAAACTCTTGCTTCATTACATTGTGCGCTATGCTCAGCCGGACTCCATTGAAGGAGTCTAAGAATTCATGCGTTGGTTGCAGCTTCATGACATTGTGCGCTATGCTCCGCCGGACTCCATTGAAGGAGTCTAGGAATTCATGCGTTGGTCGGAGAAAAATGACAGGAGTGCATTGGCTGCAGAATTTCATTGGTTATTGTGGAACTTATTCTTGTAGGTTTCAAATTTTTGGACTCATCCCACTTAAGAATTCATGTGTTGGTTGCAGAAAAATGACGGGAGTGCATTGACTGCAGAAATTCATTGGTTATTGAAGAATGACGGAAGTGTGAACCTATGTTTTTCAATTATAATGATCAGTGTTAAAATTAATACTGCCTTAGATTTATATTTGCTCTTCCGTTTTTCTTAAACCCTACATATAAGTTGCCTTAGATTTATATTTGTTCTTCCGTTTTTCTTAAACCCTACATATAAGTTGGATAAAGGTAAGCGAGATATCAAATCATATCTATTTTTATTAGGCTATAGAATAAGCTTCTTAGAGGCAATAATCAAATTTTAATATTTTGATTTTCATTATTATTATTATTCATCAATATTTTAATATTTTGAATTTTTTAAGCTTTTTTATTTATCAATAACAAGTGGTAACTTTTTAATGAATATACCACTTTCTGATTATTTTGATAGACATTTTTAGTTGAGATTTGGGGTGGACTACTGTCTATACTTTTTCATCAAACAATTATAAAAAAAAGGAATATAAAAAGTAATTGGTAGCTAGCTGATGAATGGATAAGTGTAAACAAATATTTTTCATTGTACCACTATCTCTCAACCATTTGATCCGTAAGTGATCCAACCACAAAATATGTAGGTGTGCTAGTGAATAAAATAATCAAGAGGTAACTTTCTAATGAATAAATTGTATAGTAAATGATTTTGTATAGACTTAGTCATTTAATTGTATTATGATGATTTAGTAAAAAATATTTTTATATTTTA
>LPNX010641806.1:0-28557 GCA_001517045.1 Pseudotsuga menziesii | reverse complement strand
ACATCAGCCTATGGATTGAATATCTCACATCATGGCCGTTCATTTCCTAATGTCTACACCATGAATCATGAAAAGTAAAGTGAAACAAATGGGTTAAAGTTTAAAACTTTAGACATAGCAAGATCTCTATTTTTCCACTTTTGATGTTGTCCTTGCAGAGTGGATCAGCTGGCTCTAGCCAGATTACCTCTGAAGTGATGCAACAAATAATCAACAATTGATTTTTCTTTAGTATACAAACTCTTGGTTATCATGTATTCTATATAGTTATGACACCCTTGGTGCTTGGTCGATTTCATTAGCCATATGTTAATGCCCAAACATTCAGTCAGAGGAAATGGAAAGCTCAAGGTATAATTTATGTCAATCTGATGGAACATACTGAATAAACAGAATGACCGTGATATTCAAAATTTTGTTAGCAGAAAGTAAGGGCCTCCCAAGCCATGGTGCTAACACAGGTGCCTAGAAAACATGGAGTTTTGTTTGATTTCAAAGCATCACCAGTTCAAAATCCATCACACAAATGGACCCTCCTTTGGGATCAGGCTTCGACTAGTGACTAAATATAGATGTTTAAAAGTAAGACCCTGCTTCAAACACAGCAGCCAAACTAAAGTTTTAAAAGAAATCAAATTCAACTCTCCTTGATAATGTGTTCATGTCTTTAACCTGTGGCTACAAAATGGATTTGACATTGCAGTTCAGTGGCAGGTATCACTATCTGTTGTTCACTAATTCAAACGGGCCATGTGAAAAGGAAAACAAAAATCATTTATAGATTCCAAGGCCATGATGGGTAAACAAGGTCATACTAAGGAGAAAATATCCAGTTTCAAACCCATTTGAGCCTCATCTAATATTTCAAAAAAGATTCCATTCAATACTTATACACCCAAATGAACCCATTCATGATAAATGTGGCTATTTGGAAGCCCTTTAATATCTTTTGATTCAATATACGAGTTAAAGCAAATCACTTTTCCTACAGGAAATGGGTTTCACACAGAGCGAAGTGCGTTGAATTTATGCTTCTATACAAAACATCAACATTAGTTAGTACAGAACTTCAATTTGGAGGCTTCAAAAGAGGCCGAAACAATGTGATCTGGCTAAGTGCATGACCACTCCTACAGATTTACATACATCATCATCCAGAGAAACAAAGGACCGCCCCTTAAAAATAAGACAATACATTATTTTTATATAAACAACAAAGATTCAAAGAGTACCGATAGTATCAATAAACAACAGTGAGGGTTTTCTCTCTCAGGAATTTCATCAAACATATGGTGTGCAAACTATAAAGCCTACAGAGTGTTTTCCAGCCATACCTTAAAGGGAGAATTATCCAACAAAAAGAGAGAATGACCAAGGTTATGATGGATCTATGCTAGTGTCAATATATATAGATTTTCATGGAAATTTTGCAAGAAAACCCTAAAGATGCTTTTCCACATTCATGGATGCATCTCTAATAAACGGGTCGATGTAAACTAATCTGTCTTATCCAGGTTATTCAAACTGAGCACCAGTCAAGAAAGAGCTATCCAAAGGGAAACATTGACGACAATCAGTTGAACTAACCCCTTGAGTTAATATATATATATATATAAAGTCAACCTTTTTTATATGTTGGTCAGCTTTTAGTGCTACACACAAAGTAATTGAGATCTACCCCATCCGATCTATAGAATAACTCCTCTTGGGACTAAAAAATTTACAGTCATGATGCTTATCATCTACTATGCTTCCACAAAGTATAGTTACATTTAATGATGCCTTGAAAAACAATTCAGGCAGGATATTTGAGCTATGTTAGTGGTGTATTCTGTTCTTGTAACTAAGCGCAGTTTTCCTACATGTGTTGCAGCTGTATAGTGTGAGAGTGTTAGCATTGTGGATATTGACCAGGTCACCTTCTGTAAACAAATTTAACCAGTAACCTCTAAATTTTATCCACTTCATGTTTATCAGAAAATTACTAAATGTTTTTACCAGCTTTTATAGATAATTTTCATTTATCTTGACAAAATGGGTTAGTACCTGACAAAGGGAACATATAGCAAGATTGAGATCTATGTTCCTCTGAATTGCAATTGTGCCAGAAATGAGATGATAAATTCACTAATTTGCATCCAAGCACAACAACGAAAGAATCTTGTAAAGATCATACTTTGCAGGATTTGTAATTTTCTAATGCCCTACCGACTATGCTTTAGTACGCTCTTCATTAGAGCTAAGGAGATCACAAAGTTAAATAGTAGGCGTGCCTGCAGAGCTATTGGAAAACATCTTCAAAATCTCAGAGACATCATATGTAAATTTTGCTGACCTCAATTTACTGTTTGTGTGCCAAGCAGGTCTTCTTGGGCTGATCTCAATATTCATCATCTCCCTACACAGCAAAATGCACATTTTCATCACTGTATTACTTCTTACTGCCATATCTAGTGGTGTTGCCATTGCAGATGTGACTATTGATGCATGCTCAACAAAGAATAGTATTATGTATCCACTCCTAGCAGCAGATATCCAGAGTTTGTGTGGGATGAGTTTATCAATTGGAGCACTGTTAGGGTTCTCCACAAGTGGTGTGGCAGTACATGTCCTTGGTGCTCAGGTTCTCTTTTTTATATTCCTATTTCCTTAATGAAGAGATCATTATTAATTCTTAATATTTTCTTTCTTGAACTAATTTGTGGAATTGCAAATGAACTCAAAATCTCTCTTAAATTTAGAACCCCATGTCATGGTGAGTGAATGACAAGATATTTGATAACTCTAGCTTCGGAGTTTGATTGATGGTAATGGGATAGAATATCTTTGTTGGACACTTGTTTGGGTGCATATCAATCAATGCATAACATGGGCTATACATATTTCGTGACAGGGCGCTTTAGGACTACTCTCTATCCCAGCTATAATGCTCCTTTTCCTTGGATTTACACTATATGAGCCTCGTGTTACCAACCATCAATATAAGCAGGCATGCTTTTTCAGGTTTCTTTGTGAGCTTTAGTTTATGCCTTTTTCTTTCCTTTCGGCACTGGACATGTTTCCACTTTTCATGATCTATACAGGTCTTTGAGAATTTGTGGGAAGCAACTAGAAGAATGTGGAAAGCCTTGAGGTGTCCTGAAATATGGATACCATCTCTTTACATGTACATATCATTTGCTTTAACTCTAAATGTCAATGAAGGGAAATTTTACTGGTATACAGATCCTATAGCAGGCCCATCATTTTTTCAGGTTTGTCATTATTAATCACAAATTCCATAGGACAATAAATAGGCTCTCCTAGGAGTTGCCATAATAGCAACATCTGTTCCATTGTGTTCTTTATTCAAGTTCCTTTTTCCATTTTCTGTTTGATATGCAAGAGTTTGTAAGTATAATATTTTCTATCAGCACAATTGGATCAATTCTTGGAGTTATAGTTTATCAAAAAGTGTTGAAGGACTATTCATTCCGCAGCTTGCTTTTCTGGGCTCAGCTTCTTTCTGGAATCTCAGGAATTCTAGACTTGATCATGGTGTTGCGTTTGAATGTAAAACTGGGCATTCCTGATTACTTTTTTGTTATAATTGATGAGAGCACTTTGCACATGATCAACCGGATAAAATGGATGCCTATGCTTGTACTTAGTGCAAAGCTTTGCCCTTCTGGCATAGAGGGCATATTTTTTGCTTTGCTCAAGGCCATTTATAATGTTGGGCTTCTCTCATCTTCTTGGGGTGGGGCTCTAATACTTCATCTTCTTAATGTAACTCATACAGACTTCAAAAATATCTGGCTGGTAATTCTGATCAGGAGCATCACGACCATTTCACCGTTGTTAATGTTGTTTCTAGTGACCAAAGAGGACCAGTCATTCACCCTCCTTCCTTTAGAATTGATTCATTCATCAGAAGCCACTGATACTCATGAAGAGGAGACTATCGAATTAGTCTCCACAATTAAGAGCAGTCAAGTATAGGTTCTCCTAACTACCTAACCACAAATACAGTTTCCAATTCTGATTTTTTATCATCATTACCTCTTCTCTCTTCTCCCAGATATACTACATTTGATATCCTTAAATAGGGAAAGCCAAAGCACTGTGAAAAGAAAATGGTTGATTTAACTATTGATGCAAGATGCTGCTATGGTAACTAGGTCTCTCAGAGAATTGTTTAAGGAGATCTGCTAGGATACAGTTGTATGTGAGAATCACCTCCTAAGATAACTGGTTAGATAAGATTCTTCTTTATATAGAATCTATGTTTGTTGAAATATGGGAGAAAGGTATCATCTATACCTGTTCCTGTATCATGGGGAGAAGTGACTTTGCAAAGTGTGCATCTATATCTAAAGGCAAGAAGGTCAAACTTTTAATGGCCAAGTTAGAGGCCAGATTTACATACATCATCATCCAGAGAAACAAAGGACCGCCCCTTAAAAATAAGACAATACATTATTTTTATATAAACAACAAAGATTCAAAGAGTACCGATAGTATCAATAAACAACAGTGAGGGTTTGCTTTCTCAGGAATTTCATCAAACATATGGTGTGCAAACTATAAATCCTATAGAGTGTTTTCCAGCCATACCTTAAAGGGAGAATGATCCAGCAAAAACTCGCAGATTCAATGGCTTCAAACTTACCCCAAATCCTCCACCTCCACCAGCGATTCCGCGACCTGTAGCTGCTCTTCTTCTTGCCTGCGCGCTCTTGGGAAACTGTTTCTAACCAAACCCGTACCCACACCCAGGAAAATATCGTTGCAGAGGTCAAAGGGACTATGTAGCGCAAATACAGCTCGATTTGGCAGCTGAAAAGCAACCCGGATGAATGTTTGAATTTGGAAAGAAGTTAACCCGTAGATATTGCAACCAAGATATTTATAGTATTTGGATCGAGGGTTGGGTGCAGTTTATTGCCGTGGGTATTTTTTGGGGTTACACAATGGATTCCACATGAGGCCATCCCGACAAAGAGACAATGTCCATATTATTGGATAAGGGGTCCATTGGACTCGACCTTGATCTTTTCGAAGGAGTCAAGGGTGTCTAAACACCAACAGTGGCAGAGGATGCAAGTGTCAACCCAAATGGAACGCATGCCCACAAATATGACAAAATATTTTAAACAAAAATGTTGTGCTCACCATCACCAAACAGATGAAGGGGAAGACATTTATTCAAATTGATGTGATGGACAATATAAATTCCTATATAAAATGCAATGGGTTTTGCCATTTTAAAATGCTTATAAATATTATAGTGTGGTTCATAAAATGCATTAGGTTAATTTTGATACAATATTCTTAATAGAAAATTAAAATTATTGAAGGGAGAGACATCATGTTTTGAAAATAGCCAATGGAAAAGGGTAATGGTGCAAAATTTATTCCCTAACAAATGAGGCTCTTCTTTTCCGTACCTACCTCAAGTAAAGGGTAATGGTGCAAAATTTATTCCCTAACAAATGAGGCTCTTCTTTACGTGCCTACCTCTACCTCAAGTGATAAGAATAGGGATGGGTTGTGGTGAGGAGATGGATATAGGATACAATGTCATGGGATATGAGGTTCTTTTGAATGACATTATTGAGGATGGGAGTGGTCAATTAATCTTTGACATGGAAAGTATGGGTAAATAAAAGGTCATGATAGAATTGAGTATCCTTTTGGGTCATTAACAATAGTGAGGGATACAAAGAGGTGTGGTTGGAAAGATAAACGACTTTAAATGCATAAGGTATTTCAACATGTGATCATATATCCAAAGGGAAAACCTAATGCTGAACTAAGGTAAGAAGAAAGAGTTGGCCTAGAGTGGTTCTCTTAAATAATGTCACTTCATGTCTAAAAATAATAATAAACCATAATTAAAATCGAGAATGAATACCTCTTTAGGTTCCTTGTTCTAGAGATGTTCAAAGCTTGGTGAAATAACAATATATGGTTGTTTAGGTGGTTTTTAATTGTTTATGAGCATAATTTTTTTTATTTTAACCGCAAAAAAATGTCCTTTATATCATCAAATATAAAAAGTATCCATGGTAAATTCAATTTTTCAACTTTTCAAACCAAGGAGAATGACAAGAATTAGATTTGTAATTGAGTTGTGGATGTTGATACTTTTGTTGGGATAGATTTTACATGGGTTGAAGATGGGTATTGTGGTAGTTTTCTCTCTAGTGTATTTAAATATTTAGTTATAAAGGTACTCAAAAGGATTTGTAACATGGTCTTTGGTGGGTATATTGTCATATTTAATATTAAACCCCCATTATTTATAAGATTAAGTATTGGATTTATTAATAGAAAGTGGAGGGACATTCATGTTCAAGGATCCATGGTGAAACAACCTTGACTAGGTTATGTCCTACAATTTATGAATGAAATAGCCTAGTTCATTTCCAACTGCTATGAATGCATCCCTATTCCATAGCTCTAGTGGAAAACCTGGGAGAAGAACCCAAATATGGCGCAAATTAATAATTTATATAGATGGATAAAAAATATGACTCTACCTTTTTTACATTAAGCTCCCTTTACCACAAATCTAGGCCTACATCTATTTATATGAGTGTGTGTAGGAAATGAACCTAAGCGTCGGATATGCGACAACACTTTCCAAAGGATCCGTCGCTTAAGCGACGCTTACTAACACACCGTTGCTTAACCGACAGTTATGAGAATAGTCGTCGCTTCACCGACGCTTGTGGCCACATTTACAAAAAAAAATGTATCCTTGTCATTTTTGGTAAGTTTAAAAAGAGAAATCCACGCGCCGTCGGATTTTTCCATCGAATTTTGGATCGAAATGTAGTAGTGCATTCTGCCATTCTGAAACCATAAACACAAAAACTTGCCTCTAGTCTGGCAAGATCTTGAGGATCCAGATTACATTCCGTAAGCACATGTAGAACAATGGAGGGATTGGCTTCTAGTGGAAATTTTCCCTGACTTGTACTTCCATAGCAATGTCATTTTTGTTGGTGAATAATTTGCAAATGAGGTTCACTTGAAAGAGGACTTTCATTGACTGCGTAATATTGTATTGATGTAGACGGCCATAGGCCACTGCTTGTTGTGGTGTCCATGCCAACTGCAAGGAACAATACCAGAAGCCTAGTAGGTGATATATGAACTGCTACAATAACAAGACATTAACAAGACAACAATGTGATGAGTATCCAATAATATGCATCAGCCAAATTCCATCCATTCACTGTCAAAACTGTGAAAATACCAAGCAGCATTGTTGAGTGATTTTGAATCCCAATTTTGGAAAGTGGCATCTAGCTTCCAAATAGAAGGTAACTTCATTTTTGCATTGCATTGAGAGATACAAAATCTTTTTAGTTGAGGTCACACCTTACATAATATGAAACAAAGGGGGTTTGGACGTCATTAATGTATAATGTAATCGTTGTTACAAAATTTACATACCACTAGTCTAGTGGTCGTAACAAAATTTACATGTTAGGGGAGCTTAACTAATCATTGTTTGCTTCAAGGATAGGGTTTTCAGTCACTCAAATTGCATGTGAAATGCAACCCGGTCTACCAAACCAAAAAATTGTCCTAGACAACAAAATTCCACGAAAGATAACAAAATCTATGAAAGTACCATCCTCCGGCAATTGCATCAGATTCACAAAGTACATAAGCTAAGCAAATGGAAACATTTGAAAAAAGAAGAGCACAAGAATCACGGCTGCACATAAAATGAGGATGAAATATTTCTTGCAATGAATCCAAACTATACAGATTTTAAGATATCATAATAATTGGGTGAACGGGAACTTCGACTCCCAAAAGAGTTTGCAACTTTGCACAGGGTAACTCTCTTCAACGCACACAAAGGAAAAGGCATCCTAATGGGTTTTGACTGTTCTTCCCCCACCCTCTTCAAGCAGCATTGTTGAATCCTTATAGGAAGGGTGATTTGAGAAGAGCCTCATGTCATTAGGACCACCATGAAATCGTGAAGGATGAGCATAGATTATCTAAAAACTGTAACTGGTCAATGCAGACCTGCAAAGCCATAGTATGGAACAGGGGTGCCTAATATACATAGAGCTACATTGAATCCAGAGCTGAGCCAGATCAAAATCAAAATAAATAAATCTGCCACTCTGCTAAATTGGAGTCTGTCTAATTGGAAATTTAGACAGAAACATTCCTCCAATTAAACTATATCGAGGATGTATCACATCGAATCCAGATTGCAGAGATCATCAAGTTAAAATAAGCTATTGAACTTGATTCTATAACCCTGGCTTGATAGACCAACTCAGTCCAAGGGGGCATTAATGCATTCGTTCATAGATTATCCGGCATATTATCAGTCAAATTTAGCCAATCAAAACAGTACATTAACTCATACCCAAATAGCTATTTCTAATTCCCGACATATTTGTATGGCCAAAGATCCTTTAGCTTATCACTAGATTTGACAAGCACTAAGAGAGAATTTGACCATAAAGCAGTGACCTTTACATCACCAAAGAAGACTCGCCCTAAGGGCTAATTTGATCAGATACCAACCATTAGACTTACTATGTTTATTTCTGTTTCAAAAAATGATCCAATTATTCATTTTTCAAAGTTTACAGATTAATCGATCTGGAGGGCATAGATTTGAGCCGAGTTTAACAATTCCACAAATTTACTGCAAACTTTACAGCCACATAAGGGCTAATTCACTGAACCTACATGCAGAAAACATATAAATAAAGAAATATGCAGACCCCAAAGCTTATCTTAATGTACAAACCCTGAAGCATCTTAAAGCATGCCCAATTCATATATAGTGCAAAAAATACATGGGTACATTCATATTCAACATATTATAAGGGTTTTATTAAAGTTGGTGGGTTTTTAATCAAACAGAACCTCTAAAGCTCGATGAGTACCAGAAATGTTTTGAAGACCGATCAAACCAATCTCAATGGCTGTCAGCGATAGCTACTTCAAGGGCTTCCTTTGGGACCCAAATCATTAGGTTCGATGATCGAAACCCTCTGCGGATTAAATAACCAGGATTTCGTGAAGAAAATTGAGGGTGTCTAGGGTTTCAACCAGTGAAACGATCTAGATATCCTTTTTTTACTTTCAACGCCACACAATGAAGGCGAAGCGACTCAATTCTTCATCTTTTTAATCTCCCGGTCGATGCAGTGCTCCCGTGTATCTCTCGTCTAGCGACAACTCTCCTCTCTTGTCTCCTGGGTATCGGCCACTCAAGGGGAGAGTCCAGAACCTCTTTTTCCTTTGCCATCTTGCTTCTGTTTTAATGAATTTCTTTGCGGTCAGCAGATAGATTTAATGTTGTTTTTAATTTCCTTAATTTCAAATAACCAGCATGATGAGTTGTGAGCTTTACAATCTTCATGGGCGTCATGTTTATAGCTATAGTTATATCTAGCTTTTCTCAAACTTGCCCTTATGAATCTTAGGAGGTATCACTATTAGGACCCTCTTCTCAGAACGGGAGTTGACTATGCAATTGTGGGACAAGGGGAGTGTTATTTTCACTGGCTGAGAGCTCTCTCCCTGTAAGATTAACCTATCTTATCTAAGGCTGGGATTAAACGACTTGGGAGTATTTAGTACCAAATTTGTTCGATATTGTCGATGGAGTTAGTTACAGTATTATGTTTAGATGTATAATATAGATTGTTACAACATATTGTTATTATTATTATATTGGTATAATAATATTGTTTTGTATTAAATGTATTTTTTATTATATTATAGAAAAAATGTTTTGTATTAATTTATTTTGTATGTAATATTTATAGGTTTTTAATATAAAAATTTTATATGGTAAACTAATTTATATATTGACTTTAATGAGTTTATATATTTATATTATTTTAATAAACAATACATAGATGAGTACAAAATGTCTATGGAGTCGATGGTCGACATAACATGGTCAACATGTTTTTGTTATCCACAAATGTCTTGTATGTGATATTAATGCAGGATTGAGTTCATTATGTGAATTGAGTCCATTTTGAGTGCATAATATGATGATGAAAATGTTTATTGCTCCCATATTATATGAGTTGATCTTCTAAGGTGTAGATAATATAATTTTTTCTATAACGACTGCTGGTCCAAATAGCAAAATATCCTTTAATTGACGTGGATTCCACCGATTTAATTAGCCAAGGTACCAAGATCGTGTCCAAATTAGCCTATAAAAACTATAATTATATGTCAAGGTCATGCAAATTAGCCTTATATTAATTAACATTATATGCCAAGGTTTAGTGGGTTTAAATGTTTAGTGGGATTTTGTATATGTCAAGGTCATGTCCAGATTAACATATAGTTGGGTTGCATTAATTCAGTTTTGTTAATATAAGGACTTATAAATATATATTATATATATGTTAGAATTTAGTAAAATGTAAAAATTCATTGTCAAATTTGTAATTTTTTCATTGCCGAAGTGACAATTAAAAATGACCAAATAAATGATCAATTGTTATGTGGTCATTTTTAGTCTAGATATCCCGTGACCAAATTTGGTCATTTATCTTGGTTGTTTTAAGTTGGTTTTTATCTCGTGACCAAAAGCGATCATTTATCTTGGTCTTTTTTAGTTAGCTCACTTAAATTTATCAACTTTGGTCATTTATCCCTTGAAAAAAACTGTGGTGACCAAAAATTGTGGTCTCCTGGTCACTAATCTCTCATTTTCCACTAGTGGAATTTGTCTGAGTTATATCTGCAAAGAAATGGGTTTTCTGGAAGCTTGCCAACAGAGATTGGGCATGCTTCACAGTTGATCAAAATTGATGTTAGTGGTAATGAGTTAACGGGTGCTGTACCTTCTGAGATTAGAAAGACATGAGTTTCACATTGCATTTGCGTCCTAATTCCGTGCAGGTAGCGTTGGACCAAGGATTCTGCCGTAATGCGTCATCATTACTCTTAATTGTGAGACGATTCGAGCATTGGAATAACCTTTCGGCGGCCATTTGAAACAGAACCTGATTCCACGCCGTCAATTCCATCGAAATATAGCATTCAAGACGATTGAAATGGCTCTTAAACGCTAAAATTGCCCCAATTTTGGAGATCTAATTATTGATTTGAGCTTTGATCACCTATCGAAGCCCAAGCCCTGCGAAGCCATAAAGAACTGAAGTTGCTGCCTCACACTAGCTCGCCCTGCCTTCCTCTGCACATGTTATATATTTATTTTTTTGATGCTGTCGTTGAATTTTGTCAGCTCTGCCTCGTTGTGCGGCGTCGAGTGGTTTAGAATTTTAAGATGATATCACGTTTTGATAGAAGAATCGGGATTCAGGAGAACAAAATATCTGTGCACTAGTCGATATGATGTCATTGTTACCAGGTGTCGACTCAAATCCAGATAACAAACTTCGAGGATTACATCATCCCTACTTAACCAATAGCAACACAAATAAATACAATTTTAATAAATTTAAAAATTGTTATTTTTCATATTCCAAAGTTTAACTTTGTAATAGAGATTTTAATCTTTTTCATATGCACCAATATGCACCAACTAATACAAAGTCAAGCTGCATTGACTTGTGATCCATTACTATATACCTGCGCGGCAAGTATAATAATTTAATTATACAATTTCATTACTTCAAATTTGGCGATTCCAAATTAATTATGCCCAAAATAAAATAAAAAACTAACATTACCTCGTGTAAAAGAATCCCCAATCCAGAAAAAGCCAAATCTTTTGATTCTATCCAGATGCGAAGTTTGGCGTGTCCTTGACTTTGACTCTACTTTACTGCATGTTCCACTTTATAGTATATCCTTTGGGAAGTTGTTTCGGAAAGTTTTAGTGTTAAAAGATTATAAATAAAACCAAAAGAAATGCTTACGGTTTCTTTAAGCGGTTACAAATATGCAAGATCATGGGGAAAGTAATATATTTCATTATTGAAATTCATTGAATAATAGTAACTATTAGTTAAGGGAGTCAGTTACGTTTTACTATTTCATTTTTTAAGAATCGACTCCATATTGTATGGGGAATCTTTTCCGTGAAAAAGGCAATTCACGAATGAAAAGATACTCCACTATTGCGTGATTACCTTTTTTATTTTCAATGTTAGAAAAAAAATCATAATAGTCTTGTTTATAGTGTTGGCTCATCTCATCTCAATTGTCATTTATTAATAGCAAGAGTATGAAGTTGAAAGGAATAGTTACATTGTGTAAAAAAGTAAAAAAAAGTCAAAGTCTTAATTAAAGAGTATAAAAGTAGATATTTTAAAGAACATAAAAGTTGTTAGGGATAAGTACATGGCTAACTATTTTTATCAAAGTTTTGTTATAAAATATAAAAGTTTTGTTATAGAATATAAACTCTAATTTTAATTATTTTAAGTTAAAATTTATTTTGATAAATACATTGTTTTTTTTTTTAGGAAATTGATAAAAAGATGATTGACATGTGAGTAATCTTAGTTGTGATTATGTTTATATAATTTCAATGATAAGGAGATTGTACTCGTTATGTATTTAGCATATTGTAATTATTTTAAGGAAATGGTTTTAGTTAAAGATTTTGCTCTGGTAGATTTATGCCAACTTGGGTGTGTCCTTTTAGTAGGAAAAACATACATGGTGTGACCTTTTAGTAGGAAAAACATAAAGGGGATAGAGAGCCAATTGGTTGGGAGGAAAGTCTAAGTCAAACCCATAATTGCCCTATGTTTAGCAAGACAACAACTTTTTTTAACTTGCCAGTTAGATATATATTTGAATATTTATTCTTTTCTATATTAACTTTAGTTAAATGAATTTAAGGATTGGGATCTATCTTTTAACATGAGTAAGTGTTTTTAAAGAATTAGTTAAGTGTTTTGAATAACCTCACCTTTATGTTAATAAGGTTCATATGCTTGTCCAAAGGAATTAGATATTATTATCTCAAAGCATAAATTATGTTAAGACTTCATGCAATAGTTATAGTTACCTGTAAGTGAATATTTCTCATTTACAACAA
Source organism: Pseudotsuga menziesii (assembly GCA_001517045.1). Lineage (NCBI taxonomy): Eukaryota > Viridiplantae > Streptophyta > Pinopsida > Pinales > Pinaceae > Pseudotsuga > Pseudotsuga menziesii. Next base: position 15,542 of record LPNX010641806.1, on the reverse strand, counting down.
GTGTATGTGTAATTAAGCTAAATAGTTACTATAGTTATTGAGTAATCATAATTCAATATTATTAATGGATGAGTATCTTTATATGTGAAGACCTCACACCAATAACTAAGTATGAGGGGCAAGAGTTGTATTAAGGAAGATAAAATAGACTCAAATTATTTGATAGTAAGATAAAGGGTAATGGCTTATTATCTTAATTGTGATTGAAGTCTTATAACATGATTATACATACACCATTTTAATTTGGTTACATTTTAGATGAACCTTTATATAAAGTAAGAGACAATATGTTAGTGTGATAAACTATTGTAGTCAAGGAGTAGTTTACTCCTCACTTGCTCAAGTTGATGGAAATATACTATATACCCATTTGTATGTAAGATACTAGTGGTGTACTTCTCTAATGTTTAATCATGGCTAACTTAGGATTTTAAAAAAAAATTAGCTCATTTCCCTACAAGTTACTTGGGGATTTTGGGTATGTTACACTATTTTATGGCACACCAACTCACATGAAAAAATACTAGAATGAAGACTATAAGAGTAAGTGAACTTGTAATACCCATGAGTTTGAAAGTTCAATTACCGTTTTAAATATGCAAATATTGTTTATGAAGCTAAGACTTTAATGGCTTATGTAAATAATTAATCATGCAATAATTTTAATAAAATTATTAGATGGTTATGAGCAACCTTGTTTTGAACTTACAGAACATTTATTTAAGACAAGTGTTGATATTTTTCTCATCTCTATGGGGACAAGTGGCCAATATGGGGAGGTAGTTATTGCCAAGAAAGTCCTAGGAAAATAAAAGGCATGCCCAAGGAGGAAAAACCCTACTGTAGTTATAAAAATAAAGAGCTCTCAAGCTCTAAAGAATTGAGCTATTAGGATCCGTTGCTTGAGCTTTCAGGCTTAGGACGAAATACTGGAGATCTCAAGGATTTGTTGATTGAGATTTTAGGATCATAAAGAAATTAGGGCTTTTAGGATCCATTTATTTGAGCTCTCAGGATTAGAGAGCTTTTAAGCTCTGGACATTAATTATCCCTCATAGTTGGTGGAACTTGAAGAGGAAGTTCAGCATTTTAAGTTCAAGTATTAGGCAAGGGGGTTGACTCCTATAGGTCTATTTAACTTTGAGGTTCCAAGGCTAGGAGGAGCATGGCTACTCATGATCTAGTCCCATTTTATTTGTATATGAGCAATATTCTATTATGAGACTATGGTTTATTAATTAATTATAATATTGAAATTAATGATTTAGTATCTATGAAACTATTATCATGGTTTAAGTCCTTCATGTGAAGTCTATTTCATATGGTTTATGTTATTAAGGTAAAGCTTATTTTAATTGTTTATTAGTTACCAACATGAATACGGTTTCTAAGAAAAATATCAAGTTTGGAACTACGAATAGAGGGTTAACAAATTCAAGGTTAGGTATAATGAAGAAGTAATCCTACTATATTTTTCCAAAACCCAAACCCTAGTCAGGACCGAACAAAAGCTAGGTTGTGCAAAACTTGGTTTTTGTAGTATATAGAAAAAAACCTATGGCTACCCATAGGTAGGTTATACAAATACAGATAACACTTAACTATCCACATGTAAGAAAGCTAGAATTGTTCATAGGTAAAAATTAAAGGTAAAGCTTAAATAAAGATAATTGATCTGGATTTATGCATGAACGAAATGAAAGAACAAATACAGAGTCATAATAAAAGACATTTTGCAAAGATAACAAAGATACAATAAACACATATTCTATTAAATGGCGGAAATAGAACAGACTGTAATACAATTGCTAGAATGGTGGTAGCTGTCTCTAAGAAGAGATGTGGCTGCTACGCTCATTTGTGCCAAGCTAAATACGAAATGAGGCCAAAGGGGCCTATTTATAATAAGAATGAGGTGAGAACCCCAAAAGTCCAAAACGTAACCCTAGAATATGAACCGTCATAAAGTTTGCGGCCCCAAGGCGGTAAGTTGAACAGTCAACTTCCCGGGGTCATAACTTTTGCATACGATCTCCGATTTGGGCGTTCGATAGCTCATTGGAAAGGTATGTCTAAGATTTACAACTTTTGGTGAATTAAATGCATGTTAATGGCAACCATTTGGCCCCAAATATCCAAAAAACATTGTTTAAGGCCTCAAAACGGCCCCGAAAGTTTAGGACTCGAAAAATTATAGAAAAATAACTAGGAAATTGCCACAATGGACAATTGTTTTGAGCCAGTGGAATAGGTGGGTGGCCACCGATCTCCATTTGGATCAATAATTTTCTAAAAAAGTTTTGTAACAATTGAAATAACCCCATTTCAATTTTCCCCAACCAGTTTAAAAAAGAAAATTGATTTGAAAATCATGAATTATATTTATATATAATAATAACATTTATGCTACGAAATAGTGCTCTATTAATTAAACAAATAAAAATACATCCAAATTTACCTTGTCAATGATAACAATCGCTAACCAATCAGAGTTATACCAAAATACACTCATTTAGTATTGAATATTACTGGGAGAATTGTCTTTAGTAGAACCCATAGTTTTATAATAATACAAAAGTTAGTACAAGACAAACCAAACAAGATTCTTAACAAGTGATAAGTGTTGAAATTAATGTTTAGACAAATCAAAACCATCGGCAGCAAATCAATCCCAGAATCAGGTCCGCCTAGGTTGTAGACTTTACCGGCATGATATCCTCAAATGTAGGTTGTAGGTTGTAGATCCTCAAATGTAAAGCTTTTCATATTGTTGCTGGTATCTTGCTTAAAGCTTCGATTCGTGATTCAACTTTTTCTCTATCTATCCTAAATTGTTATGTCCCTTACCTTAATCGAGATTCCTTCTGGAATGCTGTGGCTTCTAGTGGTCTTCTCTCATTGCCAAACCTTATCTTGGCTGGTGATTTGAACTTAAATTTGAATGCCTCAGAGATTTGGGGCATTAGAGCGCAACTTGATCCCTTGGGACCTTTTTTCTCCAAGCTCTTCTCTAATCACCAATTGGTGGATGTGGCCCCCTCTTGTGCAGGACCTACTTGGAGGAATGGTAGGATAGGGGAAGAAGGCATCTCCAAAAGACTTGATCATTTTGTTATCGGATTAGCTCATTAGCTCTCTTCCCAGATATCGGGTTTGGGCTCATAGATGTGGGATTTCTGATCACTTCCGTATTCTGTTTGAATGGTTGGATCAACAAAACCCTTGTGCTTATCCTTTTAAATTCAACCAATCATGGCTAAGGAATGAGGATTTTATCCATATGATTCGAACTAAATGGCCGCTTATCCGTTCGGATGACTCGATGGATGCTATGAATGATCTATCATTCAAACTTCACTTTCTTAAAGAAAAAGTTAAGTCGTGGACTAAATTTGAATCACAAAAGCTTAAGGACAAATCTGTTTACTTGGAAGAAGAAATAAGCACTCTTCTACATTCTTCACAATCTGTTATTTTAAATGATGGACACCAATGCAGATTGAATTCTCTCAAAGTTGATCTTCAAAAGTTGTTGGATCATGAGTTGTACTCTGCAAGACTACAAAGCAGGGTTACATGGGTTCTAAATAGGGATGCTAATACTAAATATTTCCATGCGGTGGCATCAGCTCAGAAAAACCATAATGCCATCTGGAGTTTGAAAGATGATGCGGGTACCTGGGTCACAGATGATCAGAGTATCAAATCTCTAGGGATTCGCTACTTTAAAAATATCTTTGCTGATGATCATTTGAAAAACCTTGCTGCCTAGCTCAAGGTCATTCGTCTGTTTCCTTCCTATATCGGTGCGGAAGAGAAAGAGGATTTCACTAGTTTTGTCACTCTTTCAGAAGTAGAGATGGCCCTTAAAACGTTCAAAAGAGATAAGGCGCTAGGCCCAGATGGCTGGCCTGTCGAGTTCTACCTGAATTTTTTTGATCTTCAGGGATCTCTCCTAGTCAATATGGTCGAATCTTTGAGGATCATGGGTAGTGTGGCTCCTTCCCTTAACTCCACCTTTTTATCTCTAATTTTAAAAGTTGATCATCCTCTCTCCTTTGCTGACTTTCACCCCATTTCACTCTGCAATCTTTGCTATAAGCTGATCTCAAAGGTTGCGGCTCTGAGACTCAAACCTTTCTTAGATACTTCCATCTCTCCTCAACAATTCATCTTTCTGAAAAATCGTCAGATCCTCGAGCCCGTAGGTATCACGCAGGAAGTCCTTCATTCAGTCAAAACAAAAAAGAGATGTGCTCTCATCCTCAAGTTGGACTTGTCAAAGGCTTTTGACAGGGTCAATTGGACCTTCATCCATCTTATTCTCATCCAAATCGCAGTTCCTCTTGTGGGGGTGAACTAGATTATGGGATGTATTACTTCTGCTAATTTTGTTGTCCTTGTAAATGGATCTCCTACTACCTTCTTTCTGGCCTCACGTGGAATCAGGGAGGGTTGTCCATTGTCTCCCCTATTGTTCATCCTGGTTATCGAAGGTCTTAGTCTCCTGATTGAAGATGCCAAAAGGAATGGTAAAATTAAAGGGATCAAGATTTCGTCTCAACTCTTCCTCACTCATTTAGTATTCGTAGATGATGTGATTTTATTTGGTCTAGGTTCTTTTGAGGAGTGGATTGCGTTCAAAGTTATTCTTGATACTTTTTGTGAGGCCTCTGGTATGTGTATAAATATGGATAAATCCTGCTTTCTCCATATTGACCTGGATGCTGCCCTTCTTAGTAGAATCATTGGCCTCCTTCCATACAGATTTGAACATCTTAATCAGGGTTTCCTTTATCTAGGATACTTTCTTAAGCCTTTAGGTTATCTGGTCAAGGATTGGCATTGGATGATTTCAAAATTTGAGAGGCGTATTTCACATTGGACTAACCAGCTCTTGTCTATTGGTGGTCGTCTAGTCCTCATCTGATCTGTTCTTTCGAGTCTTCCTGTCTTCTAGATGGCCCTTGTTCTGATCCCTTCCTCAATCTTAGATAAGCTCAGAAAACTGATATTTTCTTTTTTATGGGGCTCCACTTCAAAGCAAAAAAAAAAGTTCCACCTTGTAGACTGGCATCTTCTTGCGTGACCTACTTCTTTAGGTGGCTGGGGAATAAAGCATCTTCCTAGTTTCAGTCTATCATTGAGATTGAAGAGTTTTTGGTTTGCTCTTAACAGCAATGGCATCTGGCATCAACTCCTCTCTGTTAAATATATGCAAAAATTGCCTCTGCACTCTTGGTTTGGAGAGAAAAGTTTCATGGTGCAGAATGCTTTGGTTATTTGGAGAGGTTTCCTCTTAACCTTGCCATGGATTGGTAAAGGGATTCTCTGGCAAGTTGGTAATGGCTCAGCTATTCGTCTGGGTGTGGATCCTGTATTTGGTATGGGCACCTCTTTTATTCTCCTAGGTGACTTAAGAGATTATCTAGAAGACTTTGGGATTTGTACCTTAGCCCAAGCTAGGAACCAAACATCCTTTGCTTCGGGTTACTGGTTCTCGGTAGAGGAGCTTGATCTTTGTGGTGAATGGAAAATTCATTGGGAAAATTATATCAGGGGGATAGAATATGGCAGAATCCATCTTTCTGATCATCGTGATACTCTTCTCTGGTCACATAACAATTATGTTGGCCCTTTAAATGCAGCAAAAGGCTATGGATGTATTTCTTCTATCAGTTGTTCAGAGGATTAGGACCTTGTACTTGATTTTCTTTGGACTCAAAATATTCCTCTGAAAATAGCTTTTTTCACCTGGCTATTGGACAGAGGCCAGATTCTTACATGGGATCAGCTTCAAACTCGTGGGTTCCAGGGCCCGAGTCATTGTGTTCTGTGTGAGAGAAATTTCGAGGATATCCAGCATCTCTTTTTGGTTTGCCCCTTTTTAGTGAGTATTCTCTCTCACTTTGTGGCTCGGTATGGGTTCTCTTTTCTCTTCTTCAACTCTGTCTGGTCCTTTTTGGCTCACTGGTTCAGCACTATTGCACGCTCAGCTCCATTTAGATATTTTCCCCTTTTTACATTCTAGTGTATCTGGAATCTCCGGAATTTATGTCTTTTTGAAAACAGGAAGTCTACTATTCATGCTATTATTTCCAGGGTCGAGAGCTTTTTAAATTTATATCCTTCTCCACAAAAATTCATAAAATCCAGAATATTGGTCCAAAACCTCTGAAGGTCTTTCCTTGTGGATTTTTTGATGGGGCTACTGTAGAGAATATAGGAGGTTTAGGTTTTGTGATCTATCTAAATGATGCCCATTTTTTTTAGTTTCTCTATGAGCTGTGGTTCCAGCACGAACACAAGAGCGGAATTATTGGCACTATGGGTTGTTCTAAGAGTGAGTTTGATGATGGGTCTACCCATTCACTTGATTTTTGGTGACTCTATGGTTATTATCTCCTGGCTCAACAGACTTTCTGCGCTTGATGTTCCTTCTTTGATGCATTGGTGTGATGATATAAGAAATATGCTTCAACTTGTCCCGCCGGTGATTTTCAAACATATATTCCGTGAGCATAACTTGCTGGAAGACGACCTCTCCAAACAGGCTCTGAAATTGGATATGGGATATGGAACCTTCTTTGAATCATTGGATGGAATGGTTGTAGATCAGAGCCAATTTGTGCTTTTTTAGTGTTGCTGAGCCTCATTGTTTTTCATCATTTGACTTTCATCATTTGATTTGTTCTTCTATGTCTGTCATGTATGAGACTTTTCAGCCAGCAAGTTTTTCTCAGGAATGTCTGTTTGTTGATCACCTCCAATCTTACTTAGCATATTCTGACATGATTTATCAAGGATGATGAGAAAAGTATGCTATGATCAGACTTTATATTTCATTCTTCTGGATGGCTGTTTGCAGGCTCATTTCATTTTATGTCTATGTGCTGATATGGTCTCTTATATTCTCTATCTATCAAGAAAGATGGTATATGTAAATGATGTCTTTTGATTCCTATGAATAACAAAGACTGGTATTTTTTCCTTTGAAAAAAATAGTTTACCGGCATGATACCTACATCAAATTTTATGATTAAGATAATATACTTAGTATCAATTCTTCCAATTGAAAAAAAATGATTGTACAAGTAATGGGGCAAGAAATATGAAAGGGTATTTGGCCTCACGGTTGATATACCGAAACAAACACTACCACTAAAGTGTAATAATAATTGGGAATGAATGCCTTTCTTGTTCAATATGTATAGAAAACTACGACTTGAATCCAAATCCAGTTTCTAAATTAGAAAACTATTAAATACCCAAGGCTAAAATATATGGAATAAGGCCTATAGATTCTTTAATTAGGAAAAAAACCTCATTTATTCTGGAGGGTTACCTTTGGAACCCACCCCATCAAAATCAATGTAATTAAGTAATCAATTCCTTCACTGTTGCCGAGAAACACCCATCAAACACAAGAAGAGGGTAACTAGACTAGAGACATTGCTTACATGAGGTTTTTTCGAGAAAGTGCTTATGAATTAATGAAGGGTTTGATTAAGCCCCAAAAACCTATAGAAAGGAATTCGACCTAATTAATGGTAGCAAAAAAAGATTAAAATAATAAAATATAAGAGTTACAGAGTTGACTAAATTAGAAGAATTTACTTGTTGATATAGAAGAGGTTCGATGCTCACCATTAGAAACCTTTGTATAGCCAAAATAAAATTAAAGGTAGTCAACCCTCGTTATGAAGGTTTTTGTATTGGTAAACCTCTTTAATGAACCACAAAATTTAACCTGGATAAAGACCTTTTTGAGAGAAGCTGAGTTGAGCTTAGATTCTCCAAGCTCGATCTGGGTGTAACAATGAGAAAATAAAACCCTAAGAGTGTTTGAGCTCAAGCCATACACTCTTTCCAAAGTATAGTAATGACTCTGACCATATGGTTCTCTATGTGGAAATACAATTTACTATCACTAAATCAAGAACGAGCTTATAAGGAAACACATAATCTTAGTAAAATCTTAATAGGAGTAAGCCTGCTTTTTGCATGTCGATATTGTAATTTAGGGGTGCACCAATAGAAGGGTAAGGACCCATGTAAATTGTTCATAAGAACCTATATTAAATTAGTGTTAATTTTAGTGAAGCATGGATCCTTAGGCTTAAAATGAAAGCAAAGTGAAGAGAAGGTTGCAGAAGAATGAACAATTCAATGTAAACTGATCAATAGATTCATGGTAGAAATTACACACACATGATGCAAAAAATTGTCAACATAAAAATACATGAATAATCATTGATGTCTTTGTAATAAAATAATCATACAATAGGTAGAATTTGAACGCCATAGGGAGGATTCGAATTCACCAAATCAAACTGACTTAGGTGCTAACTTAGTGTGGGAAAATCACCACTAGAGCTCACTAATGCAAAGTTCTAGCTCAGTCATTCAGTCTACAATCAATTAACTAATGAGGGTAGGTGAGTAAATGCACCCAACCTCCCTTAAATCATGCAAATTAGAGCTAGGGTGATGAGAGTGAACTAACTGATGAGAATCAGAGCATAACTGAACATAACTGAATACCTAATAGATTCATCTACTGGAGACTACTGGTGGCACTCATAGATGGTTCTTAAATTATAGGGAATTGTCCCTGGAGCTCCTAAACTCATATAGATAGGCATAGTGAGTGGTAGGTGTCCCTTAGGTGTGTCCCCCATGCACTAGTGAAGTGATGATGGCCTCATAAGCTAGGGAAAAGACAAAATAGACTATGTGGGAAAAGGGAGGATTAGTTAATCCTAACACCCCCCTTTATTCCTAAATTTGGTGAACTGGGCCTTGGAAACTAAGGAAAAAGGTTGCCCATAAAATCTAAATGAATAAAAATGACTGCGTAACAAACAAGGAAATGGGGAAAACCTCATGGGAAATCCCCCCCGAAAAAAAACAGGAAAAATCATGAACAATAACTGAGTCAAGCCTTTACACCAAGAAGATATATGAGATAGAAAAATATATTTTTAGTGAAGGAATTGGGGAATAGTGCTACAATTTGATCCTTTGTAGGCTAGTAATGCAGAGTGATAGCCTTACTATGCACTAGTTCTCGAATTTAGTGCATGTGGAGTTCAATATGCTTCTTCCGCTACTTCTGAACTAGATCACTCAATATCTTGATTGTACTTTGATTGTCACAATAGAGGTATACTGAAGGAGAAGTGCATCTTCCAAACTCTGTCAGAATCCCATGCAACCAAACTTCCTGAATAACTGCATTCACATCCCCCCGATACTCTGCTTCAACTAAAGAGAGATAAATATCATATTGCTTCTTACTTGGCCAGTAGATTAGTCCATATCCCAACATGAACACAAATATTGATGTAGATTTCCTATCAATACTATCACCATCCCAGTATGGATTAGTAAAACCAAAAAGATCTAGTTGTCCACTAGTAGAATAGTGGATCTCAAACTCCCTCTTACCTTGCACATAATGCACGATGCGCTTTGTTGCTTTCCAATGCAGCTCATGTGGCTCGTGCATGTATTTGAAAACAACACTCACAACATAGGATAAATATGGCCTTGAATGGGTGAGGTACAATAGGCTACCAATCAACTGCCCTATAAAGTGTATTGTCAACCAGTGGTGTGGAACCACCTTCTTCCAAACCGATTCAAGATAGGAAGGGGAAGGGTGTTGCTTTACAATTAGACATGTGGAATGTTTTGAGAAAATATCCAATGTGTCTAGACTATGTAATCCTGATTCCAGAAGCATAGCTATTAGTAATGAGAAAGTCATCCATGTCACGTACCTGAATTTCAATAACATTTTATGTTTAAAGAAGACAATATATTTTATTTTTATTGTAAAGTTTGTGACTATTGACCATGTGGGGTCAAGGATGACTGTAATTAATTATGTTGAATATTTTATTATTAATAAATAAAAGATGAGACACATGGCCTAAGGAGGCTGTTGAATGAGTGTCCACTAGCCCACTAGGTGGAATAGACTGGGGTGAGAGCAAATTGACACATGGCAGCATCCTCAACCACTTCTAGCTGTTGCAGGGGGGAAATTCCCTAATTTTGTGGTTGTGTTCCCCAAGAAAGTGGAATAGAGTAGGTGGCTCATTAATTAAAGAACTGACCAAAAGACCTAGGCATGCATATATCTACCCATCGAATTTCAGCACGGGGTTGTTCAATCATTACCTTGTGTAATTTCTGAAATGGAAAAGGGTGCACAAGAGATTTGATGAGGGGAAAGGAAAAAGTGGTTGAGTGTTTAAGACTATTTTTAGAGCTAGTGCAACTTTTAGCTGATCTCTTTACTGCAGGGTAAAGAAGTACTGTTGTTAAGTACTTTATTTAGAGATAAAAGTTAAAACATTTAATTACTAAATGGTTTTATTTAGTCACGGCTGTAGAAATATTCTACTTTCAGTTAAAGTTAGAGTATAAAAACCCTTTACATACATTTTACTCTATGATTAGGAAAATACTTTAAACAAAACAGTATTAACCATATTCACACATAGGTCCGCAAGATCGACCCTTTTGCAACAACTTATTACAAACAGATTCTGATCGTATAAATAAACAGAGTCTTTAAATCCTCAAGAGATAAACCAATAAAGTCGATATAATGTTTAAGAACCAAAATTCCATAATATAACTAGCCACGAGACAATTTACAGAGCTGAATGAAAGGGTCGAAGGAGTATTTTATAAAGTGTTACAGTGTAAACCAAAGCGTTTTCTAAACATGGAACACTAATTTATACCCTAATTCATTTATTTACAAAAGCCGTAGCTAGTTGGAAAAACCCTAAGGGTTAGCACAAATGGCCATATGTCCTCCTCCTTCATTTCTTAAGCAAATTAAAAACTATCATTTAACACAGTAAACAAACATGATGGTGAATAGTCATAACTACCATCGACTTTCATTGCAAAGGTAAGCAGCGAAGGGCAGCCCAAGGATGGAACCGAGGCTTACTGAGCCTTTGGAGCCCAAAAAACTTCAGCCTTAGGCCAAACATTCCTCTGTCAACTGTGCCTTGTTGAATTTTTCATCTACGCTCACAAATAAAATAGTTTTGGAACTGTTAGTAAAATCCCAGCTTAATTAATATAAATAGAAGGAAATTAAAATGTTTGGAGCTTATTGAAAGTACTTACAATACATACGATGAGCTCACGGTCACAGCGAGAAAACCAGAACTTCAACTTTGTTAGTGCTTTGAGCACCCAAAGATAATCCACGGTTTGAACGTTGAACTCAAAAGAGACCTCTAGCTCACAGATATGGAAATGAAATTGAAGCTTAGACCTACTAAATGCCACAGCAAAGAATTTTTAATGGTAACTATTGCAGAGTTTTCCAAAGAGGCCGAGGGCCTACCGGCCACCCTTCCTCGCCAAGGGTAAAAACGACAATGGAAGTCAAGTGAGATTTTAGGGTAAGAGTTTGTTTGAAAGCATGTAGGGTTTAATTCCCAAAAACCTCCGACAAGTAAGAATTTACCATGTGGGTTCCACTTAAAAATAATTTCTTAGGATTCTGTTATAGTTTAAAATCCAACGCTTTAACCCTGCATTGTTATATAAACACAATACTATTACTTTGTAAACCTAATACAAGTACATTGTGAAAGAAATAAACAATGATAAAAATTTTAGTAAATGTTTCTAGCTAGGTTATAAGATTTTGGTTCATGCATAATGGGTTAGTTAGGTTGTATTTCGTTTTTATTATTCATCCTTCGTATACCTAGGTTGGTTTACATTCTTTTTCTTCATAGATAGTTCTAGTGCAAGACTAATGATCTTAGTTTTGCTGCTAAGGGGAATTCCAAGTTAACATGGTAAATTTCATAGTTATAAACTATATAGAAATGTATTAGGTTCCTAATAACTAGAAACAAAGGTATTTATATATCATCAGATGTATAATCTCATTACTAGAACAATAAATGTATTATTTACTCCAAGGACCTATTGGTGAAAACAATGTACAAAGTTATTATGCAATATATTAATAATTAATTGAGTTCACAATAAAATAAGATAGGGTTTTCTAGATTGAAGCTCGAACTAATTGTAGTTATTATTGTATGCTTTAAGATGTTCTATTCTAGGATGTAGGTACCACTTATGGAAGGGTCATAAAACTAGTTTAGAATTGTTGCATTTGTAGTTGTACATGACTGTTATTTAGAAGTAGTAATGATTAATCTAGGGCTTAGGCTAGTTCTAGGGCTATTATGGATAAAATCCATAGTTAAATGCTATTTGGAATATTTTAGGATTTTTAATAACAAATTTAACTAAAAGCATGTAGGATAATCATATAAAATCAATCAATAAACTCAAAGTGCTTAGAACAAATAATCACATTCGTTACCTAGGAAGATCAAACTTTATTTTAAGATTAGAAAAATCTTCCACATCGACGATCTAGACTTAAATTAGAGTCTAAGGTTTTGCTTCCTAACTTATTCTTTAGTCTTCAAAGCTTTATTATTTTACATCGTAGCCCGGAAGAAAATTTACCTGTAACCCTGTAAAAGCATTGAATTCTACGTTAGTTTTGAAAAAGATAAGTAAGCCCCGGGCTAACCTCAAGTCCCTTTAGTAAGACAAGAAAACAACAATCATAATCATGCACTTGCTAGAAATTAAACAACTGATTTGTTTTTCATTAAATTTCTAACTCTTGAACATGCAAGACTGAAACAAACTGAAAGATAAACAATGTTAGAACATGATTGATAGCTGTGACCTATAGGTCAGTAAGTAAAACTTCTGTAGCTTTAGAAACATTTAACAAAAGAGAAATTAACCCCTAAGTATATCCTAACATCTTACCCTGTAATCTATCTGGTTTTAAAAGTAAAGTTAGTTATAAAACTAGCATTTTGGAATATGACTTACATTCAATGTCACATAGAAAATTTTTAATTTTTTGTGAATTTTTGGGGTGTTACATATCGTATCAGAGCACACGTTCAGACACTAGGCCTGAAGTGGCTCCATGCATGTAAAAAAAAAGTAAGAAAAGAGTATGATTACTGATTTATGATTTTAATGTTGAATGTACATAATATTTTTTGAATCAGAATTGAAGGTATGGAAGGATTTGAAGAGTATACTGAAGAGAGGTCCCCATTAAATGAACAAAATAACTTTGAAAGATAACCTATTAAAGAATATATAACCAATAATTCATCTGGATTGCTACAAACCGTTAAGGATTTAAAAAATGAAATGGAAACTCTTAAGAAAGAAAATGAGAGAATATTAAGAGCTCAGGAGGAGCTGAATCAAACACTGCTAGAAAAGTTTTCTAATGGATCAAAGGATAAACAGATAGAATCTGATAATATGTCCTACCAACATAAGAGTAAAAGGTCAAAATACTCTAAAATGGAAAGCAGTTCTTCTAAAATTAATGGTAACTCATACATAAGGAAACATCAATATTCTAGTGACAATAGTGGGAGTGATTACTGCTCTAGGAAGAAGAAGTACAAGCCCTATGAAGAGATTTATAGAGAGTTCAAAAATATCAAACCACCAAATTTTAATGGCGAAAGAGGAAAAGGAGAGGAATCCGAAGCATGGTTGTCCGGAATGAAAAAGTATTTTTAGATATATAACTATTCTAATTAGTTTGAAAGCAAGAATGATAATTTATAACTTAACTGGAAAAGTCGACATTTGGTGGTAGGACATAAAACACGTTAAAGGTATAAAAGAGAAGAATATAAACTGGAGCACTTTTAAAAAGTATTTTAAAAACAAATTTCTATCAGAGCAATATTACGAGGAATGGGCTAAAGAATTTTATGACTTAAGGTTGGGAACTATGAGTATGAAAGAGTTAAATAGTAAATTTCTGAGCTTACTGCGATATGTGCCCTATATTGTTGATGAAAAACCTAAGGTACGGTGATTTCTGAGTTGTTTACCTTTTCATATTAAAGAAAGAATTGAGTATGATAATCCCAAGACCCTTGAAGAGGCCATGCGAAAAGAAAATTTAAGCTATGAGCAGAATCAAAAAAGGAAAAACATGCCAAACTGGAAAGTGAAAAAGGTTTAATAATTTTGAACAAAGAAATAAAGGTTTCACACCTAATCAAAATTTTGGGCATAATAACTCATGTAAACTTCCGAACAAAAAATTTCAAGGAAATAATTTTAAAGGTAATTCACAGCTAAACCCTACTGTCACAAGGAGTAAAGAATTTACAAATAATCACAGCAACTATGTTAAAAATAACGAACATAAGGAATAGGTAGAATGTTGGGAATGCCAAGGACCTCAATATGCACTAGTCTTCCCTAACAGAAATAAGACAATCAACAACATTCAAGATCTATAGCAAGAATTAACGGTTGGTGACTTAGTAAGAGGGATGCCCATAATCAATGCAGCGTTGGAAAACAGAGAGAATGAATATCAAACTTCCATGGTGGAAGTAGAAGGTATGCTGCACCAGAAACCCATTTCTATTTTAATTGATCCAGGGGCTATCCTGAGTTATGTCTCTCCTATTTTAGTAGAGAAAAGCAAACTACTAGTAGAGAAATTTGAAAAGTCATGGCTGGTTCAATTAGCTATAGGAGCAAAAAGAAAAATAACTGATTTTGTGAAAATTTGTACATTATTTATGAATTAGTTTGAAACTTCTGTGAAGCTAAATGTACTTTCATTAGGCTCCAATGATGTATTACACTACTACATTTTGATCCAAAATCCGACGGTTACTTCCGACGGCGCGTGGATTTCTCTTTTTAAACCTACCAAAAATCACAAAGTTAAATTGTTTTTTTGTAAATGTAACCACCAGCGTCGCTTAAGCGACGGATATTCTCCTAACCGTCGGTTAAGCGACGGCTATTCCCATAACCGTCGCATATCCGACGCTTATGCTAAATGCTTTACATCCAAGCACAATACTTTTTATCAAAGCATAGCGGTTTTTTTTTGGAGGGAAGCTCTGATTTTAACTAACCGTCGCATATCTGACGCCTAGTTTTAAATTGAAAATCGTATCCGTATTATTGCCGCGCTTTCCAGTTCACTTGCAAATGCTAAAGATCTTGGAGAGTGGATTGGTGCTACTGCACATGGGCGGGGAGGATGGCGCGAAGCGAGAAGGGCAGGTATCTAACCTACCGGGGGATATCATTAACCAGGGCTCCTCATTTAGGCCCTTCAATGCTCGACAGAGGAGTGCAAACTTTATTAGCTCTGAGCTTAGACCGGAGTAGGAAAAACATAGGCCAACTATTAATATTGTTACCCGGGGAGAAGCAAGGACTGGTGCGGATGTTGGTGACGCTGGGTCGTCTAACATTCAGAAAGTAGACTCTCGAAAGGTTCAATTTGATCCCATACAGCAGAAGGATATATATAGAGGCAGCTGAGACATTTAAGAGTTTTTCCATTCTTCCAACCCCTCTAGTTGTGGAGAGACCTCCTCGATGGGACCATAGTATTGAGCCTCGACCTTCAGGTCACATACACCCTGGAACCATGGAGCCCTTGGATAGAA
>LPNX010641760.1:1283009-1318943 GCA_001517045.1 Pseudotsuga menziesii | reverse complement strand
GGTGGATGGGGGTTGGATAGAATTGATGATAAAGATAGGGGTAGTAATGGGGGAGGTTGGAGAAAATGGAGATAAAAGGGAGAAATGAGGGAGGAGAAAAGGGGGATTCTCATGCTTAGTTTTTTTTGGAGAAGTTTGGGAGAGAAAGCTGCAAAGAAGGGTTTCTTGTTGGAGATTTTGAGGGGATACAACAGTTGGGGGCCTTGTACTCGGTTTGGGCTCGGGGGTCCAAAGGGGTACCTTTGGAGCTGGGTGGTCGGCGAGACCTCGCCAGTTGGCAGGGTGGCAAAACTAGTTGGGCTGGTTGAGTTTCCGAAAGATTGGGAAGGACTTTGGCTGCAGGGAGAAGGCAAGGAGAAACGGCAAGCAAGGACATCAACAACGGTGGAGCTACTAGCTATCTACAGGTATTTTTCCGCAGTTATATGGCAATTCTGTTTATTTAAATATTAAAGGTTTATATGTTGTGAAAACAGTAAATTGTTAGAATAGATCAAACAGCATTTTGATTATCAAAACTGTATATGTATATATATATATATATATATAGTTAAATTCTTGACTGTAAATAAATCATAAGAGAGACCTGGTAGGGGCTCTACAAAACGATCGACAATACAAGAATAAAGCTGAAGACAGCAGAGCAGTTCTTTAGAAGCTAATCACGAACCATTGAAGAACAAATATGATCCTCTCAAAAAAATTCGTTACAGTTGATCACTTCTGAGATTTGTTCGATGAATATTTTACTGCTTGCCCTCGTCTCCTGATCTGATGTGCTTTTGCAGAGTACAAGCCAAAGTGCAGGCAGGCAACAGGAAGAACGTATGATATATGTAGCGATTTAGTTGTTCTCGAAGAAACAACGATTGGAATTTTAAATTTGAGAGAAGAAATGAAGGACAGCCTGGAAGGAAACGGATTAGCCAATTATTACAATGCAGAATCATCGAGCATTTAATTTAAGACCTTAGCCCAGCGCAAGTACTGTAAACTCTCATACCATAGCGTATCCGCAAGCATTTTACAGAAACCCTCATCCCCGCCCGTATCGTGAACTCAAATTATAATATAGAGTGCCCTTGGCCCAAGTAACTTAAGACAGCATATCGATAGGTATATAAAAGGTATATTTGACTTGACTTAGTAATGAATCATTATTGCATTAAATTAAATGTCAGGAATATGTAGGTATATATAATGATCGTTACTTTAACTCACTAGTAGTGGTTTTAGGCTGTCCTAACAGGTACAATTTTCATTGCTAAGAGAATGTGATGCTAGAGTAAACTCAATAGGTGGGTTGTTTGTGCATGTACCACATTCACACTAATTTAGTATAGTGTTTTGGGTGCTTATTGTAATACCTCTTAGTAAATTTAAAAGAAATTTTATTTAAGTTTTACTCATGTAAAAGAAATTAATAATTTGTAGAAATTTATTTATTTTTTGTGAAGACACAACCATGAAGTAAAATCTCATTTTATAAACCTCAGCTATCTTTACTACGAGAAGTGTCTAGGGGAGGAGTTAGTTATCATCTATTGAAGTCCTAAGCATGAAGAAGAAACGGAGCAAGATAAAGAGAAACAAGAATTCTTGTGGGAAAGAGACAAAGAGAAATTGAAAAGAGAGCTGCGAAAGATCACCAAGTGTGATGTAGGCTGTAGCATAGAGCTACCAGCGAACATCCATAGGATAACTCCAATCTCAGGGTTTAGGAAAGGGGGTGGAATTCCTTGCAGCGTGTAAAAGAATTTCGAGGTTCCTAATAACATTTTCCAAGAATATTCAGATTTGTTTCCATCAAAACTGAGTTTTTATTTAAAATACAAAAAAAATGGTTTTATTATTTGTTTCATGTATAAAAGACTCATAATTTTCCAGTATTTTTGTTTAAGCAAAAGTGTTTAATTAGGTAATACTAGTATCGAAATTTTTGTTTAAGCAAAAGTGTTTAATTAAGTAATACTCGTATCGAAACACGCCAAGACATTTTGAAAGTCCTACTTTAGCAAACCTTCTTAGTTATGTTTATTTTGGGGTTGGAAAAAGATGTTGAGTTAAACAACTATAGAAAGAGTAAAAAGAAACAAACCCTAATATTCTTTAAACCCTCGAAACCTTAGATCTCTTGAAGCTAACTAATATCATGTGTTAGCTAACAACAAGGTATTATTAAAATTACGTTCGTGCACATTAAACAGTAGTAAAAAGTCACGACATGATAGGAATAGTGTTAAGAGAGTAGATTACATAATCAAATATCAATATAATAAAAATAAAACCAGAATTTACCATTGTGTACAACCGAGTGAATATTTCCATAAACCACAAATTTAACCAATGCGCAAACATTATTATATTATATATGTGCATGGTGCTCATAAACCCTTTGTGCATGGTACCCATAAACCTTGTACTTTAGGAACAGTAAAACCGTTGCATTCTCTTATAATACACGAAATCGACGAGTAGCATATATACAGTCTCCATTCAAACTCTGCCTCCAATCCGCGATAATAGGAAGGGATATCAAAATGTAATAAATAAAATAAAACTTCCAGCATTGGTGGCTACTTTCCATAACAAATCTGCAAAACTTCATCCTCATCAAAAACTTGCTACCACAGCGTTGATAGAAGACGGAGGTGAGGACTTACCTTTCAACCGGAGCCAAACGCCTCCAAAATAATTCCTACACAGAGAGGAAAGTAGGGTTAAACCAAATCTCTTTAGATTTTATAACTAGCAATTGCCCCAAGGAAGGTGCAATAATACGTCGATAAGGTAGTTGTTAGTGGGTAAGCGAGGAAAAAAATGTAACATTAAAGTGAGGAAGTGGGAGATTTGAAGTAATACCAAAAAAAAATGGAGCACTTCAATGTATTGAAAAATCAGAAAATTAACAGTTTAACATCACATTATACAGTGAACATGCCATTGCACGGGAGAAATATATCTCATGAAGAAAAGAAGCCAATGTGTAGTCATAATATGGAATTACTTGCTGTCCATGTGGTTACAAAGTTCATAATTGTGTTAGCATAGGTTGTCAAAGCAGCTTGCAAAACAAACATTTGATGACGGTTTATATAGTTCTAACTTCTCACATTAACAAAAGTCCTGTTCAAGGAGTAGACATGATAGCACTGTATGGTTTGGCAAAAATGGTACAAATTTGAAGACATTTCCTGCATTTCATAAATACAGAAAAGAATATCAAGAAGAGTAAATGCACAAATTTCAGTATATATATATACATTTGATAATTCAAGTTAATAACACAGTATTGGTGAACACTCTTGACATTGTATGATAAGTAACCAAACTAACCACTATCAATCCATCATACATCAATTGACACAATTGAAGACAATATCAGTACCCATGATACTGTTTTAGATGATACAATGAACTGTCAGCCACGATTCATTATCATCCAATCCATCAATAGATGATCGAAAAAATTGCAAACAAAGTATTTATTAATAATTACATCTCTGGCAAAACCACAAGTATTCGTTTACCCTTGCAAGCATCATCGCTTCCGAGAGTCAGGATTGCCTTCGGTCCATCAGGTTTTGAGAAACTGTGCAAAGTGAACCTTAAAACCTCTCGAGTGTTATCATTTGCATATTTTATTAAGGAGCTGTATTATTTATCGTTCCAGCTTGTCTGCATTTCAACTGATTATAATTATATGCTAATTGACTGGAACTTGTATTGAGGTGAGCCCATTATTCGCTGAATCCGATTGCACTAGTGTATCATCCTCATCTTCCAGATCACAAAAACAAATATCCTCCTGATTAGACAACTCTGTTGCAGAATGTATAGATGCATCACTTTTACCTGGTTGTGCCTGTAGGCAATTATCTACATCTGCATCCTCATCATTATGCTCCACATCCTTAGTAGATGTTGTGTGATTATACAAATCGTTTTTCCTAGAAATATGATAATCACCTTCAGAGTTATTGGCAATTTCTGGTGCCACTGTTTCTAGAGATACACACTTGAAAGAATCTGCCTTTTCGTTGTTGTCTGTAACTCGTGAAAAATGCTCAAACTTCTGCTCTTGGAGGAATCAAGAGAATGTTGATTTCTGGACTGCCCAAGCTTCCTCCAGCATTGGTTGATCTGGCCTTGTTTATTTTCTTTGACTCCTCTGAAAACAATGCCCTGGCCTCTAATATTTGCAAAACCAAAATAAAAGTATCAATTTTCTTCTGTCCTCAATACTCAAAAGGCCAAAGGCTCCAAATGATCCAGATAATTTATTTTTCACCTAAAGGAATTATAATTTTACTCATTAGAACATGTAGAAGTTTAATTGAGAAGACAATGAATGTAGTAAAAATAAGCAACCATGCTAATGCAATATGAAAAGCATTGCTGATGAGAAGGATAGATTTTCTTATTTCAAGCAAGCAAAACTCTATGAAAAATGAGACTTGTAAGATGAAACCTAGTCTAAGATGCAGATCACACATGATTGAGCCAAGGTCTCTTATTGCATTTCATTCCACCTATATCAGGATATTCCATATTCAGAAAGCACATCTACTATTAAAAGTCACACAATTTCAACAAAAAGCACAATTTCAGAGATCCAAATCACCATGCAAAGTTCTTTTTGCATATGTCCAAGAAACTAGAACTGAACAAGAATATGGAATACAGATGCTATAGAAAAATATTTTTATAACCTTGACTTCAATTACTTCATAGCAGATATCAATATCACGGCCACAAAGAGTTTACAATGACGCTTCAAACTCTTGATTTCCAGTCTTGGTCTGTAGCATTATAAACAAGGACTTCCCAAATTAAGTTTTCATTAAGCTTATCACATTGAATACCGACATGTTAGAGAACTTCAGATGACTTTGGTGAAGAAAACTAACTCATATAAAACTCACTAGCCATCTTGGAGATTCTGGGATGAAAAAGAGTCCAAGCATCAAGAAGGTGCAAGGGGAAATACCTACACTTTGGGTAACAATATGAATGATGATTTCTCAAAAGAATCTAAAGATAGGAAAATGAACCGAATCTGCAAAATTATACTTACTAAGCTTACATACCAGCGATTGCCAAAGGCCTCCAATCAAGGAATATCCCACATGAATATGCCAGCATAATACCAACTGTGACAGTGAACTGTTTTTAAAAGATAACAATTAGTCAGTAATGAGATTCACAATTTTGTTTCAATGATTCTTCATATAATGAATTAGTCTTTCTATTCAATATCACATGTGACTGTGCCAAGGCTTCCTCACAAGTGCTTGGGAGCTATTTTAGCGATGCATACCAGTGCCTAAAGTGATTATGTCACAACTTGTCTATCAGATTCCTATCATACCAATAATTTTGACTTGAAAAAAGCATAAATACGTGCATGATACATACATAGAGACATAACACCCATCCCTCCCTCCCATATACATGTAGAGACCAAAAATTAATAACCTTCAATAATTTGGATTGTTTCAAAGGAAGGTATCAACATACAGTAAATGAGATGACTCCCACTCCAAAACCTGTTAGCAATTGAAGAGAAAAACTACTGTAGCTCTGAGCCTCCTCCCAAGAACCATAGGAGCTAACTATTCGTGTAAAAAAATATGCCTAATAGAGAACAGACTAACATTCAATTATCCAAGAGTCGAAGTCGGAATTTGAAGACTTTACTACATAAAAAGAACCAGACCACATAAAAAATACATTAAAAAACTCATACCACATAAAAACACATTAATGAAGCTAGCTACTTCAGATAGTATGCATAATTTTTTTCAGGATCAAGTTAAAGTTTACAACCAGTAAATCAAACAATTCTCCAATACGAAAAAAAGGAACGCAAAAAATTTACAAGAACAATAGGGATTCTGCATTCCATGATATGTCCACCATTTAGACATCAAATTAGAGAGTACAAGCTCATGTGAAAACAAAATACTGAAATGAAATAAACGGACAACAAGAGGAAATCTAAGAATTCTACAGAGATGAAATCTAAACACTCTACATGCAGAGGGCATCGAACAATTCATAATTTTCCTAACTCTAAGAATTCTACAGGGATGAAATCTAGGCATTCTACATGGAGAGCAAGTCTAAAAATTCATTTTTTGGTGAATACTAATTCATTATACCTTGTAAACTGCATTTACACATAGACAAAATTGGAGTCACAAGAAACTATGCTTGACAGTGGCATGATATTCAAGAAGTCTTTAACCATTGTATCTTCTCAACCTCATAGGTTTTTCCTTGGGATCGCTTCCTCCAAAATATATGTGGATTCATATTATTCAAACATCTGAGTTTCAACAACATTCTTGCTATTTTAAGTTGTTTACCAGCCAGTTTAAGCACACATAGAATTGGTTCCAAATAGCACTGATGCCATTTTAGAGTTTGAGCATTCAGCTTGGTCATTATAAGACTTGTTTTTAACCCTTTCTAATGTTGCTATCCATTGTTTGGGTGCATATGTATCTCATTCCCTCTACAGTGTCATCTCCAACACACTTCCATTTTTAACAAGCTAGAGGGTGTCCTTGCCTCACATAAAAGTAAAATAAAATACTACAAAACAATAGGCTTCATCCAAGATTTATATGTGGGAGAAAGAAGGTTTACCTCAGAATGAAGTTTTGACATTGGCATCCATTCACCTGGTCCACAAATATCAGAGAGCACAGTTGCTACAGCTGAAACAACATATTTTCCTTCTTTTTGTATCTACTGAGAATTATCAGTTTCATGGTCCATCCTCCATGTATCCCCTTTTGGATATGAATAGATTAAACAGTGATATTAGACAGTTTCTAATTCACATTTCATGTCTTTAGGACACCATTAAGTAACATCCTGAAAGAGAAAGTAAGGAGCCAGATGCCAACTATAACCTTTGCATTTAAAGGAAAAGTGACAATGAGCTTGCTCAATTGGAACTACAACTACAATCACATGATATCTAAATACAATAAAAATATATATTTGAATACTTTACCACATAAAAATATCTAGACCACATAAAAAAAACATTAAAAAACTCATACCAAGGCTATGTTCATTAGCCTTACATCGTTTACGTCAAGTCCCCATTCTATAGTAAACCCTTTACTGTCTCCCATTTTACCAAGTGGAATTTTCAATCATTGAACTTACTACCTCCTTGCCATTATTTTATTTTTTTTATTTGCTTATCTGATTCCTGATATTGATTGTCCTTGAACTAACATGGTTGAGCACTGAAATACAAAAAGAGATGAGAAAATAGAATTGTTTGAGACAACAAGATGGATTTAACCAACTCACTCCCCCATCCTAATATTAGACTTAATATTCTAGATGGCATGAACCCGATGTATTGCTTTGGACTATTTTAATGAAAGGTAAGTTCCTAGATACTTAATTAAGCTCCAAATCTGAGTTCCTGGAAAGCTAGCTATTCTACAGAACCTTTGTAGTAGAACAAGTGTTTGTTGTGAAGTTATCAAATATATAACAATGATCGTTTCCTCCCTAAGAGATCAATTATTGATCTACATAATGAGGCCAGTTCTTCAATATGGATTCCAAGGGCATAAAATACTAATCAATAGATAGTTTGAAAAATAACTCTAGATATTACAAATAAGAGAATGCATCTATTGCGCTTCAAAAATATGGAAAGATACATACATGATGACATGCGATGTAACTTAAAACACATACCATAGTTTAATAGAGAAAGAAAAAAAATTGAAGGTTGTAAGTGTATCAAATTACAAGGTTGCAAGAGTTAAACCATTGTATGACATACCTGAATGCTAATCCTTTTCTCTCTGTAAACACTTTCTCCTACAGCCATATTCTTGGTGACAAGAGCATCCCCCTTTGCCTTAGCAATGAAAAAAAACACATTAAGGAAGCTAGCTACTTCAGATAGTATGCATAATTTTTTTGAGGATCGAGTTAGACTTTACAACCAGTCAATCAAACAATTCTCCAATAGGAAAAAAAGTAACGCAAAAAAAATACAAGAACAATAGGGATTCTGCAATCCATGATATGTACAAGCTCATGTGAAAACCAATCAAGTTAGAGTTTACAACTAGTCAATCAAACAATTCTTCAATATGATTAGATAGTACAAGCTCATGTGAAAACCAAATACTGAAATGAAATAAACAGACAACAAGCAAAAGTAACAAGTTTTTTTTAATTTCTGTAAGAGAATCCCTTTACCATCAAAGCAAACTCATCAAGCCCAAAACACCTCTTAAAAAGCAGTAATAAGAAACATTTGTTAAAATTAAAATACTCTTAATGGATATTCCCTCTACTATTTTCCTAACCCTAATGGCTGAATATTGGGGGCATTGAAGTAAAATGATCAAATCAAAGCAATAGAACGTGTTATGTTTGGATTAAAGAAGGAAAATATCAAACCCTTTAACCGTTGACCTGAAAAACATGCATTACAGTGCTAGTAAAATGGACAACATGGCTTTGTAAAGACATTTTGGAAAGGAAGATTGCAGGGCACCAGACCATGATTTGATGCAAGAAATACATCAATTTGTTGATATTGGATGATTCAAAACACTAGTGTGGATTCTGCACTACAACAAGACTATAATGGAAATGGCATCAACCCTAACCAGTAACACCACCTCTAAACTTTGAATAAATATTCAAAACAGGACACAGAAGGCCTCTTGATGACAAATGGTCCAATGGACAAACATTAGAGTTTCTAGGAATTGTCTAAGTCCTCGTATAGATAATGGGATTGCACAAGAAACTCCCACAAAGGACAATACTTGGCAGGCTGGAAACTCGTCCTCTGGAACTGGAAGCTAAAGAACATCCAACAAGTTTGTAGGATGATAAAATTGCCAATGGCTAGTTCCTAGTGCAGGTGAAATGGATTGAAGTGAAGAAAAGGAAGGTAGAGAGAAGCAGCACTATTGAAGAAAAACTAAAGAGGCCCTCTGGTTGTAGAAGTTTTGACTATTTGGGATGCAGGGTTTGCATGTAGTAAAAGGGTATAATATGGCCAAAATTATTCAGAGCACTCATTATGAGGCAACTTATCTTGGGGTTTAACACCTACAAATACTTTGTGCTGCTTCTTGAAGAAAGATATGAATAGATAAGCTAAACCTCATAACACCAACAGCAGGAAAAGAATACTGACCTCATATCGTGGCTCATATCGGGGGAGGGATTATGTTGAGCGATAGCGAGCCTTTCTCTTCCTATCTCTTAGCCACCATGAAGAGACACCACCACACTTTTGTTGTACCCAATTGATCAACGAATGAGGCAATTTATAAAAAAAAAATCAACCTGGGTTGTTCACTCTTTTAGGATGTGTACACCTTGTACTCACTTCAATCAACTTCTAGTTAATGACGTAAAAGTGAACATCCCCCATTACCAAACGTAAACATGAAGATCTAATCTCTATTTGTCATCAATAATCAAAGATCCCTAGAAACAACATAAATTTATTATAGATGATCTATAATCTAGACCAATTTATGTAAGAAGCTTTAGTTTGCATTCTAAAACAAATGCATCTAAATTTAGAGTAAAATTTGAAACAAATGAGAGCACGTCCATATTTTTAGGGAAATTGAAAATTGGTTCAACACATACGATTCCAAGAATATGGTTGTAAGCCAAGCCATCATAGCAAGCATTGATAATGCTAATGAAGAGTTGGGATGTTTTGCTTGCGGAATATCAATGCATTGGTTTGCTTGAAATGGGAGAGACCGGCACATTGTTGGATCTCAGAGACAACAGAGTCAAAACCCACATGAAAAAAAAATTGGAAGTCTAGATCAT
Source organism: Pseudotsuga menziesii (assembly GCA_001517045.1). NCBI lineage: Eukaryota > Viridiplantae > Streptophyta > Pinopsida > Pinales > Pinaceae > Pseudotsuga > Pseudotsuga menziesii. The sequence continues at coordinate 1,309,085 of LPNX010641760.1, read as the reverse complement.
GAAGATAAAGGTGCCAATAAGCATGATTTCCCAAAGGGTTCCCCATAATCAGTAAGCATAGGTGAATGTAGCATAACTAACAGTAAGATCGAACCAACAACTTAGTTAAATATAAATTCCTCTCTATAAAATGAAAATTAAGTAAGATGGGTTACCAATTTTCATGAGGAGATGGACAGTCCTGATGAGGAATGACTGGTTGGACGAAGACAGATCCCTCTGCAACTCTTTGTGATCGATGAATCTGCTCCCATCTTGATCACACATATGAAAATACCTTATGATTTATGTATCTGTGCTTGGTGCAAATGTTGGTTGTGCAGGAGGGTAACGGTAAGGCTGTGGACCTCTAGAACCACCATTATCTGAATTTATTTCATACGAACACTAATATAAATCAAGCTAAGGATTACAAGAAAATATACCAAGCGAGGAAAATGTTTTGAATTAGGAGAGAAATGCAATTACCCTTCTTTATTTCTCTGTTCACAAAATCCACAGAATGATGCACATTCATCCTGCAAAGCACAAGTAGCCAAATGACAGCCTATGAGAAATTGTGACAATAATATTCAAATAATCATCAACAACTGGACTCTATAAATAGCCAAATGACAACAAACAGAGGAAAATTTGTGAAAAAAAAACCAAATAATCAAAAGCTACTGGAGTCTACTAACATAAATATTCAAAAGGCTCTGCCAAAATAATCTGTTGTGCCAAGATCATGATTGCTAGATAAAAGCTCCACCTAGGCCAGAGGTAAACACTAAAGTTATGAAGAAACAATGAAGGAGAAATTACCAAATGCACAGTCTACTAACAGAACAAATGTCATGACCCTATGATTGCACTGCTTATATTCATCATCGCTGAAAGGGGTTTGGTTACAAGAAAGATCCAAGGCTTTGGCTTCATTATATCCCCTTGTTCTCTATGCAATAACAACCCTACAGTCCCCTACATTCGTAACATACAGATTTTTGCCCCTTACGAGCATGGTAATAGTCGTGGTGCCACTCATAGAATCACCAGAGTTGCTCATTAGTAGCCCAAAATGCAGAATGATAGGCTGAGATGGCATCCGTGGATAAAAGCGGCTCATACCTACATTCTAATGAGCATTGAAAAGGATGAGGTGCGGGAAACCTACATTCTAATGGGGGAATAGTTCTAGCATATAATACAATGAAAGAATGGGGTCATGTACTTACATAAACCAAAGGATCTTGGCCAAGAAATCCATATGTGAAGAAGGATACACTCATCAAAAGGGTGGAAAGAGAGAGATTAAATGGCATATATTCCACACTGCTTGTTTCAATTATCAGCTTCTGCAAATCAAAGGAAAAGTCTATGCTTTGTTATAACATGTTCTAAGAATCATCACTAAGCAACAAAAATCATTTTCAAAACAAGACTTGCTCCCATCCATTGATTTTCTGCAGCTCCCAAATTCCCAAGGCTTGCTATCGACAAAATAGTAATACTACTAAGGTTAGTTGTGGGGATATCACATATTTATATTCAATTTCCTAATACCTTAGCCCTACTTTTCCTTGGTGATTAATCTCATCATTGTTTCTTAAATTCACCTTAACTTAACAGTTAGTCAAGGTGGCACTAAGCAAAATGACCTTCTCACTATAATTGTTTAAAATCACATTCTACATACCGGTACATTAAGGTAGGTTTCCTTTGTAGAAATTTACGCTGAAATAATTCAGAGACAAGAAATGCAAGATAAATATTTTAGAGACGATAAAAGGTAATGATTGTCTTATACTGAGAGGCTCATACAATGATAGATAAAGGTGATGCAAACATGCTGATGAGGGAGAATACACTAAGAAAGCCAACGAACATATTTCGTAGTGGTTGCTTCATAAACTCATACGTCACCAACACTATTGAGGCAAATATTACCATAACCAAAAAAGAAGTGCTACCATTTTAACATGCCATTTGAAAAAGGAAAAAATCACCATTTTCTCAAAAACATATTTTTTCATGAGAGAATTTGTATTCTTGCCACCACAATTGTCAAACGATGAACATCAATAGAGCCTATCAAATACAGTTCATGTTGTACATGAATTTCTCAGTATAAATCCAACCATCTACATATGTCGTTCATGTGTGTATGTGTGGGCAATGTATATCCCAGATATATAATATAATAAGAGTATATAAGCATAATTTTAGTACCGTAGGCCTACACTAGGGTACTAAAGTCTAACATACAATTAATTAGCCAGCATATCAAGCTACATGAATATACAAATATGTTCAAGCAAATATGAAATAAACTTTCCACAAAACAAGAACTGGTAGATATACCTATGCTTCTTTTTGGGAACGTGCAATAAAGAGTGAGATGTGGAATAGCTGAAAAATGGTTCCTGTCCCATTAACAGTGGTCACCAGTATATTGTTTTCTGATACAAAAGGAAGGCCATATCATGTGCAAATCAAGCAATTCATGAGTGCAAAAATATAAGGGAGGCTTGAAAATTGCTCGGTAGACTTGTTTCTTGTTATTCTGCTGAATGTATGGCTGCAAATGACAATAGCCACAGATGTATTAATATTGATTTGAAAGATTAAGATCAGAAGAACAAAATAAATGTCAACGAGAGATTTGGGGTCACTTCCTACAGTGTACGATGTTAAAAGTAGTAATCATAATGACACTTAGCTTTATATAAAATTCTATGGACAATGACCCTGAAATGGGTGGTTGCTATTACAAGTGAAGTAGATATTAGAAGTGGAAACTTACATTGGGGACAAGAAGAGCCCCAGAGCAAACAAGTTTCTTGCACCAAAAGCAGATAATTTAATACGTAATAAACAAAATATGAAGCAACTTATCTCATCAAACAAATAATCTGCCTTCATGAGAAAACAAAAATGAAATAATAACATAATTCAATTTTGGAAGGAGAAATACTCCCAAATGCCTAAGGGCCATTTTGCATTGGCTGAAGCATCATACATTTCAGTAAAACAATTTTTATGCCATGTTAGTATAAAGCGAGTCTCTGCAATTTACTTGAATGTCATAATTCAGTTCAGTTCTGCACAAGTTACATGACTTACCTTTAAATAGAAATCCTTAACTGACTCCCTTGCAAAGATACAAATTGATGGATCGATAAGTAGTCAAACTTATCCCAGCTTATCTATGATGAAATGGCCTCTTTCACATATGCAAGTTATGATGCAGATTGAAAATTTTGGAGCTATACTTCTGCTTCCTTCTTTATTTTTAACAATCAATTTGAATAACCATATCCTATAAATATATACTTTTACCTTTGAAGTTAATTTATTATTAACATGATAGAGATTTACACATTTACAATAACCAGGCTTGGAAAACCCTGCCCACTAAAAAGAAGAGTAGTTTGAGGTCTATGAAACATTATCACTTTATCTTAAACGTTGTGAAATGTATCACTCTTGATATTTCACTACATAACCAGACCATATAGCCCAACATGACATCTAATGATCTAAGGGAAGAGGGTTTTCTCCATTGGTGTCCTTTATAATCTCTAAGCATTTCACTGCTTACTAGAAATTCCTTCTAACACTGTAGCATTCCAGCTTGGAAGTTCTCAATGCCTCTCCAATTTTAAGCCGTGGGATTTAACAGTGGCCTACAATCCACTTAGAAGGGCAATCGCTCTGGATAATGCTTGCACCATCTGTCTTATTGCAGTTTCTGGGATAAGGGACATGGTGAGTTGATGCCATATTCATATGCCTAGCAGTCTATTCAGGATTCCAAACTTCATTATGGCAACTAAATGAAGAGTTCTGCTCATTGGAGGTCTTAACCCAATACCTGATTGTGAGGAGCTGACAGCCACGCACCAAATTTTCAAAACTAGTCCTCTCTTTGAGAAGGATTCACAGCTCGATAAGACAAGGTTAATAGCTTAGTCACCATATTTGTCCAATTTTTTATGAAAAAATTAAATTCATGGAACCTAAAGCATAGGCGAATTTCAAATTTGATGGAAAATTTAAGATCATGTTCCTTTATAACATTTACACAATATTTATTAAGATTCATTTCCTAGAAAATAAATGATGTTGTTATATCTTTTCAGGATGGATGTTATAACAAAGTTTGCTTCACTATCTTTGCTTAATTTAATGACAAATTTTATCATATTTATTTCCAGTGGCGATTCTTTCAAAATTCCTTATCAAACACGAACAGAAACTGGGTGATATAGGGTCTTAGTATTGCAACAAATTGAGTGGTTGAAGCACATGATCCACTGCTTGTGCAGGCCCTATAATTTATAATCATACTCCCATCACCACACTAAACCAAAATCTCTGGTCCAACCTAAATACATCCACCTGATTGTTATCACTTCCAACAATACTGAGCAGAAACTAACAACCAAAAATTAGCAATTATGGGTAACAGTTGGTCACGTTAGTCTGAAAGTGTCAGGATCGGACCTTATTTAGACATTTAGAAGCTCAACAATTTTATTATTTTTGGTAAATCTGAAAATTTTAAGTTTTTTTTAATGCACAAGTGACAAGTTGGGTTGATGCTTAAAGATAAATTTCACCAATATGATAGTATTAAGTAGTTTAAATTACACGTAACAGGTGGTCAGGTTAGTCTGACAGAGTCGGGATCAGGAGTTATCTGAAAGTTTCAAGTTTTTTTTAATGCAGAAGTTGGGTTGATGCTTAAAGGTGACACCAATGTGATAGAGTATTAAGCACTTTATTAAGCTCCCATTCTCACTATTGTCTACACTACCCAAATGGTTTGTCAAAAAATGATGAAGCAAAAAAACAAATTGTTTGTCAAAAAGGGATGAAGCAAAAAAGCAAGTCTCGAACAACCAAAGGGTTCGTCAAAAAGAAAGTCTCAAACAAACTAGAGAGAATATATGCCCTTCAAATATGGCATTTAAGCCAAAAGAAATTCATGTTCTACAGTGCAGCTTTCAACCTAGGGGAATATTACTCAAACTAGCTTAAACAAAATGAAAAGAAAGACGAACTTGGCAAATAGATACCCCTGGAATCTGACAAAAAGTTGAGGGAAGTCCATGTTTTTACCTTCGGGTATGTTTTCCAAAGCAACTTCAACTTCATATAGAAATGAACAAAAAAAGGAAAAGAGTATATTAATGGGTATGTTTCTCAAAGCAATTTCAGAAAGAAAACATATAAATTTAAAGTTTGTTCAAATGAATAAAAAAGGAAAAAGGTATTAATTTGGAACTGAAAGTCAACATTATTGAATTTTCCTGTTTATTCCATCTACCAAGATTTCTAATTTTCCTATTTATTCGAGCTACCAAGATCTCTACACGGTATCTGGCAATGGGAGCTACTCTTATTACCCAATGAAATAAAGTCACAAAGAATTACATCTCCACAGGTATGTGAAACAACATATATATTAGATGGAAATTCCTTGTTAAATCGACCTACAAAATCTGTACACAGTATACATAGTGCTGTTTAGAAGATGCAGCTCTTAGACTCAAATCTCTTACCTAATAGTTTGAATCCTGAACAAACTGGGGAGTGAAGAGCACCTTCAGAGAACTTATGACGATTTCTTCCTGTCCAAACGGAGGCTTTGTTGCACAACAAATACGCACAAGACTATAGTTTCGTCCAATTCAATCTATGAAATGTCTAGCTTTGCTCTTCATTCTGAAAGATCAAATCAAGTTAACTTCTATGATAACTATATTCTTCTAGAAACATTACAATTTATTTTAAATCCTGAACTTACCAGAAACTTGTGAATTTTCTGTAGATGAGGAGGCAAAGGTGACATGGATTTCTCAATATCGTCATTCAGGTCTCCTAACAGCTCAATGAACTTCTCCCTTTCAGGAATCAATTTCAAACCTACCTGCTATACATAAATTTTGGGATCAATATACAACACAGTAATATCTTTAACTTTGGTAAAATATGGAAAAATAGAAAGAACAATGTAGTAAGCTCACATTGAAGGCTACTGCAGAAATCCAACCATGTCATCTCTTTAATGTGATATTATATGTGTTTTCAACAGCCTGCCTCATACTCCACTCCGGCTGCTCCAAAAGATCTCGAAGTAGTACAACGGTAAAATCCATGGCCCTTTAATCCCATTCAAATTCCCCAAACACAACAAGAATTCAGATCTTTATAATCTTTCTAAATTTTCTTGAAACAAATATACATTAGAAAATACTGATCTTGCACCCTGTTAGCCACAGGATGGCTTTTGTGCAACTCAATGGCTTCTTTTCCCTTCCTTCTGCAACTTCTTTGCGGACGATTTCGTATAGAAAATTGTATTTAGGTTTACCAGACCCACAAATATCTTCCAATCTCTAAGAGAAAAATATTATTACTCTATTAAGCATTCAATCTACAGTTAACCAGAAGTCTTACTAGTTTTTTAAAAAGCAAAATCTGTAATGCACAATATCACTCAAAAGAGCTTATGGAACATAAAAAGAATAAATATTTGAACTATATGGATAAGCTATGTCTAGCTATACATATGTGGAAAATACCAGAACTACCCTGGATTCAATTTTGCCTAGGTTCAAGTCTCATTAACTACCACAACTAACACCTAATTCCTATCTTCAGGAAAGTTCTATCCTTACTAGAAGTGACCAACATTGTTCCCACAACCAGTTGTTAAAAAATGGAGATTATGGAAAAGTGGAAGAGTACACTTACACCATGAAAACTGTATGAATGACTATTGCCATGAAAATTTACCAGAACTAACCTAGATTAGATTTTTCCAGAGTAAAATTCTCAGTTAGTACCCCAGTTAACCTAAAGTCGACTTTGGTTGAGTTCAATTCCCTACTCATTGAGTATAACTCTATATGAATATCCCTTCAAAAAATATTTGGGAATTCTGTTAAAAAATCTGCACATATCAATTTCTTTAAAGTTTGAAACAATTACTTTCCATGTTATGGTTGCTCACCTAAATATTTTCCCCAATGTCTGATCTTATAACGGCCATGGGAGGTCCGAGTTTATCTGCAATACAGGTTTTTATTTTATTTTGTAAAATCCCTAACAGGGGAAGTAATAAACTCATAAGCAATAAAACCAGCTGGGGATATTTGTTTTGTTTTGTAAAATCCCTATCTTGGGAAGTAATAAACATAAAACCAAGATCCCCTTACGGAGAATGAAAAAAGAAAAAGATAATGTAGATTTTGAAGAAGTATAAGCCACACATGCCAAGGACAAGCAGTATTGTCCGGCATGTTTCAATGAAACACTTGCTCAGAGTTTCTCCTTCCGTTAACTTTACGATTGCAGTTGCCTGGCCTATTGCTTGAACTGCAGGGGCAAGTGGAGGATGCGCCATCAGATTCATGTTCTTGTTGGCCTGTGAATTCATTATCTTGATCTGGTAGGTACACCTTCTCAATCTAAGAATTTAAAGATGAGGTAAGCCCATCGCTCTAAAGGGAATATGAACTCATGGTTGACTATTTATTCCCCAAATAATTTTGAAATCCGCTACAACTATTTCTTTCCAGGCAATATTTCTGCCTCCGATATTATCCGGAAGTCGTCCTATGTCATGTTGTCTCGTCTAAAATTGTGAAGTTGTGCATGTAGGCAAGCCATATGATGGGACCTGAACAGCCTGAAGAAATATATATAACATAGCAGGCACGTGGAAAACGTTGGTTGGAACACCACACCAGGCACTTGGCGAAAGTTGGTTAGGAAAATGGACGATGCTGCTACAGTGGTCCAAAAATGAACTTCTGAGAGAAAACACCTTACGGCGTAATTAAATAATGATCCACCCCCTAATAATCAAGGTATCATAACTTCTCATGAATAAACTTGTTCTGCTCCCCTTTTAGTATTAATGTTGCAAACACAATATTGCCAAGAGTGAATACCTCTCAATGATACTAATAACTAAGAAGCAAAAAGGCCTACTTAAACAACCCGAATACAATAGAGAAAACCAATGATACAAAAAATTATGAGACTCTACACCCTATATTTAACTGTATTTAATAGTAGAAGACTGTAAAAAACAATGACCTACAAGCCACTCAAATTACTTACCTCCACATCTTCTGGCTTAAACTCTTCATTTTTTATCTACTCTTCTCCTGTCAGAAACAGTAGAGAAATAGTAGAGTTTTTCAACTCCAAATATTGGAATCTACCTTTCAAGATAATGATCAGCTTACCAGTGAGATATCTAAGGACATGTCTTGTATTTCAAAATAAAGTATGCTGCCATAAGCCTTACCCCCATCTTCTTGCAAATATGAAGTCCAAAGTGTAAGATTGTCTCTTAGTACCTGCATTATTAATGTGCTATCTTTATATGACTCTTCACTAAGAGCATCAAGTCGTCCTGATACTGCTTCATCAAATGCTTCTTTGGCCAAATGACACGCTCTGAAACAAACCCGCAAAATTTTATTGTGCAACAAACAACAAATAAAAACCCCCAGTCATAAAAGATCAGACACAAATTTCAACTTGCATTCAAATAAAAAAAAATGAGTTTTCAACGTCAATTCCATTCAAATAAAAAGTACTTAAGCTGCGAATGTTAAATCAAGAATCCACAGAATTATCGCACCTCTCAGTAGAGTTGAGAATTTCATAATAGAACACTGAGAAATTCAGATTAAGGCCAAGCCTGATGGGATGAGTTGGAGGCAAATATGTGGTTGCAGTGGTTGAAGCAGTCTGAAATATTACAAAACGACACAGCTAAGAATAGACAAATGCACGCATACAAATGAATAGATCCTTGCTATCACCTCTATTAAATCTAACAGAACTTTGCTAAATTAGTAAATAGATCCTTGCAAAACAGTCTCAATTGAAAGGAAGTGGTTTCAATGCATCACCTCCTATGCTTTGAGAGCCTGATCAGCAATTTCTTTCCTATCCTTACCAGTTTTGAACTCGGCAAGATAACGATAGTAATCTCCTTTCCTGTTGAGATGGTGAAATGATAGAATAATCAATAACTAAATGAAAGCATAGCTATCTACAAATGGAAACCGCATATTAAACATAAATAATAGGTCATGCTAGGAAAGAGTAAATAATACATAAGCATGAATTTTATATATGTAAGATGATTGATTATAGATGAAATTTATTTCAGCATAACCAATGCCAGGAATTTCCACATTTCCTATATTAGCTTAAATTCATCTGCTTCTACTTGAAGACTATAAAATAACTTACATTTTTTAATAGAACACCATAGACTCTCCAGAGCTAGAAGATGGAATAAGTTGTTCATCAATAATATTTAAAATGTTATCACAGATTCTAGATAGCTTTGTCTCAACTTTATGGCGATAATCCTTGATTTGCTTTGCATTCACCTCATTACCCTTTGCCTCCTCTTTTTGTTCAATGGAGGACATAACTCGCCAGGAAGCTCTGAAACGAGAATTGTGAGCAGTTAATCAATTGTAGTTCATGTACAACCACAGGACAAGATTAAGTAGTCATGCTGAAAAATAAACTTGAAGTGTAACAGTATCACGTTGACAAATAATAACATGGATAGTAGCTGAAACTTCCACTGTTCCTTGCACCCAGGATGACCACTGGGCCACCTACCTCCACCAACCAAACCTTAATTCCAAATTAAGCAGAGACATAATTGACCTGTGGGAGAAAACAACATTGCACAGAAATATACAAAGGAACATGCCCTTTGGCCAAACAAGATACCTGAAATATAATGTTGAAGTCCTACGCAAAGAGGACATTTGGTAAAAATAATATCTCATCTGGAAATTGGGTGAATATTCTATCTCCATGATCTCTCTCATTGAGCTGGAAATATCCGTCAAATGCCTAAATATGACACATTCAGATGTTACAAGCAGTTGGTATTTAAAACTGGAAAAAGAAGAGGTCAGATGACATGAATTTCTATTTTAGGGCACTATCATTAACAGTCATTACTATCCACAGTACAGATACCAACCCCTTTGATCTTTCGATGCTTTCCCTGTACTATGCTTAAAAGAAAGTCCGTGAAAATGTGCTCATATCCAGGCATTTTTCCATAGCCTGTACACAAATAACAATTTATATCAGAAACTGCCAGTGGATAATGATATAAAGAAAATAGGTTCTCTAGCAGTAACTCAGATCAAATCCAAAGGAAGAAAAATATATCTAGTGTAAGCAACAAACATTCAATTTTGGACAACAAAAGCAAGCATTTAAAATTGTAAAACACACACAAGGGAAATAATTGATGTCAATTACATAGTAGCGATCTCTTGCTCCATGTTCATGAATGATGTCTAAATTAAAAAGTTGGAGTCTCTGGAGTACATTACAATGACAGCCAAGTGAGAAAAAACACATCCACCTATCTGTTTTTGAAAGCAACATTGAAATATCACTGAATGTCCTAAAACAATCAATGGGACTATCACTACGCACTATATCCCAAGGGATCACTTCCAACATCTCCAAAACCTAAATAACATCCAGGATATGAAATATAGAAGTAAACTTTCAAGTCATTTAACAATTAATCGTTGCAAAGATGCAAACTACTTACAAGCCTTCTGCGGAGTTCAGTTGCAACTTTATCAAACAACAATGGTGGAGGCAACTCTGCAAGCATTAAAATACATAATTCATAAAAAAGCATGAAAAAATTAAGAAATTATGTAACATAAGTCAAATGTAATAAGAAAGAGTGCAATCTAGCAGGTAGCAAAAGAAAACCTCACCCCCAACATGTGGATCTAAATCTGCATCATCAACTGAAGCAAAAGCAGTTGACACCCTTGGAAATGGAATCACTCCATAGCTCAAAGATGCACTCTCATCCACATCACGTAAAGAAAACCCGCGCACTACTTTAATGGTGTCCCCAACAATGTAAACCTTGAAAAGTGCTCCACCTGCAATCAAGGTAGATTGCTTGATTGATTAACTACTTGCCAAATAAGTTGGAAGAGTACTGCTAAAAGCATTATGTAACTGAAGTTTGAACAACAAAAGATGAAGATTTTACTTCCATACCATGATTGAGAAACTCTTGGAGCACCAGAGGGAGATCAAGATTTGACAGGATGACCTGATCATATGCTAGTGATAATGCATGTGACTTCATTGTACCATCCACTACCAATGGCTTGGCAACTACAAAGAATATAACAAAATGAAAATGTTGTAGCTGTCACTAATCCTATGTGTGTCTCAGCCTCAAATTGTGAAGAAAATAATACGTTATAGTTATTAATCATCAATTATTGTAGCATAAAACTAGACAACTTACCCAGTGGTAACTTTAGCCCTGCTTTAGCAAGAGCACTGGGAATCGAAGCAGGGTCCCCAGTTATGACCAACTGCTTTGGAACACCAACTGCACCTGATATATCAACCAAATATTCTCAATAGATTATTTATCCACCTTGAAACATGGGACTATTTAACCAAAATTCACAGATGAAACAAAAGGTTGAGAATCTCATTAGTAGTTCAGAAACTAAATACATAAAGAATGAACTACAGTAAATAGCAAAGATAGTTACCTTGACAATGAAATAGGTCTAAATCCGCTACATCTTGAAGCTACATTGACTAGAGATTATATAAATGTTGTATGGCACCTAGGGGATCAAGAACAATGACTTCCGGATGGCCCTTCCTATATTCCTACAGAAGCAACCAAACATCTTACATTTCAAGTCTTGTGTGCATATGTGGTTGCATTGTAATTAAAGATTGCAAAATCACATTGGCATTAAAAGGAATAATTGAGTAAACAGAATATCTTCTAGAAAGGGTGATACAAAATCATGCCTCAACACTATGATCTATATTAACATGATCAAAGTTACTTCTTATACTTAAAAATAAATAAATAAAATATCTCAACACTACGATCTATATTAACATGATCAAAGTTACTTCATATAATTAAAAATAAATAAATAAAATATCTTGCAGACCATTTCGACATATATATATCAGAAGAACCATGAAGCTGTAGGTTCCACATTAATAAAAAGTTACACCTGCTGAAGCCACCCCAATTTTCGTTTAAAAACAAAGATAATTGTATATGCGCAGTTGGTCCAATTCCTACGACTTAAACCTCCATTGTAAATAAGTAAACAAAATGTCACATAGACAGTTCCAGACAATGAGCAAGCAAGAAAGCTTTAAAAATCCTTTACTTGTGATATCATTGCATGTTTTCTTTCAAATTCTAAAACCGAAACATCTCTACTTGACTTCTGATGCAAAATAATGACATTTAATTGAATTGTGCTAGACACCTATAAGTTTCTTTTGAGTTAGTGGAATCCTTAACGGCAATGCTAAGTCTCACAATAAATACTTGTTGACTGGAAAATGCCAAAAAACCATTTTAGGACTACAATGTTTTTATGTTCCTTGTAATGAACTTCTACTCTTCTCGATTGTTCAATATGGTGGTTTTTTTGGGTCTACCCATGGCTGTTCCCCCACCTAATAATGGCCTTTCGTTTCTCCTTCTGCTATTAGGATTGAACTTGGTGGCATTGACAAGAGGGTGTGGGAAAGCGCTGGGGTCCCTTTTTCTGGTGGATGGAACTTCCTATTTTAGCAAAGCTTCTGTCTAGAATATCTTTGCCATCTCATTGTTTTCCAATTGTATGAGAACCCATGTAGCTCCGTAGGTTCGTGCTCCTGAGAGGACTTGAGTTAGAATATAAGATTGTTGTTGAAAACCATAAGCAAATCCCGAAAGAACTCAAGGCTTCCAGAGTAAGAACCTTCCTCCATTTTTTACCTTATCATTCCCAAATCCATGTGTCTCCTGATCATGTTCCTGTATTGTTGCTTATTCTGCACAATTACAAAGCCCACCTTGACTATTGGTAACAACATATTCAAACCAACAAAAAATCCATGAAATGAATCAAATGCTGAATATAAAAGAGTGAGAGGAAGAGAGAAAGCAAAGCAACCTAGCTCTCATGTTTATGCTTGAAGACAGGTCCAAATTTGTGAGAAGTGATGGACCTTAAGCATTCCAGAAGAGACAGCAATTTGCTAGCGACTTTGGGTTCTCTTCTGCTTCGTTTGCTCATTGGGGAAGTTTAAATATCATATGTGCCTTCCATTCTATCATCCGTTCCTTCCATTCTATCCTCCATATGGCTGTCTCCAGAAGACCTTGTGGTCTGATTCCAGGCATCCATGAATTCCTCACTTTCATTGTAGTGCCCCTATCATTTCCCATGCCCATGCCTATGGCCGCTTTCGCTTTCCTCACGGCTACTGCTGAAAGCCTTGGTGCCTTGCCTAGTTGAGATTGCTGCAGGGTTTGCAGAGCTCAGAAGATCGCTATCGACTGTAAGCCCTTTCTGGCATTCATCTCTTGTACCTTTGAATTCTTTCTATTCGATATCAATGGATTTAAACCCTAAATGTCTTCATAATGTGCTGTGTTCTCCGGTACGAATGTGTTGCAACACATGATCAAGCTGTTGAGAACCCTAAAGGAGTTAGGGTTACCTTTCGAGTTCAGTTATCTCTCAACATCGACCAATAAACCAGAACCAGGGCTCTTTCTACAACTGTTGCTCTGACCTCTCCAGAAATCGTCGGACGGGCTCTCCAGAAATCACCTTACGGCACTCCAGAAATCGCCGAACAACTGTGGTTTTGACTAGAGTCACCTCACGGCTCTCCAAAAATCGTCGAACTGTAGAAGAAAGAAAAACGTGAAACCCATATCACAAACCTAGATATGGAAACGACTGGACAGCTGCAAAAACTAGTGAACAATACAGAAAACCTATGAACAATGCACACCCCAGGAGAAGACACGCCTAAAAATACCACAGGCCAGAGGGACGACGACATCTACAGTGGTTTAGAAGAAAACTTCAGAGAAAAATGCCTAATGGCGTAATTAAATTACTGAATAAAAAAAATAAAAATAAAAACAAACAAACAAACAGAGAATGACTTAGCCTTCTAAAGAAGAAAAAATGTTCAATTTATGCTTAACCTCGATCGTTTCTTCTAGTTTAAAACTAGACTGAACTAGAGGGTGACTTACTCTTCTAAATGTGCTTAATCTTGACGGGTTTTTCGAGTTTAAAATCAGACTGATTCAGAATATGAAGTTGGTGGAGGTATCCCACTCTTTTGATCATCAAAACAAGTAAAGAATCGAACCATTTCCTAGTTAAGGCATTCACGAGTTTGGGTTGGATAAAAAATAAATAAACATTGCTCATAATGCTAAGTTTATTCATCTAGTTTCAATGAAAAGGCGGTTGGTGGAAACAAGTTGTTAAATCGATGGACATTAATTATGATTTGACATAGCACGAACCTCATCGACAACTTTAGCTCCATAGTACATTTGTCAACCGATGGTTGAGTTTTCGTATATGAACCAAGACCCGCCAAACGTTGGAACCATGTTGTTAACCCTTCGACCAAACAATATTTCAGTGGTAAAATCTGTGAAGGAAAAGAATTGGAAGGTGGGTTAGCTAACAACTAAGTAAGTCATACCCACCTCAATGATCTATCATAACTATGGAAACTAGTTTTAATAGTCTTTAAGGAAAGTTTAGGGTGACTATTAACTAGGAAAAGGCGCATGATTATTTTTGTATATAAAAAAAGTAAAATGAAAAATGAAAAATAGGTTTATTACAAATGGTATCAGAGTAAGATATAACATTTGGACCTAATGGGGCCATACATGTACTTACCTAATTATATATACATATCACTTCTTTAGTTCATATGCTAAACTCTAGATAATATAATTTCTAAAAGTTAACAAAAAAACAAAACTTGTTGCACACAGACATGTCAATGGTTGAACCAGGACAAATCATGGACGAAGAAACAGTTCCTAAGGGTATAACGGTACTAGAAAATGCAAGCCTCTATGTAGAACTTCATTTTGCAACATATTTCCCATCTAGACCTTGGTTAATATTCTTTACATGAGGTTTCAAATGTTTAGCGTAAGTTGTTCCATGTCAAAATGGTGCTAGTTCCTAGTCTAGTGTCTTGGATCCTAGTTTTTCCACATTTGGCCCACTTAGACTAGTGGTTATACCATAGAATCTTGTTTGTCCACTTACCCACTATTTTCCTTGTTCTATGGAGTCAATGCGCCCCTATATGCTACATTTATGGGGTAGTAATTGCATTTCCTAGTTTTAAGGAGACCAGGTGCGCCTTCTTAATGATTTGGTCAATTTGCTCATTAATGGTCCAAAACCAAGCCACTAAACCATCTTTAGTGCCCTCGTGATGGTTCCTTTCACACTTGTTGAATAGCCTAACCACTTCATGGTCCATCTAGGCTCATTTCACTTCATTATGTCCACTACTTGGAGTTACACTTGGCACAATGTCATAGATTGGGGGAATTAGTCAAGATAAGCCAACACTAACGTGAGCTACTCAACTCACTGCTAATCCTCAGGATTTTGTCTCTTGAGAGAATCTATATATTGTATTCATGTTAATGAATAATATCATAGTGGAAAACTTCCCAATGGAGTGATTTTCCTCTAGTGTTCTATCAAATATTTCTTCTCTATTCTTGTTATCTCTTTATGCAAACAATTCAATGTGAGATTGTGTTTGCTATCTAGATGTAGGCTGGAATGTCACATGACTCAAAACTTTTTTTGTGATGTTGTGCATTCCAAAATCTTACATGGTATCAAATTTGGTCTGATGCAAAACAATTTCCATTGTTGCTTCGAGTTATTACCTTTGGTCATTTGGTTGTCCCTTTTAGATTTCTCAAGCATGCTGCAAAGTAAGGAATTTCAAAGAGTGTTGTTTGCAAGTACATGAAAAAATGGTGGAAGATTCAACAAATCATTCGGTTCAACTTTCTTCCTGTGTGGCTTTCTCTATTTTTCATGAAGATAACATACGAGTTGTTGCCATCAATATTGTTGAAGAAAATACCTTCCATCTCTCATCATTGTTCTTCCATGACTCTTCTATTTACTCTGCTAGTGTGCAAAAGAGAGATCCCTTGGATTTTTTGCAAGAAGGATCAAATCTTGGAGATGTTTCATTCACTCTCCTTGGATCCATCCTTCTTATGTATTCCTATATGATTGTTAGCATTGATTTTCAGAGTTGCAAAGAAGATGGAGAAATCTTAGCCATCACGATGGTGCATTTGGGAATCTTGTTCCACCTTCTTGGAGTTGATTACAACCATCTTTCAAAGGTGATGCTTCAAGAGCCTTATGATTCACTTGGGGTCACTTATTCTCAAGCACTTCAAGTCTCTTTTGGACATGGAAACTTGGTTGGTTCAAAGTTCATGTATGAAGATAAGGATTCCCTCTACTATCAGTGTATTTCAAATGTTCTACATGGTCCCAGGATTCATCATGCAGTTGTACATATTCCTGAGTTGGTTGAACAAATTCCACTTCTTCCCAAGAAGATGATTCCTCGAGACATTCATTTAGTTTGGAGTGTATACATATTTTGGTTTCTCTTTCATGTCAATTTTTTAGGGAGGATTTTCCCCATGTGTTTTTTCCTCTTTCCTCGGTTCATATGGATCAATAATGTAAAGGGTGACCTAAGCCTTGTTTCTTGGGCCCTCAATAATTGCTCACAACCATTTTCGCTTAACGGGGGGTGTTGGAACATATTTCCCAACTAGACCTTGGTTAATATTATTTACATAAGGTTCCAAGTGTTTAGTGTAAATTGTTCCATGTGAAAATGGTTCGAGTTCCTAGTCCATTGTCTTGGATCCTAGTTTGTCCACATTTGACCAACTTAGACTAGTGGTTATGCCATAAAAGCTTTTTTTTCCACTTACCCACTCTTTTCCTCGTTTGATGGAGTCAATGCACCCCTCTATGCTAAATTTATGTGGTAGTTATTGCATTTCCCTATTTTAAGGAGACTGGGTGTTCCTTCTTGAGGATTTGGTCAATTTTCTCATTAATGGTCCAAAACCAAGCCACAAAACCACCTCTAGTACCCTTATGATGGCTCCTTTCACACTTGTTGACTAACCTAACCACTTCATGGTCCATCTAGGTTCATTTCACCTCATTATGGCCATTACTTGGAGTTACACTTGACACAATGTCATAGATTGGGGGAATTAGTCAAGATAAGACAAAATTAACGTGAGCTACTAAACTCACTACTAATCCTTTCAATTTTGTCTCTTGAGAGAATAGATATATTGTACTCATGTTAATGAATAATATCATAATGGAAAAATTCCCACTGGAGTGGTTTTCCTCTAGTGTTCTATCAAATATTTCTTCTCTATTCTTGTTATCTCTTTGTGCAAATAATTCTGAGTGACATTGTTTTTTCTATCTAGATCTAGGATAGAATGTCACATGACTAAGAACTTTTGTTGTACAATGTTGTACAAAATGTGTATCTTGTGTACGATCATCACTAATATAAAAATGATATTCTTTGATCACATCTCAATTGTCACACGAGATTTAAATTCCATCAACATTGTGCTGAGAATGTCTATATAGAACATGGACAAATATCAAAACTTGGTTGGAATGATATTATTTACTTTGTATCTCCTTTTGTGCAACAAACGTGTAATTTTCTGCAAAATCAACCATAGACAAAATTGTTCCGAGTGGAAAGACTTCACGAGATTGTTTGAATTAAAGGTATTTCCATCGTGTTCTATGTGAATGCTTGGTATATTTATAAATTCATTTTCAATTTTTTCAGAAAATATGTCACACATATTTTATCTTCTTGCAAATCAATTCATCTAGAAAGTGCATCAGTACAACTTCTAGCATAATTGATATATTCATATCTTCTCTAGTCAACAGTAACATTTTACAACAATTGATCAATATCAATAGGATATTTATTATGGAATAAATCTAAATTTCCACAACGATCACAGTGTTTTCCATTGACACGTTTCTTATGGTAAAATATTTCATTGTGATATCTTTCACATAGAATTTCAAATAGGAATTCGTGCATTGTGGGAGGAGGTGGTGAATTTGACCAAAACGTTTTACCAAATGTAGTGATTGACATACCATGGTTTATGTTGCACAAATCTAGTGATTGACATACTAATTCCATGATAATCTTCCTTGAATTTATTGAACAATTGTAAATGTGTCATTTCCATTATATGTTTTGCATGGGTTTCGTACTCATTTCGTGATACTCGTTGTCGTATCAAATCCCTTGCATTTAGTGAAACTCAAGCATGTGCCAACCAATATTTATGTACAATATCTTTAATACCTTCTCTCATTCTATCTATGTAATGTTGTCTACAAATAATTGTCCAACAAGCAAGTTCATCATTTTCATCTATTTGAAATCTGAATTTATTATGTATGTACAATGTCTTTCTTGAGGTTCCTATTTTTTTTGCCACTTGTGTTGTCAAATGTTTTTTTCTAGTACAAGCTGAAATATTTTTTTGTTTGAATTGCTCTATGTGGAGCATCAGTATCTTTCTTCCTGTATTTTCCAAATTTTTTATTGCATTGCTTATATTTTCTATCACATTATCTTTCACATGTTTGTGCTAAGAGATGCTCTCTGTCTGCTACAAGAGCATGTATAGCACATCTTGATTTTAAATGATGGAATTGGGTTTAATAGGTGGACCAACAAGAATGAGAAAGAGGAGAGAAACAAATTAATAGTATATTAGTATTTTTCACCATTTGGCATGGAGTCTTGAACACCCTGTAGATCAAAGGCATCCAAGTTGCATACCAGATAACAAGCTTATTAAATGATGGGCAGAAGAGAAGAGGTGGAAAAAAATAGAACATCCACCAAGCAGGGATCCTCTCTACAAAATGAATGCAAAATACTTAAATAAAACAATGACTAATAGGAAAGATGGCACAGATCCTTGGTTGCTCAAGAATCCATTAATCAAAGGTAGCCATGATCCTCAAGAACTGCAATTTATCCAAAAAAGATGATAAAGGAAGAAAAGGAAATGAAGACACAATTTGTTAGAACAAATTTCATGAATATTTATATGGAAGAATGTTTTCATAACATGATGCCCTTTAGGCTTACAATTTGACTTAAAAACTTCCTCCCGCAACTCTCTCGATCATCTATATTGATCTCCCCCTCTTTACATTGATCATGATAATATAGATAGATAGATAGATAGATATATTTCAATAAACTAGCTATTGCAAGCCTTTAGGAGTGAACTCTATCCATAATATCAAGAAATAAAGGAATCTAATTCAAATCTTTTATTATCCTCAAGAAAAATGGCAACTAAAACTCCAAATCTGGGTCAAATATGTGTCAAATATGCTGCTAGAGTCTGGGTCATGGAAATAGGTATAAAAAATCACCACTTGTTCTTGAATAAGGAATAAGAATCCTATATCTTCATATATATGATGCAACAAATCCTGAAAGTGTCCAAGCACTTGGTTTCAAGATCCCCAAAAAATAGGAGATAAGACTGATCAACCATTTTTGAAAAAAATAGCTTGGAAAAATTTCTGAAAAAGGGGTTTCAAAGGTCCCTCCATATCTCTCGATACAGGATACCTTTGCAAAAAATGAGAGACATTTGGTGTATGGGTATGTTCTTGACAAAAACCTCTCGTGTTTTTCAAAAACACTTCTTTAAATTCTCGGAAACTGTGCCCAAAATTTCTGACTAAAACATGAAATCATTCAATATTTTAAATTTGGAAAAAACAGGATGTATAGATCCATTCTAATATTCCAAAACATAACACATGTTGTGAAACTAAGGGAGGTTTTTGTGAATGGTCCCATGATTCACAAAAACCTCTTTTGGTTTTCATAAATTCACTTCCATCTCCTCATAAAATATTCCCAAAAAAATGACTAAAACATAAAAACATAGTTTTTTGACTTGGGAACGTCTTTCCCTCAGTGCCTGAGACATGATATTGTGGAGAGATTGTAAACTGATGTACTTAAATGGTGTTATGGGTTAACATTTGAAATCTGGATATTAATTGGATTTATCTCCTAGTTACATTTAATGGATTTGGTTATGACATATATGTGCATGCAAAACTCCATGAACAGATGATTCAAATTTATAATTGTTTTTAGCTTCACCAATATACCTCCACCCATGTCACATCCTCTCCTGCTTACAAGGCGAACGCAAACACTAAACCTACTCTGGTAGCACGATGTAACGTCCCCGCTACTCTACCACTGTTCTGATATACCATGATGTCTATGAACCTGGTGCCCATACACCTGACTGATATGCGAAATAATTTAAAATTTCTCTTCACTATCTCTTTCAACACAGTCATGGGTCATGTTCATCCTTCTACATCCATGTTTAAGCATAAAATCACTGTAACAGTCATTCTGCATTTCACAGATCTATTATGTAAGCAGAGAAGTCATTCTGCACTAAACATGACTTTTTCTCCTTCTGCATTCTTCCCTTCCACCGTTCGATGTGGACTTTAGGAATCGGAAGCTCCCCGAAACAACCACTTTGTCCTTTGACTTTCCGCCAACCGACTTCCACCTTTCTGCCTTCCGTTGCAGACCTTGGAAGTAAAAAACTCCATGAAACGATCATCTTGTCTTTTGACTTTCCACCTTCTACCTTTCATTGTAGAACTCGGGAATCAGAAACTCAACATTTGATGGAATCATTTAACGACTTTCCATATTCCGCCTTCTACCTTTTCACCTTCCACTGCAGAACTTGGGAATCAGAAACTCAACATTTGGCGAGATCATTTAACGACTTTTCTCCTTCCATCTTCCGCATTTTTGCCTTCCGCTGTGGAACTTAGGAATCAGAAACTCAACATTCGACATAATCATTTAACAACTTTCCACCTTCTGCCTTCCGTAGGCGGATTCCTAGGTACAGAAAACCAACATTTCTTACCTTAGGATCTAGTTGCATTTTTTACCATGTAAATAGGCTTCTAGCCTCCATGATCATAAGCAAAATGCACTGGAAAATACAAGGCATAAACATATGCAAATGCATGGACATTTAATCAACAGTAAACTCTACTTAATTCATTCATAAGTATTCGACATAATTAGCACATTCATAAGCAAATACATTGCAGAAACAACACAACAGAGAATACTTATCTTGAAGATGAAGTTGTCCTTCAACTAGCTATGTCGCTGCAACGTCCCACCCAACCATAGTCAGTTTTATTCATTAATCTTTCAACACAACTATCACCCTCGAGCTGGGCATGAATTCCACAAGGAACTAGGGAACAACAGGCTCACACATAGCCAGAACACATCAAACGTAGTCAAGCCAACCTACAGTTGGGTTTATCAGACTGCACACAGTCAAGCCAACACTCACATTAAGGTCGAACAACCAAGACAACTAATAGATGGGCTTATCAGGCTCCACATCCAAGCCATCAGACTATTGGGTTTATCAGGTTACATAGCCAAGCCATCACATTGCTGGGTTTATCGGGCTACATAGCCAAGCCAGCATAACAGTTGGGTTTATGAGGCTGTCTAGCCAAGGGTCGCACATGGCCAAAATGCATAACAGGACACAACCAAGCCAACTCACCGTTGGGTTTATCAAGCTGCTCAGCCAAGCCAATATACAATTGGGTTTATCAAGCTGCCCATCCAAGCCAATATACCATTGGGTTTATCAGGCTGTCAGCCAAGCCAATATACGTTTGGTTTTATCAGGCTGCTAAGGCAGTGGAAAGGAATAATGGCTAAGCTAGTGGCTCATTCAAGAGCTAGGGAAACCTCCACAAGATCTATATGGTCTGGCATCCACAATACCTACACACCCAACATAAGGAAGCATCCCCTTCTCTTGTACACAGTCCCTTCGGCTATGCCTTCCCTTCCAATGCTCTTCAAGGTGTGCATAGAAGATTCACCAGTCACTCTTACCTTTTCGTGAGGTTCCTCTCTATACTAGGTTTATCAAGCCCATTCGGCGTCTCTTCCACTCCTAAGTCTTGCATACTATTCAGACCCAAACCAGGGTACTCATAACAACAAACCACAAGGTAACTCAACAACACAAGGCTTGACACTGTAACATAGATGACCAGGTTTGCATACCACTCTATAACACAAGAGAAACATTGCAGAACAACTCGTTCCACGACTCAGGAGAGTGAACCCCTGAACAATGAATAACATCCCCCCCCCGAATAATGGATCAGAATGACCAAGACATATTGGGTGACTCCGTAAATGACGAGATGGGCATGCATCCCTGCAATTACTTTCTTCAGAAGCAAGAATGCGACTTCCCCAGACTTCAGGCTACAGGCTTGCTCAGACATGAAATCTGACTGCCATGCCTTGTTCTGCCCAAGACATTAACTGCCTCAACCGCTCTTCTGGAAGAAATGAATGATTGAGTTCAGGGGATGAAAAAGTAGCTGAGGGTTTATGGGTTTCCCCATTGACATATGGTCTCACCCTATGGCTCAAGAGTTTGACTAACTCCCCTTCCTATTCCTTGTGAGATCATGCCCCCATCTCTTACGTCGTAGTGCATAGCTAGCTATGGTATTTTATTGAATTGTATATTTACATGATGACTTCAAAATATAATGTTCCTGACTTAGCACTATATCCATCGGCATCAACCTTGATCGCCGGTACACAAAACACCAAATCAATGGCAGCGCCTTGGCCTTGAGCTCCTCACCATGATTTCCTTACAATATATACATCATATACAATTTCAATACTATGGGTCAAAACCGAGGTGTTACAACCCAGTCATAACCCCAACCTCAAAATGCCAACCTTGAGGAAATCTTTTCTATGTACTCAAAAATCATCATCTTTATACAACATTAAAATAACACACTTGCAAACATTTCCCGTACACGATGAAAGGACCATATTCATTATACTCTTTCTTAATAAACTGGATCTATTAGAATATGTGCCAAATCTTTGGTCTGATTCCCTGGTATTGCTCCCGGGTTTAGTAACCCCGCAATTCATAATAGTATGGGCGCTCGTTCACCCCTATTATATAGAAAAGGCGCTCCGTCCACTCCACTCTCTCGCTACGCTAACCCTACTATTATAAATTCCCCGCCCTATTATAGGCAAGGGAAGAAAACACTTCTCTTCGGATCTTTGCTAATCCATTAGCACATTCATTAAAAGCAAAAGTATAACAAAATAGAAGAAACCAAAATAGAGCCTCCAATCCCATGATTAAGCACATAGTATACAAATGTCTAACTGCGACTCCAGAAAACTCTACTTGACATTTGATTCATTACGTTTACCATTTGACTCCACTCTGTTGGATTTTGACTTAACGGCTGGAAGCTCGAGTGTTTTATCGAGTTGTCTTCATTTATATGTGGTAATTATCCCACATGTATAATGTGCAATATTTTATTGGCATTGATATATGCTAATAGTCAACAATGGAAGCGTAGTTCATTTCATGTGGACTCGTAGGCTTTCATGACTGTACTTGTGAAAATGTTTTGATGTCTTTAGAGGCGATACATGTGAAGGCTAGGCTTTGACGTGTGAACTTTTTTTTATGACTCTAGGGGCGATACATATGAAGGCTAGGCTTTGACGTTGGCTTCAAATGACATAAATAAACTCGTGATCCAGACTTTATAAAATATTATTTAGAAAACTAACTCTAGAGGCGATACATGTGAAGGCTAGGCTTTGACGTGTGAACTCTTTTTATGACTCTAGGGGCGATACATATGAAGGCTAGGCTTTGACGTTGGGTTCAAATGACATAAATAAACTCGTGATCCAGACTTTATAAAATATTATTTAGAAAACTATATAAAAAGTTATTTAAATAATAAAAGTTTATATTTATTTTATTAATATTTTTTGTTTTTTTTATTAAATTTGGCTTGATTTCAAGTAGCTAAGGCAACTTGGTGCTTTGAACATAATTATGGAAGCCAAATAATTGAGGATAAAGTAAATGTAGGACTTGGCCAAATCGAGAGTTTAAGGCTACATACCTGCTTGACGGGCAGGTCTTGGAGTGAAGCTCCCTTCTGCGTTTGGCTTGATTTCAAGTAGCTAAGGCAACTTGGGGATTTGAACATAATTTTGGAAGCCAAATAATTGAGGATAAAGTAAATGTGGGACTTGGCCAAATCGAGAGTTTAAGGTTATAAAAACTACGACAAAGTTAAATGTGGGACTTGGCCAAATCGAGAGTTTAAGGTTATAAAAACTACGACAAAGTTGGCGCAAATAATTGAGGCTATAAAAATTCCTCCGAGCTCAGAGAATCTTGCAAAGGTTGACGGCGGTCATGAGCCAGGTGGTAAGTGATCGTCCCCACACGTGCCGAAGCCGGTGGCCGGAGAACAGGCCAAAAGTCACCGGAGTTAGCCAGATAGGAGACGTCGGGATTATCACGCGCGTTCGGGTAAGACAGAGCGGACTGTCTGAGTCGGTGGCCGGAGAGCACGGCACGTGTCGCCAAAATTGGCTAGGCAGGTGTCACCGGTATTGTTACCCACATCCGAGCAACTTATTACATTGTTCAGAAGAAAATAGATATACAATTTATTTGTTTATAAATCTTTCATCTAATATAAAATTTAATAAAAATAAGATTAAAATTTTTATTAAATTACATACCTCAAAATATTTTATTTAATATACAATTTAATAAAAATAACATCAAAACTTTAATTAAATTATATTCAAAATATATAATTTAATAAAGATAAGATTAAAATTTTTATTAAATTATATACCTAAAAATCTTTCATTTAATATACAATTTAATAAAAATAACATCAAAACTTTAATTAAATTATATTCAAAATTACGATAGAAAAAAAAATGAGTTTGCTCCAAAATGAGTAAAAATATACTGCTGTGATTGTAACTTGACTTGCAAATAAAAGTACCACAAAACTTATGATTTATCTTATTGATTGATTTAAACCATATTAATATCAAAATTTGTAAATATAATAATAAAAAAATGCATACAAAATTATCAATATAAAAAATTCCCGAGGCTCAAACACAATCTGTTGAATGTTATTACACAGTCTCTTGAATGTTATTGAATGGCTCAATCAATATCCTGAAGTCTGCAGATTTGAAGGCATAACAGAGGAGAAAGTATTGAACGAAAACATTTGACGGACAGTTTCATAAATAGATTTCAACATAAGGCGGTTATAAGCAATTTGCTGTTACTTTCTTACACACAAGATCGTATGGCTTTTCTTTCTGCTCTGTGTTCACCTGCCAACGGTCTATTCATCAATTGTGTCCAGCAACCACCTCCGGCGTGAACGCGTTCTCTCTGTGTTGATGGTGGAGCTGGGAGCCTGCAAGTTCATCTCTGTAAAGGCCAGAATCCAAGGATGACCTGCATGACCACGTTCAAATGCCATTTTAGTTCTCGTCCACCGCTCCTTTAGTTTTATCTTCACATTGAGATTATATATGCAGATTCGCTCTTAAGACATACATACAAATTTGTTCATAGAGATATATCAAATACCTAATAACGACAGAAGTGCTCTACAGCCGGGAGAGTTAGAGAGATGTTGTAAACGTTACACACTAAAAATTATAGGAAAAAAATATATATATATAGATTCATAAAAAAAATTACACCTGGTTCTCTCGATTGGTAATAAATCGAAGTTTAAAAAAATCTATACTCAGATTGCACCAACCAAAACAATTTTAAATATGTCACTCCAATTCTAAAACCCTAGAAACAAAATTTGCATATCCACAAAATCCCAAGGAAATAACAACCCACTTTTAAATATTTCACTCCAATTCTAAAACCCTAGAAACAAAGATTGCATATCCACAAAATACAAAGAAAATAACAACTCACTCAAGATTTGATCGCAAGAAAGTCGCCGCATGGGGTCCGTTTGCAACATTCCAAGAACGAGTTCCTTCACAGAATCAGATAGGGAGCTCCATACACCACTGCTGAGATCTAGTTCAGTATTCAGTATTTTCTCGTACATACTCCTGACGCTC
>LPNX010641760.1:1269553-1282755 GCA_001517045.1 Pseudotsuga menziesii | reverse complement strand
CCAAATGGACACATCAAAATTTCCAAGTTTAAAAGCCCAAGAAGAAGAATTTACACTGTTTGCTATAAAAATACTGGAAGGTTTTACGTCTCTGTGAATGACTTTCCGCGATTGGCAGAATTGAAGGGATTGGACAAGAGATTGGATTATTGTGGCGGTGCGTCTCTCAGAAATAATAGCATGGCCATGCTCGTTTAGTAAACGCTGGAGATCTCCTCCATCACAGAGCTCTGAAATCATGTACACATTTTTTGCCAATCTATCTCGCTCCGGCCAGCAGTGGGTTTTGATACTCAAGATTCCGGGGGGTTCGTTGTATAAATGGTTTTTGAGGATAGTGATCTCATTATATGCACTCTTGGTAAGAGCCATCATTTTACAGGCGAATTCTTCTCTGGTTCTCCTGTGAATGCACTTGTACACTACTCCCAACCCCCCTTGCCCAATCACCTCCCCAAATTCAAATGCCTTCTCCACCATATTAAGCTCCCCAATGTCGTCACTATAATCCTTCTCCACCAAATCCTTGAGATCGTCCAAACATAATCTGCAACAAGGGCAGAGAAATTGTATGGCACGCAGCATGGTTTCTTTCAACTTTCTTGAAACGATCGACAATACAAGAATAAAGCTGAAGACAGCAGAGCAGTTCTTTAGAAGCTAATCACGAACCATTGAAGAACAAATATGATCCTCTCAAAAAAATTCGTTACAGTTGATCACTTCTGAGATTTGTTCGATGAATATTTTACTGCTTGCCCTCGTCTCCTGATCCGATGTGCTTTTGCAGAGTACAAGCCAAAGTGCAGGCAGGCAACAGGAAGAACGTATGATATATGTAGCGATTTAGTTGTTCTCGAAGAAACAACGATTGGAATTTTAAATTTGAGAGAAGAAATGAAGGACAGCCTGGAAGGAAACGGATTAGCCAATTATTACAATGCAGAATCATCGAGCATTTAATTTAAGCCCTTAGCCCAGCGCAAGTACCGTAAACTCTCATACCATAGCGTATCCGCAAGCATTTAAAAGAAACCCTTAACCCCGCCCGTATCGTGAACTCAAACTATAATATAGAGTGCCCTTGGCCCAAGTAACTTAGACGGCATATCGATAGGTATACCGTATATAAAAGGTATATTTGACTTGACATAGGAATGAATCATTATTGCATTAAATTAAATGTCAGGAATATGTAGGTATATATAACGATCGTTACCTTAACTCGCTAGTAGTGGTTTTAGGCTGTCCTAACATGTACAATTTTCATTGCTAAGAGAATGTAAGGTTAGAGTAAACTCAATAGGTGGGTTAAAAATAATAATAATAATAATAATTTGAACCTGTGACCTCCTAAGAGGAAACACATGCTCTTAACCATTAGGCCCACTCATGCTGTGGTTCATGTCAGGAATATCTAGGTATATATAACGATCGTTACCTTAACTCGCAAGTGGTTTTAGGCTGTCCTAACAGGTACAATTTTTTTTTTTTTTTTCTAAGTAAGGGAATTGGTAACTCGTCGGAATTGTCTGGGCCAGGCCCAGATTCAAATCCGCCAGCTGCGACTATAACCCCCTAGGTATATCCAGCAGCCCGCAAGCCAGATATACCTGAAATTTGTGACTCAGCAAGGGCTGAGACGTCCCGGACTCCAATCCCGACAAGGGGCGGTAGCCTATCCAGGGGGCGTCTACCCTTTGAGCCTAATCACAACGGGCGTCTAACAGGTACAATTTTCATTGCTAAGAGAATGTGATGCTAGAGTAAACTCAATAGGTGGGGTGTTTGTGCATGTACCACATTCACACTAATTTAGTATAGTGTTTTGGGTGCTTATTGTAATACCTCTTAGTAATTTTACTTAAGTTTTATTCATGTAAAAAAAATTAATAATTTGTAGAATTTTTTTTTTTTTTTTTGGTGAAAATACAATCATGAAGTAAAACCTCATTTTATAAACTTCAGCTATATTTCTAGGGGAGGAGTTAGTTATCATCTATTAAAGTCCTAAGCATGAAGAAAAAAGAGAAGATAAAAAGAAACACGAATTCTTGTGGAAAAGAGACAAAGAGAAATTGAAAAGAGAGCTGCCAGAGATATAAGAAAGTAGCATAGAGCTACCAGCGAACATCCATAGGATGTCGGGCTCTGGAGTGGAAGTGTTGGTGAGCACCTTTAAGAGGTGTTAGGTTTTGAGGTAACTAACTCCAATCAATAGGTTGGTGGCAACTTAAAAGCTTTGGAAAGTGAAACATAATCTCAGGGTCTAGGAAAAGAATTTCGAGGTTCCTAATAACATTTTCCAAGAATATTCAGATATGTTTCCATCAAGACTGAGTTTTTATTTAAAATTTAAAAAAAATGGTTTTGTTACTTTTATAATCTTTGTTTTTCAAAGGATCATAATTTCCCAATATCTTTGTTTAAGCAAAAGTGCTTAATTAGGTAATACTAGTATCGAAACACACGAAGACATTTTGAAAGTCCAGCAAACCTTCTTAGTTATGTTTATTTTGGAGTTGGAAAAAGATGTTGGGTTAAACAACTATAGAAAGAGTAAAAGAAACAAACCCTAATATTCTCTAGACCCTCGAAACCTTAGATATCTTGAAACTAACTAATATCATGTATTAGCTAACACAAGGTATTATTAAAATTACGTTCACACATTAAACAGTAGTAAAAAGTCACGACATGATAGGAATAGTGTTAAGAGAGTAGATTACATAATCAAATATCAATATAATTAAAATAAAACCAGAATTTACCATTGTGTACAACCGAGTGAATATTTCCATAAACCACAAATTTAACCAATGCGCAAACATTATTATATTATATATGTGCATGGTGCTCATAAACCCTTTGTGCATGGTACCATAAACCTTGTACTTTAGGAACAGTAAACCCGTTGCATTCTCTTATAATACACGAAATCGACGAGTAGCATATATACAGTCTCCATTCAAACTCTGCCTCCAATCCGCGATAATAGGAAGGGGTATCAAAATGTAATAAATAAAAGAAAACTTCCAGCATTGGTGGCTACTTTCCATAACAAATCTGCAAAACTTCATCCTCATCAAATACTTGCTACCACAGCGTTGATGGAAGACGGAGGTGAGGACTCACCTTGAGGGGGTAACCTTTCAACCGGAGCCAAACGCCTCCAAAATAACTCCTACACAGAAAGGAAAGTAGGGTTAAACCAAATCTCTTTAGATTTTATAATTAAATTACTGAATAAAACAAACAAACAAACAAACAGAGAATGACTTAGCCTTCTGAAGAAGAAAAAAACGTTCAATGTATGCTTAACCTCTACCGTTTCTTCTAGTTTAAAACTAGACTGAACCAGTGGGTGACTTAGTCTTCTAAAGAAGCTGACAACGTTCAAAATGTGCTTAACCTTGACCTTGACGGGTTTTTCGAGTTTAAAACCAGACCGATTCAGAATATGAAGCTGGTGGAGGTATACCACTCTTTTGAGCATCAAAACAAGTAAAGAATCGAACCATTTCCTTGTTAAGGCATTCACGAGGTTGGGTTGGATAAACAATAAAATAACATTGCTCATAATGCTGAGTTTACTCATCTAGTTTCAATGAAAAGGCGGGTTGGTGGAAACCAGTTGTTAAATCGATGGACATTAATTGTGATTTGACGTAGCACGAACCTCATAGACAACTTTAGCTCCATAATACATTTGTCAACCGATGGTTGAGTTTTCGTATATGAACCAAGACCCGCCAAACGTTGGAACCACGTTGTTAACCCTTCGACCAAACAATATTTCAGTGGTAAAATCTGCAAAGGAAAAGAATTGGTTGGTGGGTTAGCTAACAGCTAAGTAAGTCATACCCACCTCAATGATCTATCATAACTATGGAAACTAAGTTTTATAGTCGTTAAGGAAAGTTTAGGGTGACTATTAATTAGGAAAAGGAAAAGAAAAAGACACAGGATTATTTTTGTATATAAAAAATAAAATAAAAAATGAAAAATAGGTTTATTAAAAATGGTAGCAGAGTAAGATATAACACTTGGGCTTGATGGGGCCATACATAGATTTGTCTAATTATATATACATATCACTTCTTTAGTTCATATGCTAAACTCTAGATAATATAATTTCTAAAAGTTAACAAAAAACAAAACTTGTTTCACACAGACATGTCAATGGTTGAACCAGGACAAATCATGGATGAAGAACCACTTAGTGAGGGTATAACGGTATTAGAAAATGCAAGCCTCTATGTAGAACTTTATGTTGCAACATATTTCCCATCTAGACCTTGGTTAATATTCTTTACATGAGGTTTCAAATGTTTAGTGTAAGTTGTTCCATGTCAAAATGGTGCTAGTTCCTAGTCTAGTGTCTTGGATCCTAGTTTTTCCACATTTGGCCCACTTAGACTAGTGGTTATACCATAGAATCTTGTTTTTCCACTTACCCACTATTTTCCCTATTCTATGGAGTCAATGCGCTCCCATATGCTACATTTATGGGGTAGTTATTGTATTTCCTAGTTTTAAGGACACCTTCTTGATGATTTGGTCAATTTGCTCATTAATGGTCCAAAACCAAGCCACTAAACCACCTTTAGTGCCCTTGTGATGGTTCCTTTCACACTTGTTGAATAGCCTAACCACTTCATGGTCCATCTAGGTTCATTTCACTTCATTATGGCCATTACTTGGAGTTACACTTGGCACAATGTCATAGATTGGGGGAATTAGTCAAGATAAGCCAACACTAACGTGAGCTACTCAACTCACCGCTAATCCTCAGGATTTTGTCTCTTGAGAGAATCTATATATTGTATTCATGTTAATGAATAATATCATAGTGGAAAACTTCCCAATGGAGTGATTTTCCTCTAGTGTTCTATCAAATATTTCTTCTCTATTCTTGCTATCTCTTTATGCAAATAATTCAAAGTGAGATTGTGTTTGCTATCTAGATCTAGGCTGGAATGTCACATGACTCAAGACTTTTTTTGTGATGTTGTGCATTCCAAAATCTTACATGGTATTAGAGTTGGTTTGATGCAAAACAATTTCCATTGTTGCTTCGAGTTATTACCTTTGGTCATTTGGTTGTCCCTTTTGGATTTCTCAAGCATGCTACAAAGTAAGGAATTTCAAAGAGTGTTATTTGCAAGTACATGAAAAAATGGTAGAAGATTCAACAAATCATTCAGTTCAACTTTCTTCCTGTGTGGCTTTCTCTATTTTTCATGAAGTTATTTTTCGTGAAGATAACATACGAGTTGTTGCTATCAATATTGTTGAAGAAAATACCTTCCATCTCTCATCATTGTTCTTCCATGATTCTTCTATTTACTCTGCTAGTGTGCAAAAGAGAGATCCCTTGGATGTTTTGCAAGAAGGATTAAATCTTGGAGATGTTTCATTCGCTCTCCTTGGATCCATCCTTCTTATGTATTCCTATATGATTGTTAGCACTGATTTTCAGAGTTGCAAAGAAGATGTAGAAATCTTAGCCATCACAATGGTGCATTTGGGAATCTTATTCCACCTTCTTGGAGTTTATTACAACCATCTTTTAAAGTTGATGCTTTAAGAGCCTTATGATTCGCTTGGGGTCACTTATTCTCAAGCACGTCAAGTCTCTTTTGGACATGGAAACCTGGTTGGTTCAAAGTTCATGTATGAAGATAAGGATTCCCTCTACAATCAGTGTATTTCAAATGTTCTACATGGTCCCAGGATTCATCATGCAGTTGTACATATTCCTAAGTTGGTTGAACAAATTCCACTTCTTCCCAAGAAGATGATTCCTTGAGACATTCATTTAGTTTGGAGTGTATACATATTTTGGTTTCTCTTTCATGTCAATTTTTAGGGAGGATTTTCCCCATGTGTTTTTTCCTCTTTCCTCGGTTCATATGGATCAATAATGTAAAGGGTGACCTAAGCCTTGTTGCTTGGGCCCTCAATAATTGCTCACAACCATTTTGGCTTAACGGGGGGTGTTGGAACATATTTTCCAACTAGACCTTGGTTAATATTATTTACATAAGGTTCCAAGTGTTTAGTGTAAATTGTTCCATGTGAAAATGGTTCGAGTTCCTAGTCCATTGTCTTGGATCCTATTTTGTCCACATTTGACCAACTTAGACTAGTGGTTATGCCATAAAAGCTTGTTTTTCTACTTACCCACTCTTTTCCTCATTCTATGGAGTCAATGCACCCCTCTATGCTAAATTTATGTGGTAGTTATTGCATTTCCCTATTTTAAGAAGACTAGGTGTTCCTTCTTGAGGATTTGGTCAATTTGCTCATTAATGGTCCAAAACCAAGCCACTAAACCACCTCTAGTACCCTTATGATGGCTCCTTTCACACTTGTTGACTATCCTAACCACTTCATGGTCCATCTAGGTTCATTTCAGCTCATTATGGCCACTACTTGGAGTTACACTTGACACAATGTCATAGATTGGGGGACTTAGTCAAGATAAGACAAAATTAACGTGAGCTACTCAACTCACTATTAATCCTTTCGATTTTGTCTCTTGAGAGAATAGATATATTGTACTCATGTTAATGAATAATATCATAATGGAAAACTTCCCACTGGAGTGATTTTCCTCTAGTGTTCTATCAAATATTTCTTCTCTATTCTTGTTCTCTCTTTGTGCAAATAATTCTAAGTGAGATTGTTTTTTCTATCTAGATCTAGGATAGAATGTCACATGACTAAGAAATTTTGTTGTGATGGTGTGCATTCCAAAATCTTACATGGTAGCAGAGATAGTTTGATGCAAAACAATTTTTATTGTTGCTTCTAGTTATTAGCTTTGGTCATTTGGTTTTTCCCTTTGGACTTTCTCAAGCATGTTGTCGAAGTAAGGAATTTCAAGAGTGTTGTTTGCAAGTACATGAAGAAATGGTAGAAGATTCAACGAATGATCCAATTCAACTTTCTTCCTTTGTGGATTTCTCTGTTTTTCATGAAGATAACATACGACATGTTTCCATCAATATTGTTGAAGATAATATCTTTCATCTCTCATAATTATTCTTCCATGATTCTTCTATTTACTCTGCTAGTGTGGGAAAGAGGGATCCCTTGGATGTTTTGGAAGAAGGATCAAAGCTTGGTGATGTTGTATTCGCACTCCGTGGATCCATGCTTCTTATATATTTCTACACTGATTTTCATAGTTACACACAAGATGGAGAATCCTTAGCCATCATGATGATGCATTTGGGACTATTGTTACACATTCTTGGAGCTGATTACAACCTTCTTTCGAAGTTGATGCTTCAAGAGCCTTATGATTCTCTTGGGGTCGGTTATTCTCAAGCACTTCAAGTCTCTTTTGGACATGGGACCCTGGTTGGTTCTAAGTTCATTTCTGAAGAGAAACATTCGCTCTACTATTAATGTATTTTAGTTGTTCTACATGGTCCTAGGATTCATCTTGAAGATGTACATATTCCTGAGTTTGTTAAGCACATTCCACTTCTTCCCAAGAATAAGATTCCTTGAAACATTCATTTAGTTTGGAGTGTATACAGATTTTTGTTTCTTTTTCATGTCCATTTTTAGGAAGGATTTTCCCCATCTGGTTTTTACTCTTTCCTCAGTTCATATGGATCAATAATGTAAAGGGTGACCATAAGCCTTGTTTCCTGGGCCCTCAATAATTGCTCACAACCATTTTAGCTTAAGGGGGGTGTTGGAACATATTTCCCTTCTAGACCTTGGT
Organism: Pseudotsuga menziesii; assembly: GCA_001517045.1. Classification (NCBI taxonomy): domain Eukaryota; kingdom Viridiplantae; phylum Streptophyta; class Pinopsida; order Pinales; family Pinaceae; genus Pseudotsuga; species Pseudotsuga menziesii. The sequence goes on along the minus strand of LPNX010641760.1, from coordinate 1,275,011 downwards.
TAATATTTTTTACATAATGTTCCAAGTGTTTAGTTTAAGTTTTCCATGTGAAAATGGTTCTAGTTCCTAGTTTAGTGTCTTGGATCCGAGTTTGTCCACTTTTTACCCACTTAGACTAGTGGTTATGCCATAAAATATTGTTTGTCCACTTACCCACTCTTTTCCTTGTTCTATGGAGTCATTTCCTTGTTTTAAGGAGACTGGGTGCGCCTTCTTGAGGATTTGGTCAATTTTCTCATTAATGATCCAAAACTAAGCCACTAAACCACCTCTAGTTCCCTCATGATGGTTCCTTTCAAACTTGTTGACTAACCTAACCACTTCATGTTCCATCTAAGTTCATTTTACCTCATTATGGCCACTACTTGGAGCTACAATTGGAACAATGTCATAGATTGGGGGAATTAGTCAAGATAAGCCAACATTAATGTGAGCTACTCAACTCACCACTAAGCCTCTCAATTTTGTCTCTTGAGAGCATGTATATATTGTACTCATGTTAATGAATAATATCATAGTGGAAAACTTCCCATTGGAGTGATTTTCCTCTAGGGTTCTATCATATATTTCTTCTCTATTCTTGTTATCTCTTTTTGCAAATAAATCTTTAAGTGAGATTTTGTTTGCTATCTAGATCTAGGATGGAATGTTAGATGGATCAGAACTTTTGTTGTGATGTTGTGCATTCCAAAATCTTACACTTGAGGCAAAGCATAACGTTGAAATCCAATCAGAAATGTTGAAAATTATTAGAAGTTTGAAGGTTGGTATTGACAGTCTTTAGGAAAATAAGGTCAAACTCGTGAACTCCAAATCAGAGCAAGAAGAGATAAATGAGTTGATTTTAAAAAGCTTAACAGATCAAGCACCACAGAAAAATAATGGTCAAAACTCTTGCAGTATTGGGAAGAAAAGAAAGGGAAACAAAAAAAGCTACAACAATGAGGAAACCACAAACAATCTCCATTTAACCACTCGAGAATTAAAGAAAGATGATGTTCAACAAATTACAAGAAACAAAAGGGAAAACCTGTGGAATTGCAAGGGGAATTTAAGAAATTGAGACCTCCAATGTTCGATGGAGAATCTGAAGAGGCTATTAAATCCTGGTTTCTAAAGTAAAATGATATTTTAAAGTGTATAGATAAGATGATAATTTGAGAGCACGTTTAGCTATTTTTCAGTTGAGCGGGAAAAATACCCTTTAGTGGCAGGAGGAAGAAAGCATAAATAATATACACGGTAAGGAGTTAAGTTGGAAAAAAATTTAAAAATTATTTAAGAATAAATACATGTCAGAACGATATTGTGATGAGAAAGCCAAAGAGTTTAATGACCTAAGATTGGGACAATTAACTATGGAGGAGTTAGTAACTAAATTTGTTAATTTATAATGTTACGTACCATATCTAAACGATGAAAAAGCCAAAATATATCAGTTTATCAGTTGTTTACCTTCCTCTTATAAAGATAAAATTGAATTTGACATGCACAATACTATGGTAAAGCAATTAGTAAAGCTAAAATGTGTTATCTTTTATTTAAACAAAGATCTTAATTAAGTAGAAACTAGCAAAACAAAAGCAATGAAAAGTTGGAGCAACACACAAAAGGATATAAACCTTTTCCTTTTAGGAAAGGAACAAGAAGATATACCGACAACAATTATAATAGGTTAGGTTCAACCACAAGCAATGGAACAAAATGTACATGGACTCTTAATAGTGGATGGAATAACAACTCAAAGGAAATCAAATGTTGGGGTTGTAATGGACCTCATCTATACAAAAAAATCCCCCATAATCATAATAAGAAAATGGACTCAGTAAACATGTTGCAAGAAGCTTCTACAGTCAATGACATAGCGAGAAATATACCAAAAATTAATGCTGCTCTAGAAGATAGACAACTTGATCATCAATCCACTATGTTGGAAGTGGAAGGTAAAATCTTGAATACACATGTTTGCATTCTTTTTTATTCGGGAGATAGTTTAAGTTACATTGCACCAAGAGTAGTTGAGAAATGTAATATTTTAAAGGAAAAACAAAAAAATGCATGGTTGGTACAGCTAGCAACAGGAGTAAAGAGGAAAGTTAGAGAATTGGTAAAAGATTGTAAGCTGAGTTTTAATGAAATGTACACATTGGTCAACTTAAACATACTTCCATTATGATCATATGACATCTTGATTGCCATGGATTGGCTAGAATCTCATAAAATTGTTATCAATTCTTTACATAAAAGTTTTGATTGTATTGACGAGGAGGGAAAGTACTATATTATAAAGGGAATTTACAAACCTATACCTACACGAAAAATCTCAATGGTACAACTCAAAAAGTGTATTAGGAAAGGATGTCAACTTTATGCCATTAAAATTGTGGAAAATGAACCTAGAAAGCGAAAAACAACATTGGATCAATTTCTTATTCTTAATGAATTTCAGGATGTGTTTCCTTATGAGATACACGGATTACCTCCTAAAAGAGATTTAGACTAAGTTACTATAGATTTAATGTCGAGATCAACACCTATATCATGAGCCCCTTTCTGTATGATTATTGTAGAACTAACAGATCTAAGAATGCAATTACAGGAGTTACTTGACAAGAAGTACATTCGACCCAACGTGTCCCCCTAGGGAGCACTAGTTTTGTTTATAAAAAAGAAAGACGACAATTTTAGAATGTGTATCGATTAAATGAAACTAAACAAAATGAAAATTAAAAGCAAATACCCAATACTGAGAATCAATGACTTGTTAGATCAAATCGGTGGAGCAAAAAAAATCCAAAAATTGGCCTTAGGTCAGGGTATCATCAAGTACGGGTTAAAGAAAAGTACATCCATAAAACCACTTTTTGAATTAGATATGGACATTGTGAATTTGTGGTTATGCCTTTTGGACTAACTAATTCCCCTGCAACATTTATGAATATGATGAATAATGTGCTAAGTAATTTTTTGGATAAATTTGTGCTGGTATTCATTGATGATATTTTAATATATTCAAAGAATGAGGAAGAACATGCGGAACATTTATGAAGAGTTTTACAAATTTTGAGAGAACATCAACTATATGTGAAACTTAGTAAATGTGATTTTTTATAAAAGAGAAGTACAGTTTTTGGGGAATGTTATTTCATAAAAGAGTGTAGCAGTCAAGCCTGCTAAAATCAAGGATATTATCGAATGACTCGTATCGAAGGATGCACATGATATCAGGTCATTCATGGGATTAACGGGATATTATCACATATTTATAGAAAAAAAATCTAGAATAGCTCACCCTATAACAACCCTTCCAAAGAAAAGTGTTTTATTTGTATGGAGTCAACAATGTTAAGATAGCTTTAAATAAATTGAAACATTTACTGACAACACCTATATTAAGAATTGTTGATCCAAATAAAGATTTTGTAGTGTGAACTGATGCAAGTAAAGATGGTTTGGGAGGGGTTTTGACTCAGGAGGGTCATGTGATCTGCTACGAGTCCAAAAATTTGAAGGAACGTGAAAAAAATTATGCGGTACATGATATGGAATTGGCATCCATGCCCTTAAAATTTGGAGACATTACTTGGTGGGAAAGAAATTTATGTTTCTAACCGATAATATTGGTTTAAAATACTTGCTTGATCAGAAAACATCGAATGCACGTCCAGCCAAATGGCTTGCATTTATGAACGAGTATTATTTTGAAATTACACATATAAAAGGAAAAGAAAACATAGTAGCAGATGCACTGAATCGACAACAACATGAATTCCATATTGTGTTAATTAGTGGGTATGAGTCATAATTTAAAAATTTGTTGAAAACAGTATCAAGCAGTGATTCTAAATATAACAAGTTGATGGAAAATTGTACCCACATATCCGATAATAAAGAGGATAGTGCATATCAGATTTATGCAAAAGGATTTATGCGCTTCAAAAACCAAATTTATTTACTGAATCAGTCTAACATAAAACAAATAATCTTCAAGGAGATACATGACAATCCTTATGCAGGACACCTAGGGTATCAGAAACTTACAACAACCATAAAAATTTTATTGGCCAAATATGAAGAAGGAAGCAACTGAATATGTAGATAGATGATTTACATGTTAACGGGTTAAGGTTTCCCATCAACATCTAGTCATATTATTGCAGCCTATACCCATTATAGAATGGAAATGGGAAACTATAACCATGGACTTTATAATTGGGTTGCCCAAAAAAAATGCACAAAGACTCTATTATGGTTGTAGTACATATATTAAGAAAAGAAGCACATTTTATACTCGTAAAATAAACTTATAAATCCATAAATATTGCTGACATATTCATGAAATATATTTTTAGACTTATGGAATACCGAAAAATAGTTATCACTGATCGAGATGCAAAATTTACCTCAAATTTCTGGACAACACTAATTAAAGGTATGGATACAAAGTTAAATTTAAGTACAGCATACCATCCTTAAACAGACGGATGGACTGAATGGCTAAATCAGATACTATGCTAAGAATGTATGTAATGAATCAACTAGGTAAATGGGAGGACTATATGCATTTAGTGGAATTTTCATATAATAATAATTATCAAGGCTCTCTAAAAATGAGTCCTTTTGAGGTATTATATGGCAGATGATGTAAAGTACCCTTGAGTTGAGGTAATCTTGAAGACATAATAGATCTAGGACCATATATGTTGGCACAAATGGAAACAATGGTACGACAAATAAAACAAAATTTAAAGTTACGCAAACAGGAAGAGAACAACTAAAGAATACAATGTAGGGGAACATGTATTTCTAAGAATCAAACCAAATAAAGGTACGCTAAGAATAGGATTATATGTCAAACTTGCACCCAGATATGTGGGACCTTTTAAAATACCAATGAGAATAGGGTCTGTAGTGTATCAATTGGCTCTACCTCCATATATAAGAATTCACGACATATTCCACACACACACACATACACATATATATAGCTGATCAATATCATATCATTGATTTACGTATAGGTGGAATCGGAGGGCGACTTTCATGTGGAACCAATGTACATTCTAAACAGGAGAGAGGTGGTGCTTCAGAAGCAAACTATCGTGCAAGGTAAAATTCAATGGAAGCACTACACTCCATAAGAAGCTATGTGGGAAAGAGAGGGTGTTATGAAAGAAGCTTATCCTTTTTTATTTCAATACTATGGTAAAATTGAATAGTTACTGAGGGTGGTGAAAAAATTTAGGAGGGGGTAATTGTAATATCCCCTCATAACATTTAAAAGTAATTTCATTTAAATTTTACTCATGTAACAGAAAATAATAATGTGTACAAGTTTATTTCTTTTTGTGAAAATATGGATACAAAAGTTAGGCAGTTATGCAGTTAATTGACAGAACCTGAGTTTATGATAGTAACTAAACCTCATCTATCTTTACAAACAAAAGTGGTCAGTCTT
>LPNX010641760.1:1224808-1257432 GCA_001517045.1 Pseudotsuga menziesii | reverse complement strand
ACCAAAAACGTGAATGGCTCTTCACAGCCATGGTAAAAACACATGGAACTTCCAAAAACGTGAATGGAAAATGCACCAGCAGCTCCAAAAACGTGAGGAAAACAACCCAATCCCCAGCACTACAAAAACGACCTCCCATCCATGGGAAAAATTGAAGCCAACAGCCAAAAACGTGGAAGGAAAAACACAGGAAAAACTCCAGCTGCTCCCAAAAGCTCCAACGTGAAGGAGAATGGTGAGGAAAATGAAAAACGTGGATGCCTGGCAGAATGGCATACGTTTTTGGGCATTTTTCTTGCCAAGGAAGTCAGAACACGATTTTAAAAAATGGGTCTCTGCCCAATTCGAATTTCTTTGCCCATACTCTTCCCATTCCATGCAATAACTAACTCAACCACATTTTGGCAGAAATAAATGATTGGAGAAAAAGACAAGAAAGGTAGTGGACAACTTGATGGGTCTTCTCATAGACATTTGGATTTTCCCCATTGGTCCATAGGTTAAATATTCCCCCCCCCCTTATCCTTAGGAAATCATGCCCCATTCGATTTGGTTGCCGCGACTGTAGCTGGTTGTGTTTATTTTTATTATAGATGCATATTTTACATGATGACCATCATAATATATGCCGCATGCCCCGATATACCATCGGTGACAATTTAAATCTCAAAACATAGCATAACCGATCAATGGCGGGGCCTTGGCCTTTAGCTCCACACCATGATCATTACAATATATACATCATATACACCTTAATGTAACGGGGTCAAAACCGGGACATTACAATGGCCAAAACTCTTGCAATACTGGGAAGAAAAGAAAGGAAAATAGGAAAAGTTACAACAGCGAGGAAACCATAGACAATCTTAATTTAACCACATGAGAATTAAAGAAAGATGATTAACCAAATTACAATAAACAAAAAGGAAAACCTGTGAAATTACAAGGGGAATTTAAGAAATTGAGACCTCCAATGTTCGATGGAGAATCTGAAGAAGTTGCTGAATCCTGGTTGCTAAACATAAAACGATAATTTGAGAGCACATTTAGTTATTTTTCAGTTCAGCGGAAAAGCTACGCTTTAGTTACAGGAGGCAAAAAGCATAAATAATATACACAGTAAGAAGTTAAGATGGATTTTTTTTTTAATTGTTTAAGAAGAAATACATGTCAGAACGATATTATGATGAGAAATCCAAAGAGTGTAACGACCTAAGATTGTGACAGGTAACTGTGGAGGAGTTTGTAACTAAGTTTGTCAATTTACAACATTATGTACCATATCTGAAGGATGAAAAGGCCACAATATATCGGTGTATTAGTTTTTTACCTCTAGCTTATAAAGATAAAATTGAATTTGACATGCCCAAGACTATGGATGAAGCAATTAGGAAAGCTAAATTGTGTTATCTTTATTTAAACAAAGATCTGAATTAAGTAGAAACTAGCAAAACAAAAAGAATGAAAAGTTGGAGCAACGACACAAAGGATATAAACCTTCTCCTTTTAGGAAAGGAACAAGAAGTTATAACGACAACAATTATAATAGGTCAAGTTCAACCACAAACAATGGAACAAAAGGTACAAGTACTCTTAATAGTGAATGGAATAACAACTCAAATGAAATCAAATGTTGCGGTTGTAATGGACCTCATCTATACAGAAACTGCCCCCATAATCTTAACAAGAAAATGGCCCCAGTAAACATGTTGCAATAAGCTTATACAGTCAATAACATAGCCAAAAATATACCCAAAATTACTGTTACTCGGGAAGATCGATAGGTTTTCATCAATCCACTATGTTGGAAGTGGAAGGTAAAATATTGAATACACATGTTTCTATTCTTTTGTATTTAGGAGATAGTTTAAGTTACATTGCACCAAGAGTAGTTGAGAAATGTAAACTTTTAAAAGAAAAACAAAAAAAAAATGCATTGGTACAACTGGCAACAGGAGTAAAGAGGAACGTTACAGAATTGGTAAAAAATTGTAAGCTGAGTTTTAACAAAATGGACTCCTCGATCGATTTAAGCATACTTCCATTATGATCATATGACATCTTAATTGGCATGGATTTGTTGGAATCTCTTAAAATTGTTATCAACTGTTTACATAAAAGTTTTGATTGTATTGACGAGGGAAAGTACCATATAATAAAAGGAATTTACAAACCTATATCTACATGACAAATCTCAGTGGTACAACTCAAAAAGTGTATTGGCAAAGGATGTCAACTTTATGCCATTAAAATTGTGGAAAATGAACCTGAAGCAAAAAACAACATTGGATCAATTTCATATTCTTAAGGAATTTTGGGATGTGTTTCCTTGTGAGATACTTGGATTACCTCCTAAAAGATATTTAGACTTTACTAAAGATTTAATGTCGGTATCAACACCTATATCCCGAGCCCCTTACTGTATGAGTATTCTAGAAGTGACAGAGCTAAGAATGCAATTATAGGACTTACTTGACAAGAAGTACATTCGGCCCAATGTGTCCCCCTTGGGAGCACCAGTTCTGTTTGTCAAAAAGAAAGAAGACACTTTTAGAATGTGTACAGATTACATGCAACTAAACAAAATGACAATTAAAAACAAATACCCATTACCAAAAATCAGACTTGTTTGATCAAATCAGTGGAGCCAAAAAAATTTCAAAAATTGACCTTAGGTCAGGATGTCATCAAGTGCGGATTAAAGAAGAGGACATCCATAAAATTGTTTTTCGAACGAGATATGGACATTATGAATTTGTGGTTATGCATTTTTTACTGACTAATGCCTTTTTTACAGTTATCAATATGATGAATAACATGCTAAGTATTTTTTTGGATAAATTTGTGTTGGTATTCATTAATGATATTTTAATATATTGAAAGATGAGGAAGAACATGAGGAACATTTTCGAAGAGTTTTGCAAATTCTGAGAGAACATCAACAATATGAGAAACTTAGTAAATTTGTTTTTTTTATAAAAGAGAAGTACAGTATTTGGGACTTGTTATTTCAGAAAAAATGTGTAACGGTCGATCTTCCTAAAATCAAGGCTATTATAGAATGGCTCATACCAAAGGATGTACATGATATCAGGTCATTCATGGAATTAACAGGATATTATCACATATTTATAGAAAAAATTTCCAGGATAGCTCACCCTATAATAACCCTTCAAAAGAAAAGTGTTTGATTTGTATGGAGTCAACAATGTCAAGATAGCTTTGATAAATTGAAACATTTACTAACAACAACACCTATATTAAGAACTGTTGATCCAAATAAAAATTTTGTAGTGTGCACTTATGCAAGTAAAGATGGTTTGGGAGGGGTTTTGACTCAAGAGGGTTATGTGATCTGCTACAAGTCCATAAAGTTTAAGGAACATGAAAAAAATTATGTGGTACATGATATGAAATTGGAGGCTATTATCCAAGCCCTTAAAATTTGGCAACATTATTTGGTGGGAAATAAATTTATGTTTCTAGCCAATAATATTGGGTTAAAAGACCTGTTTGATCAAAAAGCATTGAATGCACTTCAAGCCAGATGGATTGCATTTCTGAGCAAGTGTTATTTTGAAATTATACATATAAAAGGAAAAGAAAACATAGTAGCACATGCACTGAGTCGACAACAACATGAATTGCATACTGTATTAATTAGTGGGTATGATTCAGAATTAAAAATCTATTGAAAACAGTATCAAGTAGTGATTCTGATAATAACAAGTTTATGGAAAAATGTACCCACATATTCAATAATAATGAGGATAGTGCAAATTAGATTCATGCAGAAGGATTTCTCTGCTTCAAAAGCAAATTTATGTACCCAATCAGTCTAACATAAAACAAATAATCTTCATGGAGCTACATGACAATCCTTATGCAAGACACCCAGGGTATCAGAAACTTATAACGTCCTTAAAAAAAGATTTTATTGGACAAATATGAAGAATGAAGCAGATAAATATCTAGAGAGATGCTTTACATGTCAATGGGTTAAGGTTGTCCATCATCATCCAGCCAGATTATTGTAGCCTATACCCATTCCAGAAAGGAAATGGGAAACTATAACCATGCACTTTATAACTGGGTTTCCCAAAACAAAGAAGCAGAACGAAGTTATTATGGTTGTAGTAGATAAATTAAGCAAAGAAACACATTTTATACTCGTAAAATCAACTTACAAATCCATAAATATTGTTGGCATATTCATGAAAGATATTTTCAGACTTCATGGAATACCGAAAACAGTTATCATTGATCGAGATACAAAATCTACCTCAAATTTTTGGACAACACTATTTAAAGGTATGGATACAAAGTTAAATTTTAGTACAACATACCATCCTCAAACAGACTGACAAACTGAACAAGAAAAATAGATACTAGAGGATATGCTAAGAATGTATGTAATGAATCAACCAGGTAAATGGGAGGACTATATACATTTCATGGAATTTCCATATAATAATAATTATCAATCCTCTCTAAAAATGAGTCCTTTTGAGGTAATATATGGCATACGATGTAAAGTACCATTGATTTGGGGTCATTAGAGGAAATTTGAGGTCTAAAATAGGCCTCCTAAGGAAAATAATAAAATAATAGTTAAAATAATAAAATAATAGTTATTAATTTTGGAGGAAGAATGAAAAAAACTACTTTTTGTGTTCGTATTTTCGACATATCTCCATGTGTTTTTACTCAAATTCTAAGTGGGAGAGCTCGTTGGATGCGGAATTTAATTCATCATCCAACAAGTACCCACACTACATCATGTTTTTTCAGGTATTTCTTATTTTTGGGGCAGCGGGGTCCATCAAAAGTATGTAGTGTGGGTACTCATTGGATGTGGAATTAAATTCTGCATCCAACGAGCTCCCCCTCTTGAAATTTGAGTAAAAACACAAGGAGATATGTCGAAAATACGAAAAAAAAAAGTAGTTTTCTTTTATGACAAATATGTCAATTCAACCATTATGGTTGACTCATTTTATTGAAATTCTATTGGTTCTTGAATTCCAACTCACAAAATTTATTGTTGGCGCATTTTCTTATAAGGCCCATTTTAGACCCCAAATTTCCTCTAATGAATCTTGAATAAATAATGTCTCTAGGACTAGATATGTTGGCACAGATGAAAAAAATGGTACGACAATTAAAACAAAATTTAAAGATGGCACAGGATAGACAAAAAAGTTGCGCAAATAGGAAGAGAAAAACTAAAGAATACAATGTAGGGGAACATGTATTTCTAGGAATCAAACCAAAGAAAAGTATTTTAAGAACATGATTATATGTCAAACTTGAACCTAGACACGTGGGACCTTTTCAAATACTGGCTAGAATAGGATCTATAGTGTATCAATTGGATCTACCTCCATATATAAGAATTCATGATGTTTTCCATGTTTCTTTATTACAAAAATATATAGTTGATAAATCTCATATCATTGATTGGAATAATGTATAGGTGGAACTATAGGGTGACTTTCACATGGAACCAATGTACATTCTAGATAGGAGAGAGGTGGTGCTTCGTAAGTAAACTATCGTGCAAATTAAATTTCAATGGAAGCACTACGCTCCAGAGGAAGCTACCTGGGAAAGAGAGGATGTTATGAAAAAATCTCATCCTTTTTTATTTCAAGACTATGATAAAACTAAAGAGTCACCAAGGACAGTGATTAAAAGTAATTTCATTTAAGTTTTACTCATGTAGCAAAAATTAATAATGTGTAGAAGTTTATTTCTTTTTGTGAAAATATGGATATGGAAGTTAGGCAACCATACAATTAATTAACAGAACTTGAGTTTATGACAGTAACTAAACCTCAGCTATATTTACGAACATAAGTGGCTAGTCTTAGGGAGGAGTTAGTTATCAGCTATTAAAGTCCTAGGAAGGAAGAAGAAAGGGAGAATGCTATAGAAAAATAAGAATTCTTGCGGGAAAAAGAGAGAGAGAGAGAAATTAAAAAGAGAGCTGCTAGAGATCACCAAGTGTGGTGTAGGCTCTACGATAAGAAAGTAGCACAGAGCTTCCAATGAAAATCCACAATATGTCATGCTCTGAAGTGGAACTTCCAGTGAGCACCTTTAAGAGGTGTTAAGTTCTGTGGTAACTAACTCAAATCAATAGACTGGTGGAAACTTGAAAGTTGTGGAAAGTGAAACATACTCTCAATGTCTGGGAAAGAGGGTGGAATTCCTTCAAGACTGTAAAAGGGTTTCAAAGTTCATAAGGGAGGGAAAAGCATGGCTGGATAACTTTCAATTTCCAAGAATATTCATATATGTTTCCATCAAAACTGAGTTTTAATTCAAATTACAGAAGAATGGTTGTGTTAATTTTATAATCCTTGTTTTGTGTATAAAAGGATGATAATTTTCTAGTATATTTGTTTAAGAAAAAGTATTTTATTCATTGATATCGAAATCATAATGTTCAAGAATAGGTATCAGTTTAATTATGTAATACTAGTATCAAACCACACTAAGACATTGTCAAAGTCCTACTTTAGCAAACCTTCATAGGTTATGTTTATTTTAGGGTCGTCCAAAGATGTTGGGATGAATAATTACAGAAACGGTAAAAAGAAACAAACCCTAGTCTTCTATAAACCCTCAAAACCCTAGATCTTGAGAAGCTAACTAATATCATGTGTTAGCAAACAACAAGGTATTATTAAAATTACATTCACACAATAAATAGTAGTAAAAATTCACGGCAGGATAGTAATAGTGTTAACAAAGTCTTACCTAATCAAATATCAAGATAATTAAAATAAAACCAAAATTTACCATTGTGTACAACCGAGTGAATAGTCGATAAACCACGTATTTAACCAGTGCACAAACATTATTATATTATATCCATGCATGGTGCTCATAAACCCTCTATGCATGGTACCCATAAAACCTTGAAGTCTTTTAGGAAGTGTAAACTCGTTGCATTCTCTTTTAATACAGGAAGTCGACGAGTAGCATGCATACATAAAATATCCAGACAGAGTAAAGAGGTAAAAATCCAACCTATACAGTCTCCATTCAAACTCTTTCTCTAACCCGCGATAATAGGAAGGGATATAAAATGCAATAAATAAAAAACAACTTCCAACATTTGTGGCTACTTGCCATAACGAATCCACAAAACTTCCTTCTCATCAAAAGCTTGCTACCACGACATTGATAGAAGACCGAGGTGAGGACTACCTTGAGGGGTTAACCTTTCAACCAGATCCAAATGCCTCCAAAAGAACTCCTACACAGAAAAGAAAGTAGGGTTAAACCATATCTCTTTAGATTTTATAATTAAATTACTTAATAAAGAAAACCATAGAATAACTTACCCTTCTGAAGAAGCAAAAAGCATTCAATGTGTGCTTAACCTTGATCGGTTCTCTGAGTTTAAAACTAGACCAAACTAGAGGATGACTTACTCTTCTAAAGAAGCAGACAGCGTTCAAAATGTGCTTACCTCGACAGTTTTTCCTAGTTTAAAACCATATTGATTCAGAATATGAAGTTGGTGGAGGTATCCCACTCTTTTGAGCATCAAAACAAGTAAATAATCGAACCAATGCCTTGCTAAGCATTCACGCGGTTGCGTTGGATAAACAATAACATTGCTCGTGATGCAGAGTTTACTCATCTATTTTCAATGAAAAAAAAGGTAAGTGGAAACCAGTTGTTAAATCGATGGACATTAATTGTGACTTGATGTAGCACGAACCTCATAAACAACTTTAGCTCCATAGTACACTTGTCAACTAGTGGTTGAATTTTCGTATGTCACCAAAGACCTGCCAAACCTTGGAGCCACGTTGTTAAACCTTCGACCAAACAAATATTTCAGTAGTAAAATCTACAAAGGAAAATAATTGGTAGGTGGGTTAGCTAACAGCTAAGAAATTCATACCCACCTTAATGATATATCATAACCATGGAAACTAAGTTTTATAGTCGTATCAAAACTTGATTTTGTTATAGATACTGTAAGGTCAAATCTTTACCCCTCACATTAGGAAAGTTTAGGGTGACCACTGACTAGGAATAGACATAGGATTATATATATATAGGAAAATAGGTTTATTACATTTATATTAATTATATTAATGTTGACTTTGAATTTATTTTGGGTATGTGTTTTTGGGTACTTATAATAATTAGATCAATGTTGACTTTGGATTTATCCTCTGTAGAAATTTATGAGTAGTTATGTTAAACAATTTAGATAACCATAATAATGATTATGATTATGTATAAGCTTATGCTTTAGATGAATTCGATTCTTTGAAATTTATTGATTATCAAAAGTTACATAAAGATCGAGATAAATATTAATAAGCTAATGATGTTCAATGATGAAGAAGGTGGAGAAATAAAGTAATAAAGAGAATATAATAAATAATATATACATAATAATATGGTGGCAAATGTCAATTACCTTCTTCTACTATATTTTTTTCCACAAAAAAATCAAAATTTTATTAAAACAAAAAATTTACATTTCTCATAAGGCACAAACTACCTAAACACATCATCTACTCCAAAAACAACTCAATCAAATATCGTGTTTCTCATCATCGACAAACTACCTAACACACTTGATAGTTTTGTTTATGAGCAAAACTACTCCAAAAGAAACTAGCCAAAAAAGATCAAACAAAATTACCATAATATTCCCAAGTACTTGCATATATATTCAAAAATAGTAATTGACCTGAATCATTCTGGAAATTATAAGATAACCTCTCATCTTGACAGATTTGTCACTTTATTTATTTATTTATATATATATATATATATATATATATATATAAATATAATAAAACCAGATATGCCTCTTGGAACATGTAGTTAAAGGATGATAAGCATTTTGAAGAATTATTGAGCGATTCATAAAAACAAAGTATGGTAATATGAAACATCGCTCCCGCTTGCTCTTTAGAAATATGCCATTACCTCATAACCATGTTCACTCCAAATTTTGATAGGCAATCAACTTCGTAATTCATTTCCTTATAGACATGCCTAAACAATGTTGCCTCCAACTCACATTTTAAGCTTTTTAATATTGGCCAAGAAAAATATCGTGACATCTCTTTCTTTCTGAAAGCCAATTTATTACAAGCTTTATGTCACCAAATATCGAAAGGCTCTTAAAAAAAATGCCAGAGTTAATATTATTACTTAGAGTTTTTGGGAAACAATTCTACAAAGTTATTCGTGTGTTTCCTCAAACCTGTTGTGAATTGGATTTTGAAGTTTTTAGATATATATAACACCTTAGCTGCACCGCTTTGACTTTATCACTCTTCCATCAAAATACGACCATAATATGTTTCAATTTATACTTCTTCTTTCAACTAACAAATATCATTTTACAATGTACCATCACTATAATCAATACTCTTTATTTCTTTGTGTTATATCATTATTGAAAACAAATATCATTTTACAATGTACCATCACTATAATCAATACTCTTTATTGTTTTGTGTTATATTATTATTGAAATCATTGCAAATATTTTATCAAATATATTTTTATCAATAAACCAATGACTTACACACAACCAAAATAACTTCATCATCTCCATAACTAAACCCTTCCCAATTAATATGGTTTTCACTCACCAAATTACTTTGGCCTTCAAAGTTTTTCATTTTGAGGACTTAAAAGTCAAGTTGAAATGAATTCATTCATTTGATTTACTAAATTAAGTCTTAGTTTTTTTTTCCACAAAAAAAAATCGTAAATTTTATTTACATGTACAGATGGATCAAATGTCCATTATCACACAGATATACAAAAATCTATCAAAGTAGAAAGCTTTTTACATCAAATTCTGATGGATCATCATTCCAAAAAACTCAAAAACATCTATATCATCAGCATACAGATTGGACAAAAAGGCGTTTACATCACCCCCAAAAAAACAGAATATTCAACAAAAATGTACTTATAATCCTGTACAAGTTCACATGATGAAAACAAATTCATCCATGCATATGATAACCGATAAAAAACAATATCCTTCTTCAAAAATGATGAATACATCTGGAAATGTTCTCATAAAAGAACCATCATCAAGTATATAGATGAAAACAAACAGAAATGTACTCATAAAAGCCAACATCAAGTATATCTAAAACTTCTCATAACTTTCAGTCATTTCAGCTCCTCGAAATTCCTTGATTATCCAGCACTCGTCCAGTTCCAAAGCTCCAACTTTCGCTAAACCATCTGGAGATGAATTTCTTTCACTATAAATGTGTTTGAGCTCCAAATGCTCAAACATATCTGAAAGCCTATTAACTTCATTAAGAACCTGTGCAAGCTCTCCAACACCACAATTTTTTGGGTCACTAGCTGAAGATCCATCAAAATACCCCCAAGGGTGTGTTTTATCAATATCTTCAACGACAACTGATCTGATATTAACCACCAAATTGTCCTGAGGTAAAGATCTCAACAGACCCAAACTAGTAATGGATACCTGAGCAGGTGTCATGGTGATGTCCTCGAAACAAACAAGATTTATAGCTTTCCATAAATTCCATAAGACAATAATTGGCAAGGTTTTAATATGTTTAACTTTCATATTAAGGCACCATGTCTTTAGGCAATCACTAACAGATCCCCCATACCAAATATTGTTCAACCTTAACCTATCCTCAAGATTCATCCAAACACACTGTGTGAATGGACACTCCACACCAAGATGATGATTAGACTCAACATTCAGTTTACAAAGATAACATCTTCCAGGGCCTTCCCTACCTTTCCTAACTATGACATCCTAAGTAAGTGCCTTGTCGGATAAAAGAAACCAACAAAATATTTTTTCCTTGAGAGGGCATTTAAATTTCCATAGTAATTTCCACCACTAGGAATGATCCATACCATCCCTATCCAACAGTAGCTGCACATAACCTTCTTTCGGAGTGTACATACCAAATTTTGACAGATTCCATACCAACACATCATTTTCATTAGTCAAATGCACATGAATACGTTTAAGTATGGATAAATATCCATTCCATCATGTTACATCCTGATGATCATCTAAACCAAGTTGATCAGTTGAAAGTCAACCCTGTTCCATAAGTGGAATCACACCAGGGAGACCAATATCTTTAAGTGAAAAAAACCCAACAACATGAAGTTTCTCAATCAAAAAAGAAGGTAATAAATGTCTCCATTTACAGCCAACCCAAGGGTCCAGACCAAGTCGAACTGTTGCACCAGTCCCAATTTTCCAAACCAGATTATTACCAATAATATCAAATGCCCAAATAACAGCTTTCCAACATATAGACATGCTCCTTTTCTGTTTAACAATAGATCGAATCCAATCCAGTAAGGACATTGGATAAATATATTTTTGCACAACAATCTGAACCCACAAACCTTTACCGTTGATAACTTTCCAGACATTTTTAGCAGCCAGTGCTTTAGGAAATACAGAAGGGATTTTGAACCCCCAGCCTCCTAGGAACGTTGGACAAGCCAAAGACTTTCAAGAGTTCCATGGTAAACTAGCTGAATCCTTGTTGCCAGACCATATAAATTTAAAACACAACTTCCTGATTTTTTTTAAAATACCCACTGGTATCAAAAAATGCATCCAAAATACCGAAATTGCCTCAAGTACTGCTTTGACCAGAATTAACTTACCTCCCTTGGAAAGCCACCGAAAACTCCAATTTCTTATCCTGTTTTCCACTTTGACAATCAACCAATCCCAATACTTGATCAGATATTTGCAACATTTAAGATCAAACCCAAATACTTCATTCCATTCTCAAGTTTTAACATAGGAAAAACAAAAATATTCTGAATAGTAATAATCTCTATCTCATTCAGATTAGAGAAATATAATGCAGATTTATTCTCATTAATCTTCATTCCAGATGCCTTGCAGAAAACCATTAAGACCTCATATAATGAAGATAAAGATTGCTCAGTACCAGCAGTTATCATGACAATATCATCCACAAAAAGTACATGGGTTAAACAAATATCATTTCCAAAGGATAATCCATGATAATACCCACATTCTTTGGCATTCAATATTGCTTTGCTTAATCCTTCAACAACAATGAGGAACAATAAAGCACCAATAAAGGGGCTAGAGGACATCCTTGCCTAATTCCCCTACCAGATTTGAAAAATGAAGATGCAGCACCATTGACAAGTAAAGCAGAGGAGACAAAAGATAGACTGCTTATAACCCATGAGATAAATGACTCTGCAAAACCCATTTTGGATAGTATGTGTTAACACTCTATTAAGTTTTGGTCATAACAGATACATGGGAATTTCAGCCTTGTCGAGAGGTGTTGGGAAGGTAGCTTAGTGTTTGCAGAAGGGGCTGACGGCACACACAAGACAGCATTCAGCCATTGGAATAAGCCTCAGTGGTGAATGTCAAAAGCAGCAAGACAGTCTGTGGGTCTGAGATGCAGGGTAAAGAAGAGAAACGTTGGATGCGCTGAGGAATTAAGTGGGAATCATGATCGAAGGCTGAGATTGATCAGATGGAAGATCAATGACGTCAAAACATTTCGCACGGAAAACATGCCAGACCAAATCCACTTTTCTAGATTGCGAAATATGTTAAAGGATGGAGGCATCTAACAGTCGAGAATGGGATCCAAGACGATCCACGATTGAAATTGATTTTGCATCCCAGATTTGCGAGGACGCAGCAGCAATTTTGGATTGCGAAAAGTGGTATGGGCCACTTAGATCGATGGTCACTATGAGAACGGAGGGAGATCAACGATCATAGTTCATTTCGCAATCTTAATTAGCACGGAGGGAACCAAAAACTCACTTCGCAAAGAATGGTAGGGTCCGCTTAGATGAACGGTTGTGAAGAAAGTTGATCTTGATCGACGGTTGAGCTGCACACGCATGAAGTAGGGAAAGATGTAGCATAAAGAACCTCACATACCTACGGTTCAGATCGCAAAGAGTAAGATCTACAGTGCGAGCCGCCTGGGAAGGTCGCGAAGGTTATGTTGTGTGAAAAGCTATAAAGGGGTCCACGTGAATTTGCAAAGGTTTGTCTTTTCCGAAACCTTGAAGACGCTGAATATCCAACCACATATAGAGCGTCGGCACAGACTAACCAAGAAACTGTGCTACAGAACAAGGTAGGGCCCTGATACCCTCTCAGTGCTATTTAAAAATGGACGTAATAGGAGCGGTAGAAGTGGTAGGGGTGAGAGATGATGTAGAACCTGAGGCCATAGATCGAAGGGCAGAAGAAAGTCTGGTAGATGAGAATGCTGATATTTTCGATACCATCCTGGTGGGAGAAGCCATTGAAACCGCCAGAGGCAGATTGGAAATTATTAAGGACCGAGGTGGAGATACCTGCGGTGTTTTTAAATCTTTCTTCCATTTCTTCTCTGTTGGCCAAACCCCCCATTGCCCTGAGTTTGTCGAATGGTGTGCAGACAATTTCTCCGTCGCCGAAGGTGTCATTATGAATAAATCAAAGTCTAAAATCCTTTGCTCATTCCAAGCTTCCGTTATCCGTAAAACCCTGCATATCCCAAACGAATTTGTCCATATATCCCAATACTACCAGGAAGAAAATATTATACGTTGTTTTAGAGAGTCCACAAACGAAAGTAAAGGAACCTTCTTGAAGGCCTGTTCTAAACCCAGTAGTGAACCCATCAACCTATCTTACCCTATTGACCTCAACCAACTCAATGAAGAAACTCAGTGGTGCATATCTTTGGCCAGTCAGTTTCTAGGTCTAGATACTGACACTTATGTCACAAAGTCATTATTGAGTCTTTTGTTTGTCTTGAGTACTTGTCTTCCCGAACCTGAATTGCCTGGACAACCCTGTCAGTCTTGCCGCCTTAAGTTTGATGAGTTCCTAGCCGAGAACCGAACATCCGTTCTTAGTTAGCAAATTTCCACAGCACTAGAGTGTTCAGATTCCAGTCCTTTTTGCTAAGGATTCTTATAGCTTATAATGAGGAAGACCTACAAGTACCAGAACTGGAAATCACTACTGATATGGCCACAGACTACTGTAAATTCATGAACCAATTGATGGCAGAAATATATGACCTCTTCTTTCAAGAAAGGTTACCTAGGGTGTTTCCTGAAATGAGACAAATGCTGCAGCTATCAAATAGCAAGAAGATAGGGGATTGGTTCCTCACAGAATGCAGAACAACCATAAGGTTGTACGGCTTCTTACGTCCACCCTACATTCTGCCAACTTTTCTAACTGCCAGGGTTTTCTCCCTGGAATTGATCTGGAAAAGACTCATTGTTGAAGAAGAGCACTTCTTGAACTTTAAGAAAAGCTTGAATTTGATTTTCCCATGGGAAGTGAGACCATACACAGTTAGGAGTAGAGTTGATTTGCCCCTAGTTAACAACTTACTTAGAGGCATGGAGTTTTCCTTGGGACAAGCGGTAAATTATGACCCTCACCAGATAATTTCCAAAAGAGGGAAAGCTCATAAAGGCAGGCCTTTTGAACACACTGAAATACCTGGACTCAGAGAAGCAGCAAACTAGGATTATTTCCCTAATCCTGCCTTGATGGATACCAGCATAGAGAAAAGCACTGGCTCACAGCTACCAAGGATAGCTTCTCCCCAAAGAGAATTGGCCAAATTAGTTACAATAGCCGGAGGAGTCTCATCTCTAGTCAACTATTCAGTGAGTTCAATAAAAAGAGGGGATCTGAAGCCCATGGACACTGAAGAAGTGGACACGGCTAGCATGCCCAAAAGGCAGAAAATAGAACAGGAGCAGTAGTTGGCGCAGGTTAAAAGGAGCCATGCAAAGGGACAGGTGAAGAAGAAGAATTTAGTGAAAGAACAGCAACAGGAAGATCCCAAGACAGTTGAATTGCAAATACAAGAGTGTGTATTTGACGGGAAGACTCCAAGAAAGCATGCATCCAAAGAGGATTGGTTAGGATCTTACCAAGAGAGGACTGACAAAAATTTCAAGGAGACAACAGAACTATATAGCGAGGCAGCGCGGTTTCCTTACCCCAATGTGGCGCTGAAAAATGTAAGAGATCATGCCACTGACACCCTTAGCTTAGCCTTGGAAATGGGGAACAAGGTGCCAGAGGTTAGCGTGAACCTCTCAAAGGTCCCCACTACTGACATAATACACCTCAACAAAGAGACTGGAGATATATTGAATGCCAAACTGCTTAAGGCTACCATACAGATGTCCAAGCTGGAGGAAAGTAAAGCAAAAAATTTAAACCTTTTAAGGAAGGTGAGAGTGGAGAACAAAGCACTCAAAGCCCAAATCAACAATTTACAGAGTGAAGCAATGCAGATAGAAGGACCAGCCCATAAATGGATTTTGGCTCAGAAATTGCTCGATGATAAGGAGAAGGAGATCCAGACCCTAAAAAAGAAGTTAAAAATCCCTGCTACCCAGCTCGCCCAAGTGGAAGAATTGGTTGATTTTGAAAGAGAAAAAGAGACATTGAACGATGAGCTTACTGACTGCAAAGGCAAGCTACTAAAGCTCGAAGAAAAGGAAAGGCAGTGAGAAACAGACATCCAGCTTTTGAAGAAAAGCGATGCAGAATTAAAATCCATATTAGCAATGAAGGAAAAGGAGCTTCAGGGAAGAAGTGCGGAGAGTGTAGTTCAAGCCATGGGTGTGGCTGGAGAGATAGATACCGGTTCTCTCTCTAGAGCAATGTCCTAGATAGGCCTGAAAGATACAGAGCTCGTTAAGCTAAAACATCAGATCGAGGAACTAGAAAAAGAAAGGGTCAAAGAGATACAAGGAAGAGAAAAGATAGAAGAGAAATGCCAAGGACTGATTCAACAAAATGCCAAGTTAAGCCAACAGGTGGTCGATAAACTTGCCTTGCAGGGCACTAGACATTTAGTTTGGGATCAAATCATTATAGAAGTTGACAAGTTCCGGCCTTATCTAGATTTCATCGAAGACCAGGAAAGCCCTATGGTAGAAGCCAAGAAAAAGGTCTTGATAGTATTAGGAGAAGTACAAAAAATGCCCTTGGAGACAGCAGAAAATGTCGTTTCTTTCCTCAGCTCTTTGTCAGACGATTCCTCCAACCGATACGGCATCCAAAATAGGTTTGTTGTTGTCTCCAGAGCTAGAAAGGTAGTTGCTAAGCACAGGATGTTGGAGACTGTACGGGCCAAAATAGAAGTTATTGAGCACAAATTCCTGGAGGTCATCAAGCTATTGAAACCACTGGTAAGCAAAGGACTCCCTTTTTTTTGGGAAGAAAAGGGTCCTTTATTGTCCCAGAAGGAGTATTGGGAGTGCTTGGTGCACTGCCAATTAGACAACAACAAGTTTGGAGATATGCAACAATCGTTGTCAAGGAAGATC
The DNA here is from genome assembly GCA_001517045.1 of Pseudotsuga menziesii. Taxonomy (NCBI): domain Eukaryota; kingdom Viridiplantae; phylum Streptophyta; class Pinopsida; order Pinales; family Pinaceae; genus Pseudotsuga; species Pseudotsuga menziesii. Next base: position 1,241,040 of record LPNX010641760.1, on the reverse strand, counting down.
ATTTTTGATAAATTGACCAGTGATTTTGAATTGTTCTTTGATTTTAAAACCACATGCGTCGAGGTCCCTAAGACTTCATACCTAAAAACGATGGAGCTCAAAGCACAAGCATTCGACATGGCAGTTGCGACCCTTCCTGGTCTTGATTTATGGAGATTCATTCAGCAATATGGGTCGACCAAATTCAAAATGCATCTGTAAGAGTGGCAATGATAATATGCGGGGAGTCTTCTCTGCGTTGCAATCCCATTCCAACAGTCACCTCTCTCAAAACTTTTCACAGTTGTCACCTGCCAGATGGGAGTATAGGAAACTCTCATGCATATTTCTTCCTGCAATCCACATTTCATTGTTTAACTGTTTTATGCAAATTGCGGGCGATGTGCCACCTAAGAGTTTGTTAGAATATGTTCTTCAGTTGTAACAAATTTTGATTCCCGAATGTCGGTTTAGGAAATCCAAAATGCTATAAATATACCTCGTGAAGAAGGAGAAGGGGTTGAAAACCGATGTAATTTTGTTGTGTATGCTTTCAAGAGTATTTTAATAAAGTTGCAGAGCCGAGGTCGGCGTTTTACACAGGGTTTCATCTGTTGTTTATATTACAGTATGTTGCTTCCTTTCTCATGTGAATGTTTTTTCCAGATTATCTCTTCCATTATGTTTTATTTCATGTCTGAAATAAGTGTATAACAGTCTAGAATTCATACATGCTATGCTCCGCCTGTTATTTCAGATATTCACCAAAGCTTTCTTCTAAAGTTAATACAAAATTCATTTTCCAATGCTCTGTGTTGATGGTCTGTTCATGTTCTTCTTTTCCACTAGACAATTATAATTTGACTGTGATTGAATGGCTATCTTGCCTCTGTGCTGAAAACGCCTGCATAAGTTCTGTTTATTTTTGTTACACATCTTGACTCCATCGCTTGATGGTTCTATGTCTTGTTTCAACCAATTTTACAAACAATTTATAGTTTCACTTGTACATATCTAGCATTGTTAATATTTGGTGAGAGATCCCTCTCAGAAGAGCAGAAGGCCAGTTCTCTCTTGAAAAGTGGTTCTGCAGTTACCCGCGAGCGGGCCTTCCGCAACCTTCGGGCTCAATTCCGGTGCTAACAGTATGACATGAAGGTAAGTCCAGCTCACCCGATCATAGGCTTTGGATAGATCAATTTTTAAAACAACTGATTTTGAACCTTTATTATGAATAGAATGCATGCCTTCTTGAATAACCCCCACAACATCATGAATTTGTCTGTCAGGCAAGAAGCCAAACTGTTCATTAGAGATATAACCACTCAAAACCTTTTTGATTCGAGTAGATATAATCTTACTAACGATCTTATAAATGTAATTACATAGGGAAATAGGTCTAAAATCATCAAAAGTTTTAGGTTGATCAATCTTGGGAATCAAAGCAATAAAATTAGTATTAAAAACCGCAGGGATTTTACCCAATTTCTGAGAGCCTTCAACAACCCTAAGTATATCCTCACCCAAAACATCAAAAAGTGACCTATAAACTTCAACAGGAATCCCATCCGGGACAGGGCTCTTATCATTCTTACTCAAAGAGAGTATAGACTGAATTTCCTGCATGTTAACCGCTTTCATGAGATCCTCATTTTCTTTCTTTGAAATAGAGGTAGGATATAAACCAGCACTCTTCACAATTTCAGGAAGATACATGTCCTTTTCTTCTAGAAACAAAGTTTCAAAATGACGAACCCCTGCACATGCAATTGATTCAAAACCTTCAACCATGTTTTCCATCACCGTTAACAATCTTCCATATAGAATGTATATCTTTCCTATAACTTGAATATTTATGAAAAAAAGGCGTATTATTATCCCCACAAAGCAACCATAATGCCCTGCTTTTTTGTCTGGCCTCCTGTTCACACTCACCTGAAATATTCCTCTTCTTTGATTCCAGCTCTTAGTTACCTCCTAAAGACACTCAAAAACTAAAGGAAACTAGTTAACAATGAAGAAGCAATTAAATCAACACGTGGTGACAAAGACTATGCTTCTATACAACCACTATCAAACTCTGCAATTATCTCACGGATTTCAGAGATTGCAAAAAGATATTTAAACGTAAATTAAATTATGTTATTGATTTATAAAATCACTTTCATCTGTGTTTTGAAATACTTATGACAAATAATGTAGAATGAACGAACTATATTATTGAATTCAATGTAATTTATTATTTATATTTATATTATTATTATTATTATTATTAAAATCTATTAAAAATATGGTGGATAAATTATTATTGGTTTATGATACTCTGATGTATTATAAATAAGAATGTTTATAGAGGTTAAAATTTTCCACAATCATGTAGTTAAAAATTATGACATTCGCGTGATGATGACATGATCATCGCCTATTTTCAGGTATTTCTTATTTTGGGGGCAGTGGAGTCTATGAAACGTATTTAGTGTGGGTACTCGCAAGGAGTGCTTCCGCTCGACATTTAAGTAAAAACACAGAGAAAGATGTTGAAAATACGAACAAAAAAGGTAGTTTTTTCTTTCTTACTCCAAAATTAATAAATATTATTTTATTATTTTGTCTAGGAGGCCCATTTAGACCCCAAATTTCCTCTAATGTTTGATGAGTTCCATTTATTTTTACTTCTAGTCACCCAATTGGTTTAGTTAACCCCGTTTTGAGTCAATATCTGTGTAGATGGTTATCCTCATTCTAATCATTTTTGCCAACACGTGGTTGTAACACTTGTAAGATGAAATATACAAATTTTTCCTCTCATTTCTTTTTGTTTAAATCCTATTACAGGGTTTCTAAAAATATTCGATGTGAAAGGCCTTCTTAGTCTCATATAGACATTGTTTTGTTTTTCCTTCATAGATAGTTGAATAAGTTATCAAACTCTCCATGGGACAAGGAGATTAAGTCTAATCCCAATAATATCAAGGAGCAATGCTTTTACACATAGTTTGATTTCTAAATTGAATTAATGTGAACCCTAACTCCATTCTCAGTAGAGTTGCACCTTGTTTGTTTACTATGTTATGTGGAATACACTATGGTCTACTCTTCTTATCATTATGGTCTAATCTTCTTATCATTCAACGAATTTTTTTTTGAGTTTGACTAGAAAAAAGTATTTGTTTTACACAGTACAACTTCAAAATGATTACATCCTCAATGCAATTGTTCATGGTTTATGTATGTGATGTGAAAATTATATGTGGCTTGTTCGTAGAAACTGACTTTTTTTAATCTAAAAGGTTCTTTAGTATATATTACCTAACTACCTTGAAGATTAATATATCCTACTTTATACACGTTCACCTGTATGTGAAACTTTAAATTGTTCTTGTGATATTATAAACTCCACTTTAAATAGATGTAGATAACAAAATATTATAAACGCAATAGCAAGTAATTTAAACTTTAAATTGTTCATGTGATATTTTAAACTCCACTTTAAATAGATGTAGATAACAAAATATTATAAACGCAATAACAAGTAATTTATATTTCTTCATGCTAATAGGGTTTAATATAACTTGTAATCCCTCGGATGATTTTATTAATAGTTCATTGATGCACATTAATGGCGATGGAAGGATGGCACACAATAAGCAAAAGGTGGTGGATGGTGGAGTAGCCAAGTAGCTGCCAAGCAATCCAACCTGTAATGCAGAGCCTCATAACGCACGTCGACGTGACTGCAGTGAAGGTTCTAGTTAATTTGCTCCTAGCGCTCTGCGTCCTCTATTTATTAAGGCTTAGGAGGACAGACACCCTCATTACCTCTCGGGCTTTCCTCCATACAGTGCAATAGCTTCCAGAGTGCACGCTTGCGTTGGACAAAGCATCCTACAATTCCCGACCAAAGCCACTTTTCCAAATTGCAAAATATGTTAAAGAATGGAGGCATCTAATGGTCGAGAATGGGATCCAAGACGATCCACGGTTGAAATTGATTTTGCATCCCAGATTTGCGAGGACGCAGCAGCAATTTCGGATTGCGAAAAGTGGTACGGGCCACTTAGATCGATGGTCACTATGAGAACGGAGGGAGATCAAGGATCATAGTTCATTTCGCAATCTTAATTAGCACGGAGGGAACCAGAACCTCACTTTGCAAAGAATGGTAGGGTCCGCTTAGATGAACGGTTGTGAAGAAAGTTGATCTTGATCGACGGCTGAGCTGCACACGCACGAAGTAGGGAAAGATGTAGCATAAAGAACCTCACATACCTACGGTTCAGATCGCAAAGAGTAAGATCTACAGTGCGAGCCGCTTGGGAAGGGCGCGAAGGTTATGTTGTGTGAAAAGTTATAAAGGGGTCCATGTGAAGTTGAAAAGGTTTGTCTTTTCCAAAACCTCGAAGCCGCTGAATATCCAACCACATATAGAGCGTCCGCACGGACTAACCAAGAAACTGTGCTATAGAACAAGGTAGGCCCCTGATACCCTCTTAGTGCTATTTAAAAATGGATGTAATAGGAGCAGTAGAAGTGGTAGGGGTGAGAGATGATCTAGAACCTGAGGCCACAGGTCGAAGGGCAGAAGAAAGTCTGGTAGATGAGAATGATGATATTTTCGATACCATCCTGGTGGGAGAAGCCATTGAAACTGCCAGAGGCAGATTGGAAATTATTAAGGACCAAGGTGGAGATACCTGCGGTGTTTTTAAATCTTTCTTCCATTTCTTCTCTGTTGGCCAAACCCCCCATTGCCCTGAGTTTGTCGAATGGTGTACAGACAATTTCTCTGTCACCGAAGGTGTCATTATGAATAAATCAAAGTCTAAAATCCTTTGCTCAGTCCAAGCTTCCGTTATCCGCAAAACCCTCCATATCCCAAACGAATTTGTCCATATATCCCAATACTACCAGGAAGAAAATATTATACGTTGTTTTAGAGAGTCTACAAACGAAAGTAAAGGAACCTTCCTGAAGGCCTGTTCTAAACCCAGTAGTGAACCCATCCACCTATCTTACCCTATTGACCTCAACCAATTCAATGAAGAAACTCAGTGGTGCATATCCCTAGCCAGTCAGTTTCTAGGTCTAGATACTGACACTTATGTCACAGAGTCATTGTTGAGTCTTTTGTTCATCTTGAGTACTTGTCCGGCCGAACCTGAATTTACTGGACAACCCTGTCAGTCTTGCCACCTTAAGTTTGATGAGTTCCTAGCCGAGAACCGAACATCTGTTCTCAGTTAGCAAATTTCCACGGCACTAGAGTGTTCAGATTCCAGTCCTTTTTGCTAAGGATGCTTATAGCTTATAATGAGAAAGACCTACAAGTACCAGAACTGGAAATCACTGCTGATATGGCCATAGACTACTGTAAATTCATGAACCAATTGATGGCAGAAATATATGACCTCTTCTTTCAAGAAAGGTTACCTAGGGTGTTTCCTGAAATGAGACAAATGCTGCAGCTATCAAATAGCAAGAAGATAGGGGATTGGTTCCTCACAGAATGCAGAACAACCATAAGGTTGTACGGCTTCTTACGTCCACCCTACATTCTGCCAAATTTTCTAACTGCCAGGGTTTTCTCCCTGGGATTGATCCGGCAAAGACTCATCGTTGAAGAAGGGCACTTCTTGAACTTTAAGAAAAGCTCGAATTTGATTTTCCCATGGGAAGTGAGACCATACACAGTTAGGAGTAGAGTTGATTTGCACCTAGTTACCAACTTACTTAGAGGCATGGAGTTTTCCCTGGGACAAGCGGTAAATTATGACCCCCACCAGATAATTTCCAAAAGAAGGAAAGCTCATAAAGGCAGGCCTTTTGAACACACTGAAATACCTGGACTCAGAGAAGCAGCAAACTAGGATGATTTCCCTAATCCTGTCCTGATGGATACCAGCATAGAGAAAATCATTGGCTCACAGCTACCAGGGATAGCTTCTCCCCAAAGAGAATCGGCCAAATTAGTTATAATAGCCGGAGGAGTCTCATCACTAGTCAACTATTCAGTGAGTTCAATAAAAAGAGGGAATCCGAAGCCCATGGACACTAAAGAAGTGGACACGGATAGCATGCCCAAAAGGCAGAAAATAGAACAGGAGTAGTAGTTGGCACAGGTTAAAAGGAGCCATGCAAAGGGACAGGTGAAGAAGAAGAATTTAGTGAAAGAACAGCAACAGGAAGAGCCCAAGACAGTTGAATTGCAAATACAAGAGTATGTATTCGACGGGAAGACTCCAAGAAAGCATGCATCCAAAGAGGACTGGTTAGGATCTTACCGAGAGAGGACTGACAAAAATTTCAAGGAGACAATAGAACTATATAGAGAGGCAGCGCAGTTGCCTTACCCCAATGTGGCGCTGAAAACTGTAAGAGATCATGCCACTGACACCCTTAGCTTAGCCTTGGCAATGGGGAGCAAGGTGCCAAAGGTTAGCGTGAACCTCTCAAAGGTTCCCACTACTGACATAATACACCTCAACAAAGAGACTGGAGATATATTGAATGCCAAACTGCTTAAGGCTACCATACAGATGTCCAAGCTGGAGGAAAGTAAAGCAAAAACTTTAAACCTTTTAAGGAAGGTGAGAGTGGAGAACAAAGCACTCAAACCCCAAATCAACAATTTACAAAGTGAAGCAATGGAGATAGAAGGACCAGCCCATAAATGGATTTTGGCTCAGAAATTGCTTGATGATAAGGAGAAGGAGATCCAGACCCTAAAAAAGAAGTTAAAAATCCCTGCTACCCAGCTCGCCCAAGTGGAAGAATTGGTTGATTTTGAAAGAGAAAAAGAGACATTGAACACTGAGCTTACCGATTGCAAAGCCAAGCTACTAAATCTCGAAGAAAAGGAAAGGCAGTGAGAAACAGACATCCAGCTTTTGAAGAAAAGTGATGCATAATTAAAATCCAGATTAGCAATGAAGGTAAAGGAGCTTCAGGGATGAAGTGCGGAGAGTGTAGTTCAAGCCATGGGTGTAGCTGGAGAGATAGATACCGGTTCTCTCTCTAGAGCAATGTCCTAGATAGGCCTGAAAGATATAGAGCTCATTAAGCTAAAACATCAGATCGAGGAACTAGAAAAAGAAAGGGTCAAAGAGATACAAGGAAGAGAAAAGATAGAAGAGAAATGCCAAGGACTGATTCAACAAAATGCCAAGTTAAGCCAACAGGTGGTCGATAAACTTGCCTTGCAGGGCGCTAGACATTTAATTTGGGATCAAATCATTATTGAAGTTGACAAGTTCCGACCTTATCTAGATTTCATCAAAGACCAGGAAAGCGCTATGGTAGAAGCCAAGAAAAAGGTCCTGATAGTATTAGGAGAAGTACAAAAAATTCCCTTGGAGAAAGTGGAAAATGCCATTTCTTTCCTCAGCTCTTTGTCAAACGATTCCTCCAACCGATACGGCATCCAAAATAGGGTTGTTGTTGTCTCCAGAGCTAGAAAGGTAGTTGCTAAGCACAAGATGTTGGAGACTGTCTGGCCAAAATAGAAGTTATTGAGCACAAATTCCTTAAGGTCATCAAGCTATTCAAACCACTGGTAAGCAAAGACTCCCTTTTTTCTAGGAAGAAAAGGGTCCTTTATTGTCCCAGAAGGAGTATTGGGAGTGCTTGGTGCACTGCCAATTAGACAACAACAAGTTTGGAGATATGCAACAATTGTTGTCAAGGAAGATCATTTTTGATAAATTGACCAGTGATTTTGAATTTTTCTTTGATTTTAAAACCACATGCGTCGAGGTCCCTAAGACTTCATACCTAAAAACGATGGAGCTCAAAGCACAAGCATTCAACATGGCAGTTGCGACCCTTCCTGGTCTTGATTTATGGAGAGTCATTCAGCAATATGGGTCGACCAAATTCAAAATGCATCTGTAAGAGTGGCAATGATAATATGCGGGAAGTCTTCTCTGCGTTGCAAGCCCATTCCAACAGTCACCTCTCTCAGAACTTTTCACAGTTGTCACCTGCCAGATGGGAGTATAGGAAACTCTCGTGCATATTTCTTCCTGCAATCCACATTTCATTGTTTAACTGTTTTATGCAAATTGCGGGCGATGTGCCACCTAAGAGTTTGTTAGAATATGTTCTTCAGTTGTAACAAATTTTGATTCCCAAATGTCGGTTTAGGAAATCCAAAATGCTATAAATATACCTCCTGAAGAAGGAGAAGGGGTTGAAAACTGATGTAATTTTGTTGTGTATGCTTTCAAGAGTATTTTAATAAAGTTGCAGAGCTGAGATCAGCGTTTTACACAGGTTTCATGTGTTGTTTATATTACAGTATGTTGCTTCCTTTATCATGTGAATTTTTTTTCCAGTTTATCTCTTCCATTATGTTTTATTTCATGTTTGAAATAAGTGTATAACAGTCTAAAATTCATACATGCTATGCTCCGCCTGTTGTTTCAGATATTCACCAAAGCTTTCTTCTAAAGTTAATACAGAATTCATTTTCCAATGCTCTGTGTTGATGGTATGTTCATGTTCTTCTTTTCCACTAGACAATTATAATTTGACTGTGATTGAATGGCTATCTTGCCTCTATGCTGAAAACGCCTGCATAAGTTCTGTTTATTTCTGTTACACATCTTGACTCCATCGCTTGATTGATGGTTCTATGTCTTGTTTCAACCAATTTTACAAACAATTTATAGTTTCACTTGTACATATCTGGCATTGTTAATATTTGGTGAGAGATCCCTCTCAGAAGAGCAGAAGGCCAGTTCTCTCTTCAAAAGTGGTTCTGCAGTTACTCGCGAGCAGGCCTTCCGCAACCTTCGGGCTCAATTCCGGTGCTAACAGTATGACATGAAGGTAATTCCAGCTCACCCGATCATAGGCTTTGGATAGATCAATTTTTAAAACAACTGATTTTGAACCTTTACTATGAATAGAATGCATGCCTTCTTGAATAACCCCCACAACATCGTGAATTTGTCTGCCATGCAAGAAGCCAAACTGTTCATTAGAGATATAACCACTCAAAACCTTTCTGATTTGAGTAGATATAATCTTACTAACGATCTTATAAATGTAATTACACAGGGAAATAGGCCTAAAATCATCAAAAGTTTTAGGTTGATCAGTCTTGGGAATCAAAGCAATAAAATTAGTATTAAAAACCGTAGGGATTTTACCCAATTTCTGAGAGTCTTCAACAACCCTAAGTATATTCTCACCCAAAACATCAAAAAGTGACCTATAAACTTCAACAGGAATCCCATCCGGGCCAAGGCTCTTATCATTCTTACTCAAAGAGAGTATAGACTAAATTTCCTGCATGTTAACCGCTTTCACGAGATCCTCATTTTCTTCCTCTGAAATAGAGGTAGGAAATAAACCAGCACTCTTCACAATTTCAGGAAGATACATGTCCTTTTCTTCTTGAAACAAAGTTTCAAAATGACGAACCCCTGCACATGCAATTGATTCAAAACCTTCAACCATGTTTGCCATCATCGTCAACAATCTTCCATATAGAATTTATATCTTTCCTATAACTCGAATATTTATGAAAAAAGGCGTATTATTATCCCCACAAAGCAACCATAATGCCCTGCTTTTTTGTCTGGCCTCCTGTTCACACTCACCTGAAATCTTCCTCTTCTTTGATTCCAACTCTTAGTTACCTACTAAAGACACTCAAAAACTAAAGTAAACCAGTTAACAATGAAGAAGCAATTAAATCAACACATGGTGACAAAGACTATGCTTCTATACAACCACTATCAAACTCTGCAATTATCTCACGGATTTCAGAGATTGCAAAAAGATATTTAAATTTAAATTAAATTACGGTTATTGATTTATAAAATCACTTTCATCTGTGTTTTGAAATACTTATGACAAATAATGTAGAATGAACGAACTATATTATTGAATTCAATGTAATTTATTATTTTTATTTATATTATTATTATTATTATTATTAAAATCTATTAAAAATATGGTGGATAAATTATTATTGGTTTATGATACTCTGATGTATTATAAATAAGAATGTTTATAGAGGTTAAATTTTCCACAATCATGTAGTTAAAAATTATGACATTCGCGTGATGATGACATGATCATTGCATATTTTCAGGTATTTCTTGTTTTGGGGGCAGTGGAGTCTGTGAAACGTATTCAGTGTGGGTACTCGCAAGGAGTGCTTCCGCTCAACATTTAAGTAAAAACACAGAGAAAGATGTTGAAAATACGAACAAAAAAGGTAGTTTTTTCTTTCTTACTCCAAAATTAATAAATATTATTTTATTATTTTCTCTAGGAGGCCCATTTAGACCCCAAATTTCCTCTAATGTTTAATGAGTTCCATTTATTTTTAATTCTAGTCACCCGATTGGTTTAGTTAACCCCGTTTTGAGTCAATATCTGTGTAGATGGTCATCCTCATTCTAATCATTTTTGCCAACACGTGGTTGTAACACTTGTAAGATGAAATATACAAATTTTTCCTCTCATTTTTTTTTGTTTAAACCCTATTACAGGGTTTCTAAAAATATTCGATGTGAAAGGCCTTCTTAGTCTCATATAGACATTGTTTTGTTTTTCCTTCATAGATAGTTGAATAAGTTATCAAACTCTCCTTGGGACAAGGAGATTAAGTCTAATCCCAATAATATCAAGGAGCAATGCTTTTACACATAGTTTGATTTCTAAATTGAATTAATGTGAATCCTAACTCCATTCTCAGTAGAGTTGCACCTTGTTTGTTTACTATGTTATGTGGAATACACCATGGTCTACTCTTCTTATCATTATGGTCTACTCTTCTTATCATTCAACGAATTTTTTTTTGAGTTTGACTAGAAAAAAGTATTTGTTTTACACAGTACAACTTCAAAATGATTACATCCTCAATGCAATTGTTCATGGTTTATGTATGTGATGTGAAAATTATATGTGGCTTGTTCGTAGAAACTGACTTTTTTTTAATCTAAAAGGTTCTTTAGTATATATTACTTAACTACCTTGAAGATTAATATATCCTACTTTATACAAGTTCACCTGTATGTGAAACTTTAAATTGTTCTTGTGATATTATAAACTCCACTTTAAATAGATGTAGATAACAAAATATTATAAACGCAATAGCAAGTAATTTAAACTTTAAATTGTTCATGTGATATTTTAAACTCCACTTTAAATAGATGTAGATAACAAAATATTATAAACGCAATAGCAAGTAATTTATATTTCTTCATGCTAATAGGGTTTAATATAACTTGCAATCCCTCGGATGATTTTATTAATAGTTCATTGATGCACATTAATGGCGATGGAAGGATGGCACACAATAAGCAAAAGGTGTTGGAGTAGCCAAGCAGCTGCCAAGCGATCCAACCTGTAATGCAGAGCCTCGTAACGCACCTCGACGTGACTGCAGTGAAGGTTCTAGTTAATTTGCTCCTAGCGCTCTGCGTCCTCTATTTATTAAGGCTTAGGAGGACAGACACCCTCATTAGCTCTCGGGCTTTCCTCCATAGAGTGCAATAGCTTCCAGAGTGCACGCTTGCGTTGGACAAAGCATCCTACAATAACCTTCGTTGTGACAGTCTATGCAATGGCACGTGGTGATCGCAGAGGTCGTCGGGGAGGTAGAACCAACCAACTCGGACCTTCCTACACAACTTGAGAGGGACACCAATGCTCTTCTCCTCATTCGCAACAACCTCAACGATGCGGATGAAGACCGACAAGCGAGAGTTTTCGAAATAAGGGACCGGGTAAAGGCTTTTTTTAACAGAGTTGTCTAAACAGGGACTTTTTTACTGTTTTTGGGCTGGTTTTTATCAGTTTTTTTGTCATGAATCTTCACGGAATTTTCAAAACGCCCTTAAAAACATTGTTAATCTAACAAAATGTGGGTGTATGAAGTTTTCTTGTTACCTGAGTTTAAAATCGCCCAACAAATAACAAAAATTACAAATTTTGTAAATTAAATTCATCAAATTCCAGAAGAAAATCAGCTTGAAAATTTCAGTGCCCTCGTTAGACAGGTCCTTTTTTTAACTGGTGTAGGGAGATAGCATCCAAGCGTCGTTTTTCCTCGCCAATCCTCGTGACACTGCAATAGACGGTAGCGTGCACAGAATCTTTGATGGAAGATGATGAGAAACCTCTGCTTGAACAAGAAGGCCAACACGTGGAGAACATGTCAATCGACGTCGACCCGGGCCTCTGCACTGGGAACTACTATGAAAAAGGGTAACAAGAAAGAGTATTAAAGGATTGGGATCTATCCTATTTCCACCACGTCGAGACTGGGTTCTTCTTCGCAAGCCAATTAGTTTTTTTGTAGCACTCTGTTCATGTTCCTAATTTGTTCATAATCTCAGTCTAGTCGTTGCCCCCAGGTTTAGAGTTTTTTATTTTGATTTTTTTTTATCCTTATATGGATAATTCTCGCTATCAGACTCTGTCATATAAAAGTGCAAATGCTAACATGTTGTTTTCTCCTTCGGGAGGCTTGCATAGTGACTCTTTGGGTTCCTTTGGGAGGCTTGCATAGTGATTCTTTGGGTTGTTTTCGATAAGGCAAGTCCAAAACTAATTTTTTTTACAATTATTTTTGTTATATAATGTGATTACTAACTTAAAAAAAATATAAAACTTCATAACATGTTTTTATTATTTTTTTTAATTTTACAATTTTATTTATTATATGAATATTCCAAAAATAAGCGTTTCTACATTTTATAGATCTAATATTGTAATCTTTATAATATATACAAATATTGTCTTAGCAGAAAACCAGAAACAATAATACAATAACAATGGATTTATTCTTAGTTTACCTTTTTCTATTTTTCTTCCAAATGAGATTATTTAAGAGCGGGTGCACGAATTTGGTGGCCTCAAAAGAGGCAATGAGGATTTCACAAATGCACTCAGGGAAGAACATGCCAGTGATCACAAGAACATGCATGTGCTCTTTTTTCTATAGGTTCGGTGCCTTATGGACCAACACACATACTACCATGTCTTTTTCTAATTAAGCATGCACAAGAATGCGCACACACTTTTACAAAAGCGTTCACACACTCTAAAAGCATGCGCGTGCTCTAAAAGTGTGTGCGTGCTTTTATAATTAGAAAATAGGCTTTAGTATTTTGGCCTATTTCCTATCCAACCATCAATTTTTTTATTTCTTTAACTCGTTGGAAAGGTCTTGAATAGATCTACATGATTAAATCAATACTATTTTATGTTTATTAAAAAATTATTACTTATTTTGAAATATAATAGAAAATATAGGTCATGATCGATACCTCAAACCACTACATAGTCCCTTTAATGACGATATTTGGTGTTGAATGGTATTTGGGTGCTCTTATGAGATAGGTTTTAAGATCATGACTATTGTAAGGGGAGGACAAGAAAGGTAATTAGGATCTCAATGAAGCTCTAGGGCTCTTGCACCATGAACATGGACTCAAACCATTACAAAATCCCTTTAAATTAGGGGACGTTTGGAATCCAAGCTAAGTATGATGGCTCATATTAGGTTTCTAGGTCTTATGACCTTAGGGCCTTCAACATGGTTAATAGAGGAGAACTAAACCTTGGGACATAAAGAATGCTTCTAGACATGCATGGTTAAAAAGGTTTCATCCACTAACCAAAGATGGCCTCATAAGGGTATCATTGACCTATGATTGAGGATGTTGGTTCCATTATGTGGTTTTGAGAATTATGTACATGTCTTAGGGACTTGGGAAAGATGTTATATGGAAGAAGACCCTTCTTTTGGACTTAAAGAAACCATTAATGCATCTAGAGCTATTAACAATGCCTCAAATCACTACACATGATTTGTCATTGATATTCAAGGTGTTATGTATCCAAGTCTTGGGGAATTGGGGCCTTGGACATGGTCAAGGAGGAGGCTTGAACTTCAGTCCCTAAAACAATATTTTAATCATCTAGGGATAAGAAGGCTCCCTCCACTAAGAGCACATGGCCTCCTAACAATATCTTTGACTTATGATTGAGGATGTTGGTGTCATTAGGTGGTTTTAGTATTATTTACATGTCTTAGAGTCTTGGGGCTAATGTTTTAGGGAACAAGACCATGTGTTTGGCCTTGAATAAATCATTGAGGCACCAAAATCCATGAAGAATGCCCCAAAACATGACATATGACTTCGTAGGGGTATCAACGACACTATATATGTAGGTTTTGTATCCTTAGGGCCTTATACATTGTTAATTGAGGAGACCTAAAGCATGGACCCAAATGTAATATTATAGCCATCGAGGGATGAGAAGGTTTCCTCCACCAACCACACATGGCCTCTTCAGGGTATCACTAGCTTATGATTGAGGATGTTTGTGCCATTATGTGCTTTAAGAAGTTTGTAGGTGGGTCGGGACCTTGGGAATGATGTTCCAAGGAAGAATACTCTACCTTTGGCCCTCAAGAAACCATTGAGGCATATAAATCAATAAACAATGACTCAAGGCATGATGCATGAATTTGCAAGCGTATCAATGGCACTAAGTACAAGTATCGGGGACTTTTGTCCTTAGACATGGTGAGTGGAGGAGACTTAAATATTGGGCCCTAAATGAATATTTCTAGCCATATAGGGTTAGGGAGGTTGCCTCCACCAACAACACATGGAATCCTAATGTTATCATTGGCCTATGATTTAGGATGTTGGTGCCAATGGGTAGTTTTGGGAAATAAGTACATGTGTCAAGGACTTAGGAATGATGTTCTCATGAAGAAGACCATGCCCTTGACCCTAAAGAAACCATTTAGGTATCCAAATCCATTGACAATGCCTCAAAGCACTATACATGACTTCACAAGGGGATCCATGGTGCTAATAATGCCTCAAAGCACTATGCATGACTTCACAAGGGGATCCATGGTGCTATGTACCTAAGTCTTGGGGACATAGGGCCTTTGACATGTTCATGGGAGGAGACTTGAACCTCTGGCCCTAAAGTAATCTTATATAGATACAACGATAAGAAGGTTGACTCCATCCAACACACATGATCCCTTGATTATGAGTAAGGATGACAATGACATTAAGTGGTTTTGATTAGTATGTACATGTCTTATATCCTTAAGAATGGCGTTCTAAGGAAGAAATCCATGCCTTTGACCCTAAAGAAATCATTGAGTAATTTAGAGCCATGAACAATGCCTTGAATCACCATTCATGACTTGGTATGGGTATCCATAGCACTATGGATCTAGATTTTTTGTCCTTGACCTTAGACAAGGTTAGTGGAGGAGACCTAAATATCAGGACCTAAATGAATCTTATATCCATCCAGGTCTAAGAAGGTTTCCTCCACCAACCACACATGGCCTATTTAGGGTATCATTGGCCTATAATTGATCATGTAGGTGCCATTAGGTATTTTTTAGTAGTATGTAGGTTTCCTGGGGCCTTTGGAAGGACATTCCAAGGAAGAAGACTATGTAGTTGTCCCTAAAGAAACCATTAAGGCATCTAGAAACATAAATAATTCCTTGAAGAATGACACATGACTTTGCATGGTTATCATTGGGATCATGTATCCAAGTTGGGGACTCTTTCCCTCCTGTTTTTTCCCCAAAACTTCTCTCTTCCCCCCTCCCTCTCTCTCACACCCTTTATGCCTCTCTCTCCCCCTCAATATTCCCCTATATCCTTCCCCATCTCTATCTACACCCCCTCATTCTCTCTCCCTCTCACTCGCTGCCTCTCCCTCTCTCTACATTTTCTCCTTCTTACTCTCTCTCCTAATCCATCCTCTCTCACACACCCTACCTTCCTCTTTCTTTCTTCTTCCCTTTACTCTATCACCCTCACTATAAACCTTCATCTCCCTCCCTCTCTCTTTCTCTCTCTATCCCTTCCTCTCTTCCTCCATCTCTCTCACCCTNAATTCTTAAAACGCCAACTATAAAATGATTGGCGATATTTTTCAAAAAATATTTTAATTTCCAAGGATTTTATATCATTTATATAATAATTTGGCAATTTTTAAGGTGAAAAACTTTTACCCCATCAAAATTGGGCGAAACAGGGCTTCAAAAAATGCAAAATGGCGAATCTTTTTTTTGAGAAAAACATGGAAAAATAGCCCACTGGTCTAAAATTCGCCCCTAAAATTATCCCTGATTCCCTTCCCTCTTGTCTCCCCCCCTCTCATCACTTTCCTTTGCTTCCCATTCTTTCTTCCTCCCTCCCTCTCTTGCCCCTCTTGTTCTCTCTACCTCTCTCTTTGTT